>OY037011.1:26299006-26734470 GCA_955831195.1 Pilophorus perplexus | reverse complement strand
AGTATCAAATGGATAAGAACATTGAAAAACTTTGGTAACTACCTTACGATAAAATTTTCGACATTCAGTCGTCATCAGTATCTGGCTCTCGCGGTGGCTTCCAGAATGTTGTCTTCAGAGTATGTTGTGGAAGACATCACGGGAACTGGTGAGGAGCGGGAAAACTGACTGGTAGGAAGGTAGGTGGTGAAAGAAGGTAGGTAGGAGAAAAGGTTGAATGTTGGTTAAAATAAATTTAAAATAAGAATAAAAAATAGAAAGTGTTTTAAATAAAGAAATAAAGTAAATAAATAATAAAAATAAGTGTTGAAAGTAAAAATTAAAAAAAAAAAAAAAGTTTTTGTGCGCAAATAAAAAACTGAGGAAAAAGGATAATGAGAACTGAATAAATGAAAAAATAAAAATTTAAATTAAAAAAAATTTAAAGTGCGCAGGGGTCTATCTGTTGACATTCAACCCCGGCGGACGGTTTGCTCCAAGAAGCCATATGTAAGCCTGCTCAGTGAGGCGTAGGTTCAGCTTGGTGGTGTTGGGTGGCAATCGTCTCAGAATGCCTATGTTGTAGCAATCATTGAACTCTAGGCCATGTCCCCGGGCATGAACATCAACAGACAGACCCCGCCTATGTCTGACACAGGAGCGATGGTTGTTAACCCTAATGTTAAGTGGTGTCCATGATTTACCTATGTAGTAGGCTGGACAGAGTTTACAATTAATTCTATAAATAACTTTAGAAGTGGTGCATTGTGCGTTGCCAACAACTGGGTAAGTGAATGGGGTGTTAGGCGAGGTGAAGGACTCCTCATTTCCCCTCACTATCTCATTCATCTTGCATCTATTACTTACGCACGGAAACAAACCCGGAGGACCCGATGGGGCAGAAGATGGGGGCCTCCTTCCAGATAGGAGATTGCCCAGGTTCCTGGGTCTTCGGTGTGCAACAGTAAATGGGGTGGGAAAGATGCCAGCCGTTTCCGGATTGGACAAAAGGATGTCATGGAGTTCCCGCAAAATCCCACAGAGCCTCTCCACACCTGGGAAGTACGTTGTCAACAAGAAAGGACCACTCCGCTCAACCCTCCCCTGTGCTGGCTGGTAGGCAACCGACGCGGGCACGATTCTCCGCCGCAAAAGCCGCCCAGGATATCCCCTCTCAGAGAGCCTGGTTCGAAGACCCTCAATGTAGTTCACCAAGTCAGCAGGTTTGCTGCATATCCGATGTCCCCTTATTGACAGCGAGCGAGGGATCGACCTCTTAATGTGTGGTGGATGGCAACTAGTGTAATGAACATAGTTCTGTGCGTTGGATGGTTTCACATGGACATCTGTTGTGATGTGACAGTAGTGTATAAATGGCGGTTCAGCCGGATTACCTAGTACCTAGGCGGATGGGACCGGCCCAGAGCGGGGGGCCCAGGGCGGGGGGGGCCCAGGGAGGGGGGCCCAGGAGGGGGGGGGGGGGGGTGTCAGGGCCGGGTTCGGGATACCCGCAGACCGCATGATAAGTGGTAAAGATAAAAAACGACTTGGGAGATGATAGCGTTTATTGCGGTATCTCATCGTCGTCGGTTACTTTCAATTTAGACATTTTGTAAGATTGACAATAACATTTACAGTAATTATAAGCGTTGCATCGACAACAAGCTACACCGTCTACGTGACATCTAGGAGCGAGGAAGCATTGTAGAGAGCAACAAAATTTTGGTTCATAATGCGGGTATAAAAGACGTTTTACGTGAGGGCAGTCGGGGCGATGTCTTTCATGGTTGGCCATAGGATCGTCGAGCGGCGACCATCGGTTGAGTTTTAGGGAACAAAACGGGCAGATAACAATATCGTCTCTACGAGTCCAAATGAAACCAGCTTCGGCCATAAGTTGTAGCGGCGGTAGGAGATTTTCCGTTGGAAAGTTTTCGAATGTTTTGTATCTTTCGACGGAGGAATTGAAAATAGTTTCTTCGGGTTTCCATTCAGCCATGTCGTTTCGTTGTCCAAAGGTCTTGTCGTAGTTGACACAGATGATTGAAAATTGGGTCGTTCTTCAACGGTTTGTCGTAGAGTTGATTGAGAGTGCGTTTCAATGAAATTGCAGTGTCAATAATATCGAGATTGGAAGAAAACGTCGACGGTTGTTGAGCATTTCTTCTGACCATAGATCGTAAAGCTCTGAGGATTCGCAAACCACTTACGAATAGGGCGGCGTTTTTGTGGCTTACCAAAGTCCAAATCGGTTCGCAAATGAATAATGCGTATAAATAGTCACCTCGAGATAATATTCGGTAGGCATCCATTGTCGTACTGAACCCCATATTTTCTCTCTCTCGGAAAGTGATCCCCCCGCCCCCCTAACCTAACATCATTATTCGTCGTCGTAATCTGTTTCATCTTCTTGTTTTGATAGTGTAATCAATCTATCATTACGGTTTTGCATCAATTGTGTAACGAGATCGTACAAACGAGATATAATAGTACTATCTGAGCATTTAATTTTTAAAATGTCAAAAATATCCACGTTTGAAGCTGTGGAAGCTCCGAAGAATTCATCGTACTCAAAAACGACGTTAGCTTCGTTGAAAAAGTAGATTTTTCCGTTAATATATCGGAAAGCGCTTTTAATATTGTTAGGGCAACCATTAAAAATAGTATTAGCAGCCCCCAAAAATTTGGTCGATTTTGAACATTCGTCAATTCTGTATATATAATTTTTCGAAATCAAATACGTTTTTCCGCTGTACGTGTTGACCACAGCGTCAACTGACGGGGAACGACTCATTGTTGATAAACGCGAAGTACGAAGTAATGTAAGTGTTGGAAAAGCAAAGGTGTACACCATACGATTCGAAAATATGGTAATCTCGTCGTTAGAGTTTTGATAGATCCCATCTACTTTTATAAAATCGTTTGGTAAAAATTTCAACCATCGAGTGATAATGTGAGGTTGCGTCATTTGTTTTGCGTCTCTTAATTTTTCGTTCAAGTGCAATATCCAAACATAAACGCCGTAGAACGCAAATATTTTGTCTTTTACGATAATGTACGTATTTATACTGTTTTTATAATTACACAAATCTGTATTGAGCGGAGCAGCTGAAGTCGAAGCAGGGCTCGTGGAGGGTAAAGCTGTCGAGGGTGTAACTCTGGGCTGTGGATTAGATGCGCCATATAGGAATTGAATCGCCTTGATATCGTCGTTCATCAACCCTTTCGTCGACCTTTGATAATAAGGGTACATCACAGAATTTTTCTCTAACGAATGTTCCAAGCCTAGGGCGTGGCCAATCTCGTGGACTGCCACTGACAAAAAAGACGTCTTATTTAAAGGGCAGTCATCATTTACGGAGTAATGCCATAATTCATCAGCATCGAAATGAATTTCAACAGGGGTTTGAAGTCGGCTTGGGTATTCGGCGTGAGCTAATATATGACCAACTCCGTCAAAAGCATATGGACATTCTTGGATATATCCCGATTTCATATGCGGCCCCCCAGCCATGGTTAAAATTATTTTCGGCTCTTTGTTGCTTCGAACGAACACTAAATTAGTATGGTGTGCCCACATCGCAAAAGCTTGCTCTAGAATATTCCAGTATCTAGAAAGGGTCCCATATGCGAACCATGAGAGGTTTTCAGTTTTCCACTGTCGGGATTTACTTGCAACAAATGGTTGAAATGTGTCTATCAATCCACATCGTGGAGTGTTCATCAAATTCAACGTTGATTCATCCATCGTTCCATTTCTCAAAGGTAAGTGGTTCATTTCTTGAAATAGAGTTAATGCGTCCTGCAACGCCTTCTCATCAGTGTTAGTTGTAATAAGACTTACGTTGTTCTCCTTCAATAAATATCCATACGTGCACAAATATTCGATTGGAGTAAAAGACTGAACAAATGATAAAGTTAACAAATATAAACCCAGATGTAAACAACCTTCAAAACCCATCATTATGATGCGACACCGATGAAAGTTCGTACGCTACTGAGAGGAAAATCGTGGGAATGGCCAGTTTACGACATTTGTTTCGAATACATTTATTGATTAAAAATGGGGGTACATTTATGGACTAAAGCGGCGTATTCTTCAAATAGTTGATGGCAGAACACACACTGAACGATATTTCCACTTCTTTTCTTGTAAAACCCACGTAACGCCAAATCCAGGGGAGAAGTTTCACCAGTCCACGGGGGAGCATTGAACGTTAAGAGACGAGGATGAACATCCATCAAATTCACCCATGGCAAATGGGCCTTTATCCATTCGGTTAAGCATTGGCTTTTCATTTTTGAACATTCCAACGATAACTTGCCCAAGGTTTTATGGTGTTCGCAGAAACCGTTAGTGAGGGGTTGAAATTCTTGCACTATTTTCTTGATGGCTGGAGCTCCAAAGTGTGATAAATCGTGCACTGGTCGAATGTTTTCAATGACTTTTTCCAGGTAGATCGCCTTTTCGAGCCCCTTACAGTATATGAAATCGTACTTTTTCACGTGCGATCTCAAAATAGATGGCATATCGTCATAATTGTGCAGGCCATCTGACGCTTTTAGGCCGTGAAGTTTACTGTAATCCGTTCGTTGGTCCAAGACGATGTCGCTGGGTGTTGTAAATATCCAATGGCCGTTTTCGTGGGTCTGCACATCAGAAATGGACAACTCCTTTATGACGAATTTATTTTGGATGTCGCGAAATGCGCAAAAGTCGACTACGAGCATGGAAACCATTTCGAAGCACAAATTGAGGCAACTCGCGATGGATACTGATAAAAGTGAAATACTGGAATGAGGTCGGAGAAACATTGGTTCAGATGTTATATACCGCATCCCGTCATATCTATTGGTTAAACTTTTGACGCCTTTTGTGCGGTGAATACGCTTAACTACGGAAAGAGATGCGATAAATTAGTGTGGTTGAACCTACTCAAAAAAAGTTTTGAGAATGATATTTTATCTATTGCGGTTATGCTTGGGAAGTAGTTGGTAAGGAAAGGGAGTATATATACCGTTTGTTGGCTCACAACATTTCATCATTCAGATCCGACGACTTTACGAACGACTATCATTAGCGTAAGTAACTTTAACTTTTTACGTCACCATGTATCTTTTTGAAGAAAATGACACCTCTGACGTTATACAAACAGGTTCTAAAAAATATTTTCAACCATTTTCTTTGCGAAAAAGGTCCGCTATAGCCGTTGCTAGACAAATTCGGTTCCGTCACCACATTTATTCGTTACCTATTCCTTCAAGGTTAATTGATTATATCGTCGATGTATGGCTTAACTACATGACCCATCCATTGTTTTCATTGTCTGATGATATGGATTACATAGCTAATCTGTATAGCGATGATAGAATTAGTCTTTTCTCTCTCAAAAAACAAGACTATTTATTTCTTGCAAGCGCCCAGTTTTGCGAAAATTATATTCCTCCATTTGTCTCACGTGCTCAAGACGACAATGGGTATATAGTAGTAAAAAGAGCATTTTATTATATACATAATTCTGATACTGCTTATCATAGAAAAATTTCGTTGAGATTTTGTCAATTGTGCTCGTATATGTTGGTATCGGAGGTATATACCCTCACAAAAGTCAATATCATCTTTCCAAATCATGAGACTGAACGGGTGCTTAGAGAGGAAATAAAAAAAATTCACGTAGATGATTGGAAAACGTTTTTTTATTCAAAAAGAAACTGGTGCTTTAATTGTTTATTACAGCCACTTTTTTATTTTACACACCCGGAACAATTAATATATGAATTATCTGACGCCAATGACTCCGATTAATTTTTGTATTCTCTTATGTTCGTAAAGTCGACGGTTTTGTTTCTTTTATATAGAATATACTGTTCTTCGCCAACATATCTAGTAAGTTTTACTCAAGTTTGCTATAGTTCCGTAAACTGCAAACTTTTTTTCCTTTTTTTTTTTCAATTTCATTGTTTTGAACAGAATGGAACCTACCCCCAACCTCCTACAAAAGCTGAACACCAAGGCGGGACGCATATATTTAAATATCAAAGATCTCCAGATTGGGACGGAGTATGTAATACAACGACTGAAGCTGGCGGATAACCAATACGGAAAACGCATTCAAGCCCATCTGATTCTTCAAGACGAGTCTCACGCCATCGTAAATTTGCCCAAACGTTATAACGAAATAATCAGCGAGGATGAAATGGTCTCGTATAACCCAGGTAAGCTTCCATCTTGAAGTTTGTAAATCGTAAACAAACAAAAAAAAATTGGCCGCAATAAATTAATTAACTTTTTTTTCTGTCACCTCAGGAGATTACACTATGATCTTCAAAGGTTATAAAGGAGTATCCTACGACCTCGAATTTTTTGAAACTGCAAGCGAACAACCACAAAAAAAATCGAAGCGAAAATAAGTCTACTTAACCCACGATGGACAACAATAATCAGCAACCGTCATCAGAACCTTCAACTTCCCAATCAAAACCCCAAGGAGCTCGCGTGAGTTGCGGCAAGTGCCATAAAACGTTTTTTGATAAAAGTACTCTAAATAAGCACGTTAAGAAATTTTGCCACTCGGCTCGCCCCATCCCCGAATGTGAAAAATGTGGGAAACAGTTCAAAACTACCCAAAATTTGAATAAGCATGCTATCCGTTGTGCCGCTGATGTAGTTGCACAGCCAAGTAAAAGAAAACTAAATCCATCATTAAGCAAATCAAACAGATTGTTTTCTGAACATTTGCCAAATGGAGTAGTGCAAACTGCGTTGAGTAATTCCGTATTTGATATTTTTATAAAGAACGTTCACAATTTCTTGGAACCTGAAATTTTCCTCGGATCAATTCGCCCCACCTACAAAGAACATTTGGAAGAGTGTTTAGTTAAATTTAACACCTATAAGTCCAGTGTTTTGTTAGAATGTGTCTTTGTTCAACTGCTTGGAGAAGAAATAATGGAAACTACCGACGCCAATTTTAAGACAAAAGTCAAAATTATAACGGCCAGCGTAGATTTGCAAATCCATTTGGAAGAAACGTTTGAGAAACTTTTAACTGAAATGACTGAATTTGAAATGAAAAAATCAGGATGGACTCTCGTAGAAATAAATGGTTTACTCATTAGAGTTAGTAAGTACACACCATTCAAAGGCTCTAAGTACATGCAACTCCCTAAATGCATAGTTGATAAGAAAGCCGTAGTAAATGTGGTTAACCCGAATGATGATTATTGTTTCAAATACGCCATTCTATCAACGTTTGTAGAAAATAACAGGGATTATAGCAATATCAAGATGTATGACATACTTCACCACCCTTTCACGTTTGAGGGTGTGAACTTTCCGGCAACGTTCAAGGATGTTAAAAAATTTGAGAAACTAAATAACGTTTCATGTAATATTTATGGTTTAGACAATGAGAATACAGTTTTTCCAATAATGATTTCAAAACATGAAGGAGGAGTCATACACTTTGATTTGTTATACCTAACTAGTGAAACCGGTAGTTCTCATTATTGTCTTATAAAAAATCTTTCAAGGTTGGTGAGGTCTTCAACAACGAAGCATGAACACAAACATTTGATATGTAAGCGTTGTTTAACAACATTTTCCAAAAAAACTCATTATGAAACGCACATGTATTGGTGCGAGAAGAATGAACCTTGCCGTGTATTGGTTCCGGATAAGAAAAACGCGATCCTCTCTTTCAAAAATGTGAAAAATACTCAATGGATCCCCATTGTTGTTTATGCCGATTTTGAATCAGTTCTCTTACCAATACATGGTGCGGATGACGGCCCGGAAAAACCGTGGACCCACAAAAAACAGAATCACGTTCCATGCAGCATAGGAGTGTCCGTTAAATCAAGCCTCCCACATTTTCAAAAAGACATTTTCATTTACACGGGCGTAGACGCTCCCAAGCAATTCATGATGTACATGGAAAAACTTGCGTGCGAGGTTGAAAATTTGTATAAAACGAATATCCCCATGAAACCTTTATCTATATCTGAGGAACTCGAGTTAGTGATAAATGCAACTCGGTGCGGCATTTGTCGTAAAGAATTCTCCCCCGACGACATTAAAGTGAGGCATCATGATCACTTAACAGGGGATTTCATTTGTGCTGCTCACAACGTTTGTAATTTAGAAACTCAACAACCAAACTTTATTCCCATTTTTATGCATAATTTAACTAATTACGATGCCCACCCGATTATACACGAATTACATCATTCAAAAGGGGATGTGAAAGTCATCCCCACTTCCACTGAAAAGTACATATCATTTTTAAAAAAATTTGACAGTTCTAATATTTGGTTGAGATTTGTTGATAGTTACCGGTTCATGCCCGCGAGTTTATCTGACCTCGTTGATAATTTGACCGAGTTCCCAGAAATGGAAAAAGTTTTCCCAGACCCCGTCAGTAGAAAACTTCTTCTTTCTAAAGGGGTCTATCCATACTCGTACATAAGTAGCTTTGAGAAATTGCAGGAAACTCGTTTACCTGGAATTGAACGTTTTTACAACGATATGAATGATGAACCGTTAGACCCTGAGGATTACAAAAGAGCTTGCACAATTTGGGATCTTTTTAAAATTGAAAATCTTCAGCAGTATACCGAACTGTACTTGAAAACCGATGTGGTCTTACTTTGCGAATGCCTTCAACAATTTCGAAAGGTCTGTTATCAGCTATATGGACTTGATCCAGCGTGGTATTACACAGCGCCAGGGCTATCGTTTGACGCCGCGCTGAAGCATACCGGGGTTTCATTACAGTTGATGTCTGACCCGGAACAAACATTAATGATCGAGTCTGGCATACGCGGAGGAATAACGTCTTGCATAGGCAGATATTCCAAGGCAAATAATAAGTATTTGCCCGATTATGATGATACTCTCCCCTCAAAATTTTTACTCATGTACGATTGTAATAATTTGTACGCTAAGGCTTTATCAGACTATCTTCCCACCGACGGGTTTCGTTGGGTCACTGACCCTCAATCCATAGATGTTTTAAGTGTAAATGACGATTCTCCCACTGGATATATTTTAGAGGTAGATGTTATTTATCCTGTTTCTCTGCACCAAATCCATGATGAATTACCATTTTTGTGTGAAAATAAAGTCCCTCCTGGGAGTAAAAATATGAAATTGCTCACGACTTTGGAACCCAAAACTAATTATATTGTTCATTACAGAACTTTGAAACAAGCTATTTCCAATGGGTTAAAACTAGTGAAAATTCATCGCGTACTTCAATTTAATCAATCTCCGTGGCTTAAATCGTACATAGATATGAATACTCAGATGAGAACTAAAGCGGTGAATGAATTTGAAAAAGACTTTTACAAAAATATGAATAATTGTGTTTTTGGGAAATCCTGCGAAAGAGTTCGAAAAAGATTCAACATGGAGTTGGTGATAGACTCCCGTAAACTTTTACGATGTATTAGAAAACCTAATTTTAAGGATCGCACTATTTTCAATGAAAATGTTGTAGGAGTGCATTTTTACAAGGAAAAAGTTGTTCTCGATCGCCCGGTATATATAGGATTTACTTGCCTAGAACTCTCAAAAATTGTTATGTATAATTTTTTATATAATTGTATGTTACCGCAATATCCCTCGAAACAGATAAAATTATTGTACATGGACACGGACTCTTTTTTGTTTGAATTATCTTCAGAAGATGCTTACCGTGATATGAGGAATTATATGGAATATTTAGACACCTCAAATTACGATATTCATCATTTCTGTTACAATTCTAAAAACAAAAAAGTCGTCGGATTGTTCAAAGACGTTACTGCAGGCGTTCCAATCACTGAATACGTTGGGCTCAAAGCCAAATTGTACGCTTATAAATTAGCCGATAACTCTGTAATTAAAAAAGCTAAAGGAGTAAAGGAAGTGTTTGTCAAAAAGCAAATTAATTTCAATGATTATTATAACATTTTATTTAATATTGGCAAGAAAAATGTCCACGGAAACCACGAGATGCATGGGAATTTTTTAACCTTCCGTTCATATTTACATCATATTTACACAGTTAGAATGAATAAAACGTGTTTGACAGCAAATGACGATAAGCGAATAATTCTTGACAACATGATAGAAACAAAAGCTTATGGAAATAAAACTGCATCTTCCTAAACTGTTTTTTTTGCCTCTTTTTCTTCACCTTTCATCATTTAAATAAGCTAAGGTCTACGTACAATACCCGTGATTGGGGTATACTCAAGAAGTTTTTCATACAATATCAACGCATAACAAGTGGTTCCTGAAGGGATAGAAAGAGTAGTTTCAATTTCTAATCTTATGTCACAAGTGCCTTCGTGAATCGCCTCGGTTTGTTTTGAACAGTCAATGACAATTAGAGGGGAGTTTTGAAACGTCTCCCGCGACAGTACAGGCGCGGGAAAACTCTTGTTGTAGTAGCTGTGTTGAAAAGCTGCATACATGTCATAAATTTGCGAAATTTTCTTCTGATTAAAGTCTATCTGTAAATCGTGATACGGGTACTGCGTATCGTTCAAAAATAGCTTTATGTTACGAAGCGCTACTGAATTAAATTTTGACATATTTTCAATAAATTGATTCTTCTTGTTAGTATGAAAAGCGATAATCACGTAGCGAGGTTTGTGAAGTTGCGTAGTTGTTTTAATATGCCAAGTTAATTTATCTCCGGCGGTCAAATTAGGGTTTTCATGTAATTCCCACGCTCGAAATGGTATTGGGATCGGCTGTGAGCTGTCTATGATTTTAAAGAGATGCAATTTAAATGAGTCAGACACTTTGACATGAGGAATGTTCCAGATGACTTTTCTCAATGTTAATTTCGATTTTTGAGCTGTCGCCGCCCCAGTAATCGCATTTACATCAGTACTCGCTCGAATCAGTATCAATTCTTGTTTAACGTTGATTAAAATCCGTCTGTAATCTTCGAAAAATCCCATCAACATTCTCAGAGGCAAAATCACGTTGAATGTTCCAGTAGTAGAGTCAATAATAGAAGATGGAGCTTCAAACGAAGTATTGGGATTATTTAGTCCAGCATTTTCGAGCGCCCGCCATTCTGGCGCAGAAAATGATAGGTAACTTTTCAAAGTGCATCCAACACCTGGATTTCGTATGCTATCGACTTCCACGTTGTTGATTTCATATCTGATCTCTTCAAACAAGAAGGCGAAAGCATTGTTGACAAACTTGGCGACCGTTGCTGCAGCGTCATCGGCTTTGTCCAGAGCGCCTTCCAAATAAAGAAAACTCTGCCAAGGTAGGGTGAGCACATCCGACTTTTGAACGGTTATTCTGATCTCGTCATTATTTGACAACCCAGAGAGGTTGTACGGCGAGTACTGATGATGTTGCAAACTTTCCACGTCATTAGTAAAATGTACGGGTTGGCCGACTCGTAGAATATCTTCCATAGCGGCTGACGGTATGTCCTAAACTCTTGAGGTAGTAGACGTTAACTCTCGTCAATGGAGGTGGTGGGGGAGGACGACCCGTTCTAGGTTTTCTATTCTTAATGGGCGGGACTGATGAGCTACCTCCGTTATCAACGCCACTACTCGAATGATGGTTCAAATGGAAATCAATGCCCATTTATTGATTTTTTTTTCACTTTTCCTCCTTAATGTGTAAACGAACTGTGATGATTTCGCCACGAAAATTAATGAGTCGTCCGTTCTCATCAACCAACTTCACGCTTATGTCGCTGAGAATGGTTTTGTTCAGGTTTAAATACACTACAGGATTCGGTGTTTCGACTATTTTATAACCAGGCTCGGCCGTTGGATAAAAAGTGTGGATCGAATGCCCTAATTTTCCATTTATAAACGATCCAGTTGCTACGTTACATTCTACGGAAATAACGTTAAATGATTGCACAGTGATTGAAGCGTTTGACGCATGCTTTCTGTTTTTCTCTAGAAAGATATTTTTAAACCCTAATAGATTTCCAACCGAGTTTGACTTTCCAGTAAAATCGATATCGAAATTAGCTTTTATTTCCATTTGAAGGGTATTCATATTAGCCGAACAATGGAAAACATAGTTGTTATCGATATCTGCCAATGCGTTAGTAATGTAGTCAACAATGGAATCTATTTCATACGTGCCAGTTGGAATTTTCAACACTTTATTTTCGTCGTATCGAAATTCGTCATTTATACCAACATCCACATTTGGCACGCTGTTGTAGGTGTACAAAGAGAGTAAACCGATGGAGTACTGTTTCTTTTCATCTAAAATGATTGGCGGAAAAAAGTTGGCATTCAAGTGGCTTTTATCGCCCGTTAAGGTTAAAGTGATACTCATGACTGAGGGGAGGAGCATTTCCGCTCATTTCTTTAAATAAAAACAATAAAGTAAAATGGCCGCAATGCCAACAATTGGTTCGCTGGTGCGTTTCTTTGTTGTAGTATATATCACAGTGCCTTAAGTAATCGAGAATTTCCAAGGGAGGTGGAAGAGCAAAGGTGTCGTAGTACTTTACCAAGGGGCCTCGCTTCCACACTCCAACCCAGTGGGTGCCTTGACCGACCGTATCGTCTAAATTCAATACCAAGTATTCATTCTTCTTGGGGCGTTTTGGGAGAGCGTCACGCATAAAAACTCCTCGAAAAATGGAGGTAATCGATGATTGGGAATTAGCCTTGACACATGCAGCATGTAGTTGTTCATTCGTTAATGGTGTATTGGGGAGACGCCTCAATATGGTTTGTAAGGTCGAAGGTAGATGCCGTATCCCTTTCGGTAAGGCTTCAAAAAGATGCCTTCCCCTATTTTGACTGTTGCGTTGTTTCCTTCTCCCTTTTTGGGGGCTCTCGCGTCCCGTACTGCTTTGACGACGCTTGACGCTCCTCCTAATAGGCTTCCGATTGCTGAAAGCCCCGCGAAAATTGGGATCAAGGGCAACACCCCTCCTGACCATGTTTTTGGGAGAGGTAAAACTCTAGGTTTTTTAATATGACGATTCTTATTCTTCTTTAAAAATTGTTTGGCTCGTGATAAGGACAACTGAGATAACTGCTGCAGTGTTGCAGTTTTCCTCCGGAGTTTTGACGCTGGTAAACGAGCCGCTCTGACAACTTTACTGAATGGCACTCCGAGGCCCAATTTAACTTTGGCTTTCATAGCGTTTGTAACCAACCAAGCTGCCGATTTTTCTTTCCAGTTAGCGTCTTTCGACTTAACCCGTTCCCAAGCTGCTTCAGCCAAACGTTTGTCCGCAATATGTCTACTGCGAGTGTCTTGGTGGCGGCTGTAAAATAGGTCGTGATCCTTACAAGCTCGATCCAAAGGATTTATTCCCGCATCTCCACGCGCTATCCTTCCCTCAACGTCCGTACCAGGTCCGCAGTAAGAATACCCTGGAAGATGCAACTCTTTCTTGTCCAACTTGTTAATTAAGTAATTAACAATCCCTCGACCTTCTTTCCGTTTGCGCGGCGCCATACCAACTGAATAAAACTGGGAGCTACACTGGGCTTTATTTCATTCATGCTAAAGATGCGTTTAGATAAACAAACCGGTAAAGTGTTGACTGTAATGAAACTTGACAATTTCTGCGAGAGAAAAAAGCTGTTGAGGCATGGTGAGCTATTGCCAGATTCAATACGATGTATAATTTGCGGTCCAAGTAACTCGGGGAAAACTAATTTGATGATCAATTTATTGTTGCACGAGAATGGACTTAGATTCAAAAACATATACGTTTACAGTAAATCCTTGAATCAGAACAAGTATCAGTATTTGAGAAGAGTTATAAGCAACGTCCCCGTAATAGGCTACCAGGAGTTCAGCGATAAAGAGGAGGTCATTTCACCCGAGAACGCGATGGAGAATTCCGTCATTATATTTGATGACGTCTCCACTTGCTCTCAAGGAACTATGAAAGAGTTCTTTACCCGCGGTCGTCACCATAAAATTGAATGCTTTTACCTGACGCAAACGTACACACACGTGCCTCGGATGCTCATGAGAGATAACTGCAACCTGATTATCGCATTTCCGCAAGGCCCGAGGTGTGTCTACAAGATTTACGAAGATCACTGTTCATCCGATATGACTTTCCAACAATTCAGAGAAATGTGTTCGTTGTGTTGGAAAAACGATAAATACGGATTTTTGGTAATTGATAAAGACCGGAATCTAAATGAGGGGAGATACCGTAAAAATTTCGACGAATTCTTCACAGATATATAATAGAGGGGAGTATAGAGGAGCCTCTTAGTCTGATTGCAGTAATCATGGCAAATACAACGTTGATAAAAAATCTTGTCAATGCTAAAAAGTCTTTGAAAATGAAGGTCAAACAATTACAACAGAATGAAATTGAAAACGTCGATTTTTTGAACAAAACTTTTAAACCCATCGTTGAACCATTACAAGAACTGACTACTATTGCCGCGAACGCAAGTGTACGGAAGGAGGAGGCTCAAGCTGCAAAAAAAGTGAAGAAACCAAAACTCCTTAAAATGTCGGGAAAATCTGGGAATTTTACGTCAACCAAAAGGAAAAGGCTGGCTTACAAACCTGAGTTAGAGGAAGACCAGTTCATCAAAGAACCGATAAAGGAAGAAACGAATAGTGACGTAGATTTGACGATGGAGAAACACAGTGAAGAAGACGAGGAAGATGACGATGGAAAAGATGAAGAAAAAGATTTGGCAATCACTCCCTCCACTTCCTCCTCCGCATCCCAACATCAACACCGCCGAACCCCTCAGAGATACGAAGACGCTGGCGAGAAATTATTAACTCCCGATGAGCGCCTGATCAGTGTTCCAACACACGCAAAACCATACATTCTCAAATTTACGACGGGAAAATGGTCAGGAACTAAAACTTTGGACAACATGTACTCCCCAAAAATGTCCACCAATGAACAAATAACGATGGGGGATAAAAACTTTAATTTTGACGGGAAATACTTGTACATTGGTGACTTGAAATTTCCAACGAGTAAAGGGCTGTGGAACCTACTGTTTCTGTCAAACCCGACTGATTATACGGAAACAGACTTTAAAAGGTACTCTGAGATTGTAAGGCATACCAACGTCGCATACCACGGTTACTCCCCATCAAATGCATTGAATACATTCGGTGTTAAATACAAGAATATATTGAAAAAAATCACAGGGAAAAACGTTGCCCAACAAAAGAAAGATGGGAGCGGGGTTTTCACATACAATAAGGTTTTGCCTATAAAAACGTCATACGAGTACTGGAATGATCCTAACGAACTTGTAAACAGATTGCGGTTACTTCACGCGTCTACTATGAGTGGTCACACTGGACATATAAATGAAATTAATTCGATTCTCGAAGAATTAAAAGAAGCCGGTTATATTTCGTATTAACCAGTGTTCAAACCTCTCCTGCCCAATAATCATATATTACCAATAATGTCTATTGACAAGTACGGGCGCTCTTCCGAACGCATTTCGCGGAGATTTCGCTTGTTGGATGTGACTATCGATGGAGATCTTAACATGAAGAATGGTCGTATCATTAACACATCTGAGCCCATGTCATCGCGTGATGTTGTCAACAAGCTGTATATGGATAAGAAATTTGACAATCTGCAAGTGTCGAAGGAACCTGTTTTAGATAATGACGTCGTAAATAAGGCATACCTCGCGTCGAAGTGCTTGATCATAGACGATGATGGAAATGGCGTTAATTTAAATAATAAACGGATAAGCAACTTGTTGGACCCGCAACATACGTCCGATGCCGTCCCTCAACATTACGTTTGGGAAAATACGTTATTTTACCGCAAGCAGTTCAATTCCTATGATGCTAAAGGTCGTAAAATTATTAATATCGCCGACCCTGTTGCCGATGAAGATGCAGTGTCCTTAAAATTTTTGAGAGCTGAGCTACAAAAGCTGAAGGAGAGTTTGTCGACGCCCATTTTCAAAACGCCCACCGCTCTCCGCACTAATGGCTCCGACGTCATCTTCATTGACGTACAAGAAGGACGTGATTGATGAATTACTTCGTTCATCTCGGCTTAAGTATCGTAGAAGGCCGATTATAACCAGAGGCATTAATGATTTATGGCAAATCGATCTCGTTGAAATGATTCCTTACGCAAAATTAAATAACGGTTACCGTTACATTTTAACGGTGATAGACACATTTTCCAAATTTGCGCGGGCGATACCCATAAAACGGAAAAACGCTCAAGATGTAAGCGTCGCCATGGACAAAATACTGTCAGACGCGGTCAAAGGGGGTTCTCATCCCCCCATCAACGTGCAATCGGATAACGGTCGGGAGTTTTTCAATTCGGTGTTCAGAGATTTAATGAAAAAATGGAAAATAAACCATTACGGTACGTTTTCAAAGATCAAGTGTTCCATCGTCGAAAGATTTAACCGCACACTAAAGACGCGGATGTGGAAAGAATTTCACTATACTGGAAAGTATAAGTTTATCGGAATACTCCCTAGAATTTTGAATGAATACAATAACGCAGTTCATTCTACTATCAAATGTAAACCGTCAGAAGTCTCCCCCGTCAATGAGAAATACATTTACGAGAAGTGTTTCGCGCCCAAAAAAGCAGCTTTTCATCAACAAGAGCGCCGCCGAGAAGAAGAAACCGCTAATATCTTCAAACTCGATCAACCAGTGAGGATATCGAAGAATAAAACCATTTTTTCCAAAGGGTACATGGTTAACTGGAGCCCCGAGATTTTCCACATACAAGCTATTCACTACACTCAACCGATTACCTATTCGTTGAGAGACAAAAATCTTCAACTCATCAAAGGGCGGTTTTACAAAGAAGAACTACAACCAGTTCGACATGACGACGTTTATTTAATTGAGAAAGTTTTACGAAAACAAAAAGACAAACTGTACGTTAAATATCTAGGGATGGAAGAAAAAGGATGGATTCCTCGGGCAGATGTCCTGGGTTAACCGTTGTTGTTGTTGGTGACACGGCACTGCCATCGCAATCCCCGAGATAGTAGTTATTAAGCTCCAAGCTCTCACCACCACCACCACAGTTCCGGTCTTCCGTTGTGACGTCCTCCTTCTCCTCCCCCAATACGTTTCCCACGTAACTGTCAATTGCGAATGCTCCGGTTGTCAAAAGAGTCAACAATTCTCGTCTACGCAGGGTGATCGTGTTCGTGGAAGGCGGGAACCACGGGTGTTTTTCGCTTATAACAAGCTTCTTCCGTTTATTATTTTCTAATATTGCCCGTATATCAGATGACTCGTACACTACGCATTGTGTTTTCATCCGACGTTTCAATAAATAATCCAAAATTAACTTGGTCCGCTCTTTTAATTTCAACCATCCATCCTTCGGTAATATTAACATTGAAGCGCGATCCCTTATTGCCAACACAAACGATCCGCCTTGGCAAATAACGTTCACACTCTTATATTTACTCAAATGATAAACCAACATGTTTAATCTTCGATTTCTGACATCAGACTAACCACAAAAAAAAAATTATCGTATAAAGGCCCGCGGTCTGCGGGTATCCCGAACCCGGCCCTGACACCCCCCCCCCCCCCCTCCTGGGCCCCCCTCCCTGGGCCCCCCCGCCCTGGGCCCCCCGCTCTGGGCCGGTCCCATCCGCCTAGGTACTAGGTAATCCGGCTGAACCGCCATTTATACACTACTGAGATGACCGTCCGCCGTCCGGGCCGTTTTGGGCAGTAGGAATTTTTTTTAAATTCTGAAATTTTGACAAAATACCTACTTGGTTTACTTATCATCTAGTTGTGCCCGCAAGGTTTTCAGTCCGACCGCCCAAACCCGTGGGGTGCTGTGGGGCTAAAATGGGGAGGGTTTTTTTGAAGGCTTTGAGCTATGGGATCGAGATAGGTGTCGTTTTCGAAGTATTTTTGGACGTAGAATCCATTTTTGGGGGTCGCGGAACGATCCGATTTCACTGTGGCGATCTACAGGGCTTTCATGGGGCTAAAAATGGGATTTATGAAGGCTCCCAGGAGGTTAAATATTTTTCGAGTAAAAAATAAAGAATTTTTGAAAGAAAAAAAAAAAATTAAAAATTTTTCCAAAATTTGTCTTATTGACACAGAATTAAATTTTTGCACAAGTAACCTATATCAAAGAATAATAAACCCTTGTGTAAAATTTGCAGCGTTTTTGGAGAAGGGATATGTTCCCTTTTGATAGATTACTCCTCAAGTAAGGTGACGTTTTTGATTTTGGATAGAGTATAATGAAGTCTAGGGATTTATTGTTCGTATGAAATACTGCGTGAGTCAGTGGTGTATACTCCAGAATTAAAACGCTGCAAATTTTACACGAGGGCTTTCCATTCTTTTATAGGAACGATTATAAAAATAAAAAAAATAAATAAAGATGAAATTACATTACATTGTATTACTGTACATTTCGGGAAAGATTTTGAATACAAAAATACCTAAAAATTGTACATAACTTGAAGGACACATTTTGAGGACGGTCAAGATTTTCAAACACGAGATTGTGATTAAAAAAAAAAAAGAAAAAAAGATGAACCTGGTTAATTGATTTCTATGGCACTCTCAATTCAACGCGTTTGGAATTCACCATGTCATTTGGTTAAAAGATTTTGTAACTCTATACCTCCTACCTATCTTATTATTTATTCGTTAATTTCCGGAGTGCATATCAAGTTTCCACCTGATCAATTTTGACACATCTCCTCGTCCTGCCTGTTAGCTTGTGGCCGCTTCCTTGCCCCACTCTGCTTAAATCATTTTAATTAATTTCAGGTAGGTACTAACAATAATTATCATTGTTCATGAAAACGTTCACGAGCAACTACTGTGATAACTATTGTGATATTGAAACTAGCGTGGTACCCTTCCGTATACATAACAAAAAAAGGGGGAGCAAAAAAATCTAGGCCAACAGCCGAAGATCGTGATAAAAAGAGGTCGACGACATAGAATTAATAGATTTATCATTCAGTGTGTAAAAGACGGTCAGCGATGGTGTACGGAGAACATTTCCGAGAAGATTCGTCTTTTATGAAACAAGAGGGTTTGCAGGGAGTCATTGAAACCGTCAGGAGCCTTATAAAAGGTAGGTACTATAAAAGTTAGTACCAATGCATTTATTAAGCCGTGAAACCTGATGTTCCCCCCTCCAACAAACGAATAATTGGGTCAACACTTAAAGATAATTACACTTAATTATTTTCATTAAAGTTCATTTCGGACATAATTAGATGTGTGTATCTTGGATCTACAATGTAAGTAACATATTTTTTAATCCATCTCCACAGTAGATGGGAATGTAAAAATCTATGATGACTCTGACGACTTCATCATGCGTTTTGTCAAGGCATGTGATCATGACCCCGAAAAGTCATTTCAACTGGTGAGTTATTTTCAAAATCATGAATCGTTGATATTCCATGAAATGGAATGAAGTACTTTGTACTACAGTTAAACAACCTTGGTTAAAATTAGATGATGTAGGTATTCCAATACCGATATAACTTTTACTAGCTACTTACATTATTATTCATATGTTTACAGATTATCAGTTACTTCCAAGCAAAGAAGGATTTCCCGGAGGAATTTTCAATCAAATTTCCATCCAATTACGTGGATGTCATATCACGCCTGGATCTAGGGTACGTTCTTCGAAGAGGAGATCGAGATGGCCGGACTGTGTTGTTTCTAAGATTCGGTAAGAAAAAGAGGAAGGGTCGGCGAATAAAGAAATTTTGGGCAGATTTTACGCACTCAATTGGTCTAAATCATTTTCGTTGTCAGGCAACGTCGATCCAGCCTATGATTCTTGGTCAATGTGTATGCAATCGGCAACGATGGTACTGGAATCAGTATCTTTGGAACCGGAAATCCAAGAGTCTGGAGTATCGTTGGTAGTCGATTGCACGAACTTCTCGATGAAAATCATGAAATGGGGCACCCCGTACAAGTTGAAAGCAATCATGAAGTTCTTCCAGGTAAAGTTGGTTCGTTAGTTGGGGAACATTTGCGTCGCCTCAATCTGAACAACAATAATAATTATTACTATTCGGTTTCAGGAATGTGTACCTGTAAGATTTGATTATCTTCATATCGTTGATGCTCCATTCGCCTTCAAAGTTTTCTACTCTGCCATCACCCCTTTTATCCGAGACGACATATTGCAGAAAGTAAGTTATAGTACACAGAATACAGAAAGTAAATTATTGTTTGCACTATTGGGACTTCTTCGGACCTGCAACTTTGCGTGGTTCTGCCAGTTGTAATAGTTTTCCCAAACTCCAGATGATTTGGCATAAAAAACCCTTCAAATCCCTACTGGACACGCTGGGACCCGACAACACACCGAAGCACCTTGGTGGTAATCTCGACATAGGCGACATGGATGGCTGGTATCAGGACGTGGTGCTCAACAAAGAACCGTTGTTCAAAAGTAAGTTTTCAACTGAATGGATCAATCAATATGTAAAAAGAGTGTTTGCCGGCTTCGGTTTTCCTCCATCGTTCGGGTAGGTACCGTAGGGTAGGTACGGGTAGGCTCTCTGTTACTCTGTGGTACCGTGATACCAATTCACGATTTGTCTGAACAATGATGCTTAGTTTTTACGTCGGCGTTAATTTTAATCATTTCTACGTGGTGGGTCTAGGGTTTTGTGCTTCCTTAAAGAATTTATGTTGACGGATTTGTTCAGTTTTGATTCTCAGCTCCTCAGGTAACAAATTAACGAAGTGTTAACGCTACACACCAACAGACGTGGTTCTCACACACCATCCTACCCTTTTGTTTGTTAGCTAGCCTGATGGCTAGAACCAAGCCGAGAATACACACCCAAGAGTCAATTCTGTAACTTCAACTATTTGTGTTTTTAAAACTTTTACTCAGTGTCTAATTTTCAATTTTCAGGATTTTTTCCGGATGGTTGCTGTATATAACATTATTGCCTGCTTAACAACTTAAGTAGGTACGTTATTGATATTATTTTATTCTATAATCGTAGTGGTAACCTTTTAACTTTTCAACTGTCATAATTTCTTCGTCATCACGCTTAGAAATATAAGTCATATGCTTCTATGTACAAAAAGTTACAAATAAACTAAAACCCAAAAAGGAAAGTTTTTTATGTTTTCCTGATCTCAAACCGAGCGAGAACATCTTCGTATATTTAAGTCCTTTCGGTTAAAATCAGCGGGTCAAATGAGTTCTCCGAGGAGGGCGTGGTGACCAGTCATCGGGAAACAAATCAACACACATGCGGGTGGCCCTCTGGATGTGGGCCCACCTCTTATCCCCGTAGCAAGCTCGAATTACTTCCGATCAATTGCTTTTTAATTCTGCTGGCTGATAGAAAATTAATGTTGTTCGTGCGGCGCACAGAGCAGGACCGGAATAAACCCCCCAATAAAGTTTCGATTGAGACGTTGTTTGCTTCGTTTTTCTACTTTTTGTAAAAAGCTTGAAAGATGTTGATAAAAAGTGGGTAGAGATGCTTTTTCACCCAAATTTTTTCTGTAGTACGGTGCTTCTGAAAGTACAGTTTTTCAAGATAGCAAAAGAAAGTCATTCATCGCTGCAATAATACTTCAACTTTGAATTCGTTCTGTTTGCCTTTTGCCCGTGAAGCTAAAACTTGGGACTTAACACTTACCCACCTGATGACTAAAAATTAACCAGCTTCGCATGGTTCAAATTTAACCTTATCAAATTTTAATAACAGAGACGATAGACCTTAAGAAAGTCATGCACTTCATTCATTTTTTCCTCGAAAGTGAACACATTAATCTGACCGTTCTGGAAATAATGAAGAATTATAAAATTAATTATCTCTGGTTTTTGGTTTATTATTCTTGGAATAATACCTTCGTTTTCGAGACGGAGGTCGACGACTCCGATCGGCTTCAAAATTTGACATTATCCGTTTCAAGAGGTCTAGATTCCAAAACCGAAATGTCCGTCCGCCGTCCGGGCCGTTTCGGGCAGTAGGAAGTTTTTTAAAAATCTGAAATTTTGACAAAATACTCGGTTTACCATCTAGTTGTGTCCGCAAGGTTTTCAGGCCGATCGCCCAAACCCGTGGGGCGCTATGGGGCTACAGGAGGGGTTTTTGAAGGCTTTTGGCTGTGGGATCGAGTTAGGTGTCGTTTTCGAAGTATTTTTGGACGTAGAATCCATTTTTTGGGGCCCCGGAACGATCCGATTTCACTGTGGCGATCTGTAGGGCATTCATGGGGCTATAAATGGGATTTTTGAAGGATCATAGGAGGTTAAATATTTTTCAAGTAAAAATAAAGAACTTTTGAAAAAAAAATCCAAAAAAAGTATTTTTTCCCAGTTTTTTCCATTGACACAGAATTAATTTTTGCAAAAGTGACCTATATCAAATAATAGTAAACCCTTGTGTAAAATTTGCAGCGTTTTTTTTTTTTTTTTTTTGGTCGATAGGTCGCTGCTCAGAAATGATTTTTTTTTTAACACAAATAATATTATTTCACTTACTTTTTGTTACTTGCAATTAATATGTAATGTCATTTCATTAATTTTACAACCTAAGGGCCCCTGAGGCCTACGTAAATGTTACAAATAAATAAATAAATAAAAAAAAATAAAATCTGCTACTGTCTTATTTTGGTACTTTTCCGTTATAACCCCCCCCCCCCCCCCCCACTCTATTTCGTGTTCATAAACACCCCTCCCGATGGCTTTAAGGCACCCAAATTCGAGCCCTTTTCAGTTATAACACCCCCCACCCCCACCCCCACCCAACCCAACTCGATTTCGAGCCCCTCCCGATGGCTTTAAGGCACCCAAAGCCAACCAAAATCGAGTGGGGTGGGGGGTATAACGGAAAAGTACCCTTATTTTTGTAGAAATCTATGCAAAATGTATTGGTCTTCTTCTCGGTGCAAAATGTATTGGCCTACTTCGTGAGAATCCTTGTTTGGCTAAACAAGTTTTTTTAGGGCCGGTTTCACCACCTCGAGTTAGGCTAAACCACGAGTTAGCGATAAAATTCCCGTTTCACCAGCTGTTGTCTTCTAGTTACCAGGACGGTTAACTTCCACTTTTTTAACTTGCGGATCTTCGGAAGTGATCTCCTTAACTTTAAGTTATGTTGTTGTGTGCTAAAACTGATTTTATGTCAATTTCCAACCTCAAAATAGCTAACTTGAACTTTTACACGAGGTTGGTGAAACCGGCCCTTAGGGGGGGGGGGGGGGGGAATAATAAGGGCAATGTTTGCTATGGACGCGGGGTATGTTCGTGATCAGCGTCAAATTTCCTATACCTAAGCATGAGGTTTTCAGACGTTTTTGTTTTCCGAAAGACGGTCATGCGGCCTCACTGAGCGGCTCCTAGTGGTCGGAAAAAGGGCTAAAGCGAAAACAAAACTAAGCGAAAAAAAAAGTACTTTCATTCCCATAATTCATAGTTCACTCTGATGGGGGTGGACAAGGTTATTGCTTCCTCGCGAATATTTTACCCTAACGCCTCGAACGACACTGACGTTATTAGTCAATGGACCGGTCTTTCCTTTTCCCCCTCAACGCGGCTATAGGTGGCTGTGATGAAGATGGTTGTAGAGTACAGAAAACAAGCCGTGACCTTGCCCATTGAGGCCAGAGGGCCCACCTCGGTGTTCGTAGGAAGAGGAATGCACCCAGAGGGACAGCGAGGCCTCCCAGGCGAACCGCTTAGCTCGGCCCTTTCCAGCTTCCAGCCCTGTAGGACCCGGCCCTGCAGCATTGGCGGGGGGGGACAAAGAGGTTGAATCAGAGTGAGGCGAAACGTCAGACGCTGCCCGAAGATCAAAATTTAATCTTAATAGTTTTCTGACAGGGAACGGAGCTTTGTTTACGGAGTTTTCAACGTGCTCGTGAAGTTTTCGGCTAATTCCCACGTTGAACCAATTAGGTTCAACCTACATCGCTCGAGGTCCGCGCTCTTTCCATAACGTTGCCTCGCTTGCACGAATATAACTTCCACAAATTTTCGGACGTATTTTCAGGGTTGTGTAGACAAGATGATGTTATTGGTGCTGCCCGAGCTACGCCCACTTTTGATTCATTCTACATGGAATAATAAACTAACGTATTCCAAACGAGGGTCGAACATTTTTATCGGCATCAAAATTTGTCTTCATAATTCGAACGAAACATAATAATATTAAAATTATATTATAATGTTTCGTGATTTGTTGATTTTAAAAAACGCTGCATATTTTACGCAAGGGTTTATTATTCTTCGATGTAGATTAATTGTCAACAAAAAATTATTTTTGAAAAAATTAAAAAGAAAATTTTTTTCCGTACAATGTTTGGACCTCGAAAAATGGATTACGCGTCCGAAAAACTTACTCGGAAAACGACAGCTTATTTGACCTCCCTGGGACCCTAAAAAAATCCCATTTGTCGCCCCATGAGAGCCCCATAGATCCCCGCGGTGAAATCGGATCGTTCTTGGGCCCCCAAAAAATGGATTCTACGTCCAAAAATACTTCGAAAACGACACCTAACTCGACCCCATACCCAAAAACCTGGAAAACGGTAGCCCCATTTTAGCCTTATAGCGCCCCACGGGTTTGGGCGATCGAGCTCAAAACCTTGCGGGTACAACTAGATGGTAAACCGAGTATTTTGCCAACATTTCAGATTAAAAAAAAAAAAAAAAAAAAAAAAATCCTACTGCCCAAACCGGCGGACGGTTGACGGACATTTCGTTTTTTGTAACGTATAATGTCAAATTTTTTGACATGATGGTTTTTTGAAGGCTTCTGGCCCTGAAGTTTAATAGGGTATCGTTTTCGAATAGCATTTTTGAACGTTGAATCCATTTTCGGGGTTCTCTAAACCATCCAATTTCACCGCGGGGATCTATGAGGCTTTTACGGGGCTACAAGTGAAGGACGCGTTTTGGGCGTAAGTGTTTTGACAAAACAATGTTGTCCGTGTAATTTTGGATGTACGATCCATTTTTGGGGGTCTCACATCATTCCAAGCTACTGGAATACAAATTTTATTAAATGAGGTGGTTAGGGAGAGAAAACGACTGTTCTGCTGGTTTAGATACTAAATTGTTTATTTAAATAAACAATTGTAGCGTGGGAACCGGGTTCGAGCAACAATTCATCTACAGCCCTTACAAGAAAACATTATTCATTAGCACTTCCGACGCATTATCTCATAGTTGTTGTTGTCGAAAAATCGGGAAAACTCACTGTCCAAATCTTTGTTTCCGAGTCGGCTCGCCACCCGGCAATGTGTTTCATCTCCATACCATACATCCGAACCTCTTTGGAAGACCCAGCCCTGTAGCGCTGCCTCGTGTCCCAGGACGGGGAGGGGCGCCTCCGACTCCGAGCCGTCCAGTGTTTGTCTGACGTTCGAAGGGGGTGAACTCGTTTCGGAACCGCCGGCCCGAAAACATCCCCGTGTCGGTCTTTTCAGTGTTCCGGGTGCCCGCGTATTTTTAGCTACCACGTCTCTCCAGTGAGTTCAAGACATTTGCTAATCATTATTAAATAAGCAATTAGCAAGTAAATTGGTATTTATAATTATAAATGCAGAACAAAAATTAATGTGAATCAGGTAGTAAACATTGACAGCATAGCTCTAGCATTTCCTCTATGATGATCTGAACCCCTCATCCTCAAAAGTGTTACGATAAAGATCCCTATGTCATCCCACTCCAAAATCTTCACCATTCCTGAGTACCAAACACACAACTGTGTCATCACAAAAACAATGGGAAAAGCAAAAAGTTGACCAAAAACCAATCCGCCTTTGATACTTTTATTGTCTGTTATAAAACTTCACAGTTGTGTACTTCGGAAACTGCTTTAGAGACCTGAAGGCCTATCAAAAGGCCTATAAAACTTCACAGCCACAAAACTGCATCAAACTGTCGCCTAAGTCTGAAACCAACTAAACACGATTTCCATCAATTTGGTGAAAATGACGATTCCTGCCGGCGCAGAGCGGTTCCGATTGCCTGATGAAATCCGTCGGACGAGTCTCCGGCACTTTCGGGTAAATTGGGGTTCCCGTCAAGATTGTGGCTTGACAAGGGGCAGCTCCAGAAGCTCGACCCTACCCATCAAATACATCAATCAAAGTTGTCGGGGTGAGAATCCCATAATTATGCCGGACATTCAGGCAATTGGACATAGCTATCAAGAAAACGTTCGAAGTTTCAGTAGAAATTCGTGGAAGTACTTAAAGTAAAGTGTATCTTCAATTGCAGTGTTAAATTCGTGAAGGGGTCCATCAAGAGAGACATGATGACTGTGCCCACGATTGTGAAGATCAATTTTCTTCATCATCAGAACCCAATACCATTAAAATAAATACCATAGTCATTTAATGACAATGTGAATACATGTTTTCATAAATAATAGAGTTGTAGGTAAACTTTGAAACCATTTTCATAATGGGTCTATTTACACTAATTTTAGAAGAGGCGCTATATTTTCAAATTGGCCAATACGTCAATAGATTCTGGTTGAGGTGTAAGTTGTCACTCACACATTTTATGAGCCCGTAAATTTAAAATAGCATTATGGCACGCTTCACTCTGGGGAAAAAATAAGTTTTTCGAATTAATCGGGTAAATTTTGGTAGGCGAATTGGTTGCGGGGAAGGAATGATACCCGCAGGTGCTGAGAATCTGTATTTCAAGATGATATGGAATGAAAGAAGGGGGTGGGAGATGAAGGATGGATGGGTTAATGGAATGAGATTTCTGAAATTATGGCGTTCGTGTGCTCTAAAATATTGTTTATTTCATACCTTCTTTGTACCTGTTCTTTCATACCCAGACTACAAAAAAAGCTAAGACCGGTCAGTTTCAACGATTTCCCAGTCTCCATGTATTAGATAAATACTCTAATTGTTACAGGTATTGACTAGGTATCCATTTGAATCAACCTGAGTTAAGACTAAACGAAATAAATCTAAATGAAGAATAGATAGAAGAGGCGACTACACCGCAAGGCAAAGTGCGTGGGTGGTCCTCAAAAGGTAATTACAATCTATTAAATCTGGATTGTATGTAATCACCCACATACGCTGAGCTTCTCCGCCTACAAGCAGGCCAGTAAAGTATTCATTTTTTTATTGACAACAGTTCAAAAATAACAAAATTATGGCATTTACTGCTATCATTTTGTTCCTTTTAGGTCGTTTAATTGAGTGGAAGCTGTTAGGATACTTGAACTTCATCTCTTGATCGTTCGATACTCATAGTAGGCAACACTCCGTCGCTTTTAGCATGGAACATGCTTTAGCCGTGACCTAACTGCCCAAAAACGTTAGGCGGGAGGGAAGACACGGGAGTGTCACGTTTATATATTTCTTAATATAATATTTCGATTAATCAGTATACTTATATTATACATTAAAGCCTGTTTAATCGAAACCTCTGAAATTGACCGAAAAATCGTGGTCCCGACTCTTTGGAGGGCTCAAACCTCTCTAATTGACAGAAGCCCTACCTCTTTAATTGACGGAGATGCTTTGAATGAATGAATGATGATGCAATAACGAAAAAGCCTAGATGACGATAGTACTGTACGAGGATTGGCTGAAATCTGTAGATCGGAAAATGAAATTGAAAAATTGCCCTTTTTAACGACAATTGAACAGCTCACAGTGCAATTCCCGTTCTTGAATGAGTAAAAGTTGTAAGTACGGTTCTGTTTCCGTAAATGTGGCTTCACCTTTGGCACTGGAGGGAAAGGAAGATCCGGACAATGGCGAAAACCCGGGAGAAGGTGCACGTAAACAAAATCGACGCATTGAAAGCTCTGGAAACGGCGATGCGGTTTGCAGAAAGTGCTGAAGGTGAAGATGATTCCAACCTGCTGTGGGACAAATTGCTTGGTGTGGAGCAACTCGTCAGGAATGTACAACCCATCAAACAAATGAAGATAACAGATTTCTTCTACCTAAAAGTTGGACACTGAATTTCAACTTAGTGATTTAAGATGACAAGTTTGTTTAAAATGGCACATAAACTGGTTAATTGATGAAAAGAGCCACCAAAACATGGCTAATTGAAAAAACTGCGTTATTGAAAAACCTGGTTAATGACAATTTGTGGACGGTCCCTTGAATCGTCTATTAAACAGGTTTTACTGTAGGTATATATAGGACGTAGGATCCAATATATAGGAAGTAATAAGATAGTTATATTCACTGCTCGTTAGCATAATATGCTAGTATATTATACTATATGCTATATCCTATATCCTACACATAGAATCCTATATGCCATATAGGATTCTATGTGTAGGATATAGGATCCTATATATATAATCCTATGTTTCCGTTAGGCCACTAGTTCGGCGTCCTCACCTGTCTTACATTAGACCTCAAGTTCGGCGACCTCACTTGACTTAACGTTAGGCCACTAGTTCGGCGTCCTCACTTGTCTAATCTTTAGGCCACTAGTTCGGCGTCCTCACCAGTCTTATAAGACTGTCTTACATTAGACCTCAAGTTCAGCGTCCTCACCTGTCTTACATTAGACCTCAAGTTCAGCATCCTCACCTGTCTTACATTAGACCTCAAGTTCAGCGTCCTCACCTGTCTTACATTAGACCTCAAGTTCAGCGTCCTCACCTGTCTTACATTAGACCTCAAGTTCAGCGTCCTCACCTGTCTTACATTAGACCTCAAGTTCAGCATCCTCACCTGTCTTACATTAGACCTCAAGTTCAGCATCCTCACCTGTCTTACATTAGACCTCAAGTTCAGCATCCTCACCTGTCTTACATTAGACCTCAAGCTCAGCGTCTTCACCTGTCTTAAATTAGACCTCAAGTTCGGCGTCCTCACTTGTCTTACCGTTAGGCCACTAGTTCTGGGTCCTCACCGGTCTTACGTTAGGCCACTAGGTCGGCATCCTCACTTGTCTCACCGTCAGGCCACTAGTTCGGCGTCGGACAGTTACTTTTCCAACACGCAAGATGGGTTTCAATCCCACAAGCCGAAATCATATATATAGTGTTACAGACCCAGCTATCAGGTCCCATTGTTACAAATTCCTCAGACATACGGTCGCCAGTCCAGCGACCCGATGGGGCGACCCTATATCTGGAATATATATATTCGGTGAATAAAGCATGTTCCATGTTTCTTGAATTTTAGTCGTTAGCTCCAAGCAAAACGTATCCAGGAATCGCCCACTGGCAAGACCTTTTTTTTTTTTCTTCTTCTTTTCTTCTTCTGATAGGCCAAATTTGGTTGGGCTGGAAGCCAGCCAGGGGTGGACCCAATTTCCCCTTCGGAATCCGGAAATGATATGAACTTTCATATGCTATCCCTTCGGGGGAATTTGAAAACCCTATCGATTTTCCGCATTTTCGGTTCTATTGTAAATGGGGGGCGCAGGGAGTTAGTTCACTCACCTTTCTCACGGGATTAGAGCGAAATTATTTCAACCGAGAGGTTTTCCTGGATTCAACGGCACGGAAACTATCTTTGAGATAAACCGTTCTTATTTTATAACGAACTTTCCTCAGAGCGTGCCACGATCTGATTCGAGTTTGGCAAAGACATTGGCGGGCGGAATCACGCAATATCTGAAACGCGAATTAATCATTCTTTTTAAAGTTTGTGGGATGAGATCTTTTTTTGGCTAGTTTTGACAACCTTTGAAATTACTGACTCGAGTCTCAAGCGGTATCGTTGAAAAACTTTCAAAATTTGTAAGTTTTTCAACGATACCGCTATTAAGGGTATTAAACAATGGGAATTTTATTTCCATTGTTTAATACCCTTAATTTTGTTCTACTATGAACGGTTTTTTTTGCCCCGTATGGTCCTGCCAGGGGTCTACAATGTCAGCGAATCCCACAACCAAGCTGATAATACTCATTTCAATTTTCGGTTTGCATGATTCGGCGTTATTTGTCAAAGACACACCCTCTGGGCTCTTCAATTAGGTTTCCCCGATTCACAGAGTGATTGATTGCGTTGAGTGGCCCTCTCGCCCTTAATCAGAAGGTGGGACGTGATTTAATAACTGGTGTTTACGGTCTCATGATTCGGCCGGAGCCACTTTGTGTAATGAAACGGTGTCGTGCGAGTGGCATTTTCAGAATCAGAGCTACAGCTTTTTCTCCCTCCGGCATTTTCGCCAACTCTTCTGCTCTACCCACCACCGTCTGTTTCAGCCGTTGGCATTCAAGGGTTAACTGAAATGCAAAGCTCTCCCCTGAATTGGAAAATATTTCCTCCCGCCCTCCTTATTATCCTAGTGGGTTTTTCGCTTGAACTCCCGACATGAAGAAGTCGCAATGGAAGATTAAAGAATTGAATTAACCCAGAAAAAGTAAACGAAAAAATGGGGGAGTGCCGAAACGTAAGACCTGATAGAATAACGCTTGAATTTAAAATTAACTGATTAGGGAGTTGCAGAGCATTTATTGGTTAGGTATGTTTTTACGAGCCTATAGCCAATTATGTTACGCCCACGAACCAATCGTGTACGAATGACTTTCTGGAACAAATCATAGGCATTGGTCGTTAAATCATTGTTAGATAGAAATAGCACTAAATCGCTAACGCTTCGACGCTTAAATTATTTAAAGCAGGCGTGTTATTACATGCGTCCCATTATGGATGCTTGATTTTAATGAGAAATGACGTTTCTGGGATTTTTTTCAACACATGGAGTGTATGAAAGAGTGTTCGAAGAGTGTTCTTGTCCATCGGAGCGGGCGCCTGCCTCGTCAATTAACACTGGTAATTAACACCACCCCTAACAAACTGAAAATTTTATTGTTTCGGCTTCCTATAAAACCCGCAGCTCCTGCCGCCGACGTCACCCCTTGTAGTTATCGTTGATTGAGTTTGATTAACGCAACTTTTAAAGCTCCCTTTTATGTGTCCCTGTTATGTGGTCTGTTGTTCAGGACGGTCCACAGTTTTCTGAGCGTTGAAGCCGCAGAGGCCGACAAAATTATTTACTGTTCTATGAATACCTATCACATGGATAATATCCGTATATACATACATATTATGTCGTAAGAAGGGGGGGTTACGACTCCGATCGGCCTCAAAATTTGACATTACCCGTTTCAAGAGCCCAACCCCGATGCAACGATAGCCCAAGCAAAAAACAAGGATAGTCCGACGTGGTGGGAGTGAAGAAGTGCTTTCAGATGGCTCGCCTAATACGTTAATACGAGTAACTAGCGCGCTCAGCACTTTTGGCCCCAAACTGGCTAGATTTCGGGGCACACGTTTTTTCTTCACTTTCCCCAAATTCAACTACTCCATTCAGGATGGATTTTTGCAATACGCGGTTAAGATTGCCATACTTATGTGAACTCCTCGATGTGAAACTCATTGCATTAATTTTCGAAATTAAATATCAGTGCAGTTGTGAAGTTTCAACTGTGTCCAGGTCGTTTTAGGCAGTAGGATTTTTTTTTAATCTGAAATAAATTTCAGAAATAAATCAGAAATTATTTTACCAAATGTTTGGTGTCCCATCTAATTGTGTCCGCTAAGTTTATCAGTCCAATCGCTCAAACCCGTGGGGCTCTGGGAGGGTTTTAAAAAAAAAGGTTGTTGGCCATGGGGTCGAGTTAGGTGTCGTTTCGAAGTTTTTCGGGGGGTCCCAGAACGGTGCGATTCCACCGTGGAGATCTACGGAGTTGTCTGGCCTTTGAAGGACGTCAAGAGGTCGAATTTGGTTTCGTTTTCAGAGTAATTCTTTTGAAATAATTTTTTTATGAGCAGAATTAATTTTTCCACAGTTTACATCAAGGAATTACAATCCATTGGGTAACGTTTTTAGCGTTTTGTTTTCAAGCATATTAATAAATTGTATTTAATTTAGGCTAATTTAGGCTCGCATACGAGCCTCGTGTCTGAATAATTGGACTCCTAAAATATTCATAATATGAATATTATCATGCATGATAATATTCATGCATGACCATGGTCATGACCTAATATCCAGCACCACAGGATGTTCATACTGATAAATTATATACCTACTCCACTCTAGTCCAAGACTTTACATAAAATTTATTTAATATGCTTCACAAAATGGGAACCTCTAAACGAACTGTTCTATTCTGATATCCTCCAAGCTGGGCTCTTCCCATAGTTGATGCAAGATTCCATAGAGGTGTAGGTGGGACAATATAACGCAGGACAGGTAATACACTAATGGTCCTCTGATTCGGACGCATGTTTCATGAATACAAGTCGTGTTCCATGAGCCACGGACCAAAGGATTCCAAGAATGAGATCACACTTATTCTCGAACATCGCCTCTGACACATTGAAAGAGATTTCATCGATTCAAAGGTACATTTTACTTTTTTTCTGGTACCAATCGTCCTCGGACTTTTTAATCGGGCAGTGTAATCTGACACCTCAGAATGTCTTTCAAGTGCGTCTCTCATTATTATGTAGCGTGAAAAGGTTAATCTACAGGCGACTGGGCGCGGACTTGCGTCCTATGCATTTAAAAGTTGTCTTTGAGATGAGGATCAGAAACCAACATTCTTCTACTTATTTTCTTTCCAACGTGGAACTCACGATCTTTGTAGCCGGTGGAAATCTCCAGGTCCTATCTCTCTCTCCCAGGGGATGCGGCCAAAGGAGTAGCACGGTTATTTGGTCGAGCAGACTACAATGCTTCGCAAAAGCTAAGGAAAAGGAAATTGAAAACGGCCAACTGCTGTGCCCAGCCGTAGAAATTCTATTCAGAAAACGCTCTATAAGTTGACTTTATCGCAAAATTGCACACATTTAAACAGTACGATTGATGTTGGTAATCAACAAATGAATTGTATCAAGGAATAGTAAAGGTGGCAGATGTCAAGGACCCCGATCAAAGGATTTTACGTCCGAAATCAAAAAAACTGCAAATTTTACGGATGTACACCCAATATTACAAGGAAAATAACACCTCATTCGTTCGTCACAAACCAATTTGTAGCCCCACGACAGCCCAATAGGGGCGGTGAAATGAGATGGACGTGGAACCCCGAAAAATGGATTCCAAAAATACTTCGAAAACAAAACCTAACTCGGCCCTATGGTCAAAAATCTTCAAAAAACCTTCCAGTTGCCCCTTTTAAGTCCCACAGAGCTCCAAGGGTTAGAGCGATCGGGATGAAAACATTGCGGACACAACTATACGAAAACGCTGCAAATTTTACACAAGGGTTTATTATTCTTTGATATACGTTACTTGTGCAGAAATTTAATTCTGTCAATTAAAAAATTAAAAAATTTTTTTTTTTTTTTTTTTTCAAAAATTCTTTATTTTTTACTCGAAAAATATTTAACATCCTGGGATCCTTCAAAAATCCCATTTTTAGCACCATGAAAGCCCTAAAGATCGTCCCAGTGAAATCGGATCGTTCCGGGACCCCAAAAAATGGATTCTACGTCCAAAAATACTTCGAAAACGACACCTAACTCGATCCCATAGCTCAAAGCCTTCAAAACACCCCTCCCGTAGCCCCATTATAGCCCCATAGCGCCCCACAGGTTTGGGCGATCGGACTGAAAACCTTGCGGGCACAACTAGATGGTAAACCAAGTATTTTGTCAAAATTTCAGATTTTTAAAAAAAATTCCTACTGCCCAAAACGGCCCGGACGGCGGACGGGGGACGGACATTTCGGATTTTGAATGTAGACCTTTTGAAACGGAATGTCAAATTTTGAGGCCGATCGGAGTCGTCGACCTCCGTCGCGAAAACATAGGTGTATTATTCCAAGAATAATAAACCAAAACCGAGTACATCGTCAACATTTCAGGTTTGTAGAACGTTTCTCACTGCCCGAAACGGCTTGGACAGTCGACGGACATTTCATTTTCTGAACCTAAACACCATAACTTGTCCCACTACATGAAACAAGGCCCAAATAATATTTAATGATGAGGCCGATCAACTGTCTGACTTTGAATACTAAACCATAAAGTTTGAACATCTCGTTAGTAAACAAAATACCCATGAAGGCTGAGAAAATCGTGTGTACTCAGAGGTACACCTAAAAAGCTGAGTTGAAGGTCGGACTAACGCCGTAAACGTTGTACGGTCTCGTATCGTGGAAGCTGTACCAACTCGCTAATGTATGTAACGGTGCCAACTGAATGCAATGAGGCAAACGAAAACGGTACACAATACGAACGAGCAGCTTCAGCCAAACCAGAGCTCAAATACGGCCAGCCGCACGGGAGCGTAAAATATATTACGAGCTCTGGTTTTGAACTTGAAACACCAACTGGTGTATATCTTCATCAAGGAAAATGTTTTATGGAGTGAAACCACACACGCTGCACGAGAAACTGCTGCATCTTAAATGGTCAACGTCGACATTTTTTGTGTAGTATTTTAGGGTTCCTAAAAACCTCTTTCCGTTAACTAGTCTTGGTTCATCCATCCAAGCTGTTCAGATAATTTTTTGTGGCCCACCCCCAACACCTTGTTTCGAAAGCTTTTGTTCTTAACTACCACTTCCCTCGTGGTCCCCTAATTAGTTTATCATTGACGAGACCTCTTCTTAGCATGCTTCTGAACTTGGGAGTAATGGAACATTGGCTTGATAAAATCTTGAAATGTCCCATTTCGGTGGAGACGTTTCAATAAACACTGCATGCTCATGTTCTGATGCTTGAGCAGTTGCTCCTGCACTATTTAATTTTATTATAACCGCGTATGAATTAATTTACATTCTCTGCCGCTCGATATGTAACTCGAAACCTACTTGATTTTACATTCGACTTGCGGTATAACGGCCAAGATTTGCATAAGCTCTCGCACTTGGTTGCGCCGATCAAATCCATCTATAGCAAATACATGTGTAATCGCAGTATGTTAATTGGGATGAATTAAGAAAACCGCCGCTCGTTTCTCAGAGGGAAATCGCAGACGTTTATCTTGCTCACGCTTTAATCATTTAAATGGTTCACCGGATCGGATAACGTTGTTTTCGTAAATATTATGGATTTCCTTTTGCCTGGTTTGTCGGGCGCGGTTGCGAGATCGGAAGAAAACGTTGACTCAACGTGAATGCACGTGACTAATTCGCTTGTAGTTTTTGACCCATAAACGAGATATTCCCCTGACTAGTTCTTCGGTATTCAGAAAGCTCTACGTGCCATTTCACATCGCTGATAGACAAAACCAATTGTAGTTTTTAGATTCTGACGTTAAAGAGATTTCGCTGAGAGGAGAAAGAATTACAGAGAAAAAAAAAAAAAAAAAAACGGAGAATTTTACACAAGCGGAAATATTGTGCAAAAATATATTTGTTGACAAATCGATAATTATTAACCAACAAAATTTAAAAAAAAAAACACCCCCAGACCCTCGGATCATTTTTGTTATGATCAAGGATCATCAAGGCCGCCGAGAGAAAAAGCGGGCCCGGGGCAAAAGAGAGCATAGGGCCCCCATGGAAGCAGGAGGTTGGGGGCCGTTCACAATAACGAACGTTCAATTTTCATTCAGGGTAACATTCAGTTGATATTAGGTATTTGTAGTTTTCATCTTTCTTGTAAGTTTCTAAGATAATATAGATAAGATAATACAGGTATAGAATTATACTTATTATACTTATACAGATAATACTTATATAGATAAGATAATACAGGTATTTCTAAGGAAATATATAGGTACTGTGAAGAGAACGATTGCAGCCTCTGAAACATCGATGTTTTGGGTTTTGGTACGAAACATCGAAAATATCGATGAATAAGGTTTGAGAATTCCCCGGAAAAGAACTCAAACTAAAAAACCAAAATTTTTGAAATTTCTAAACAACTAGGCATAATATAGGCCTAGTCTTATACAATATATAATATAGTCTTATACGTATAAGAATATTTCCATCAATTGATTGTTATGGTCATCTGAAACTGAAACTTATTATGCCTCTAAAGGGGGTCGCTACCTCGTTCCAGGTTCGAGTTTTAAGGTCGCCATCATCATGAGGATCACCTTTTTCTTAGGTAGTTGGTGTTTGTTACTGTTTAGCTGTTAGCATCTTCTGCGTCTACAAATCTTGTTGGAACGCTTGTTGATTAATATTTGTGGGGTGTATGAGGAATGCCTAGGAGTGAATTTTAGGCGTAGACTTAATAATATTAAGTGTGTAATTTTGTGGTTATTTTTAAAAGATAAATAATTTTAAAGATTTACATATTAGATGGAGCGAGTGTAATAAAGTTGAGGTCCAGAGGTCTGTATGCCGACAGATGGAGCCACAAAACTTGGTAAACAAAACAAAAGACCAAAAATCAGGTGTAGGTCCCAAGTGACATAATATTGAATATATAATTTTGAGGTCATTTTTAAAGACTTACATATTAGCTGGAGCAAGTGTTATAAAGTTGAGGTCCAGAAGGCTGTATGCCGACAATTGGAAAAAAACTTAGAGAACGTGAACGTCAGGGTGTCAAAACGCAAACTAAGCTTAGGAGTCTTCAAAATTATTTATCATTTAAAAATAACCGCAAAATTACACACTTCAGTAGGATTCTAGAAAAATAAATTGTCAGAAACGTTGGGAAATCACCGATCTCCAATTCATTGACCGACCCTCAACAACCCTCATAATAACTATCTATTTGACGGTCAACAATACTCCACACCGACTTAATTATTTTAAGGGGGGGGGGGGGAAAGGGAGGAGTTATTAAATTCAAACATTTAAATCAAAATTTAAATTGAAATTCAAGTTATGAATTTATAAGCTATTTCAAGAAATCAGAAGGGGAAGGCCGAAAAATGTATCGGGCCTCAGGTGGGACTCGAACCCACAACCTCCGCATTACCAGTACGACACTCTAACCAACTGAGCTACCAAGAACCACAGCTGAGAAAGAGAGCCGGAGATTGAAGGCTCAAACTGTCCCCTGCCCCCAATACTAATTCGGCCTTATCATATTGTTGCTTATTTTTCCCCCTCTGAACCTTGATCTGATGTGAAGCCAGTAGACATCCTACTTTTGTCCCTCATCCTAGGGGTCCCCTAATTCCCCAGGCGGAGTAATTTCATTACAGGAATGACTTGAGGGAATTTATGACCTGCTTCCCTCATGCAGTGTTTATATTTTAAGGGGGGGGGGAAGGGAGGAGTTATTAAATTCAAACTGAAATTGAAATTGAAATTCAAGTTATGAATTTATAAGCTATTTCAAGAAATCAGAAGGGGAAGGCCGAAAAATGTATCGGGCCTCAGGTGGGACTCGAACCCACAACCTCCGCATTACCAGTGCGACGCTCTAACCAACTGAGCTACCAAAGACCACAGCTGGGAAAGAGAGCCGGAGATTGAAGGTCATAAATTCCCTCAAGTCATTCCTGTAATGACTTAATTATTGTCTTTTTACATTTTTTTAAAATTATCATTTTTAATGTATGCAAAAGGGCCCAAGTGCCATATGCAATACGTGGCGCTTGGGCCCTTTTGCATATGGCACCCTTCAATTGTTATTTTTATTTTTTTCCTCTGCGGGCTTGACCGTAGCATTGGCCTGACAGTCAGGATTAATTAATTAATAATGAGGTAATCCTTGTATTTGCAGCGTTTCTCATAATAAGATTGGGGGTCCCATTAATTTCTACCGCCTGGGTCCAAAAGTTCTCTCCGTGATCTCCACATTACATCTACCTATGGATGAGCCGTAATACATTGTGTCTCTGATGAAGGTAATTCATACAAACTAAATTAATAACAGTCACTGTCCACCGTTTAATCAGGATTTGAGCGTTTATAATGATTTATGTTGATCATACGGCGACTTGTCTTGAATGTCACATGAAATATGCCAGCGCTCCTATTTTTCTTGTTTGAGCAGGATAAATCACTCTAAAGAGGCTATTAGGCGGGCTAACCACAACCCAGATCTGGTATATGGTCGGAGAGACCAGTTCGAAAAACCTACTTAATGAACGTTCCTTATTAACGGTCTAACTTTTTTTTTCGGAAATGGGTAGTTAGCGAAGAGGTGGGCGCCTACCGGAGAAAGAAAGTTGAGTAATTTCATTCCAGAAGGGGGAACTTGCTCAAGACAAAGTTATGAGTGAAAAGTTTTCAGGTATAAGGGAAACATGCAGGTTTCCCCTCAGGCGTCAGGTTGTGAAAAGCTATCAATCAGAGGTCGACAGAGAGCGTGTCCAACTAACCAAACTGAAACGTTGCTCTGATTTCTGAGATGTTGATTCGGTGCAACTGCTGATTCCGATTATAAGCCGTCCTCAAAAAAATCACGATGGGAATGTTTTTCATTACTCTGTTCCAAAATTCCGCTTGAAAAAGGAGACTTTGTTATTCAGATGACTAACGATGTTATTGAACAACCTGTGAAGTTCGATATGGCCGAACGCAGGACACGAGCGATAAAATAATTCCCATTCCAGCGCCGAAATTGGCCGTCACAACGCCTCAATTGGAAAAGTTTCGAAACCTGAATGAACGCTCTCGTTGAGATCCCTCTACCAATAAGCCCTTTTCCAAACAGTTTCATTCTTCAGTAACGGCTTGGAAAATCATTATCAATTCAATCGTGTTGATTTGACTCGCACATTTTGATATTGCTTGGATGGTGATACGAAAATTGACATTTTAGGCCTTCATGAGAAACAGATGAATGAGATTTTTCTTACAATAAACAACCTATATAGTATAGTATTTTATCTGTGGATAAAAGTAAACCAGAAAAAACCGAAGAGCCTATTCTAATCAAAGCAGGTGCTTCTAGAACAATTATGCTCATAGTTGTGGTCTGGACGCTTCCCAGGTGGTAGCTGAGGAAATCTGTATGGTGGGGTTTGAAAGGTCCCAAGAATTATTTCTCAGGCTATGCTTCTTGTCACACGTAAAAACACTGGAAACCAGACGAATGAATGCAAATCCCGGGACAGAACGACAATCAAAAGCAGTTACTAAATAATATTTTACTTTCGCTGATTCTCTCCTCCTCCCAGGTGTGATACATGGTTAAAGTCGGCATCCTCATGCTTAAAACAGATGGCTCTGGGATCCCCAAAAATGGATCCTACGTCCAAAAATACCTTGAAAATGACGCCCCATTCGATATCATAATCGAAAAGCTTCAAAAACCCTTCCCGTAGCCTCTTTTTAGCCTCACAGAGGTTCGAGATTGCGAACACAACTAAATGAAGGACCAAGTATGTTGTCACGATTCTTTAAAATACTACTGATACGTACTATACTGGTTAGAGAGTCAAAGAGACACAACTTAATAAGACATAATATGTTCATCCCTTTTCATGTTTTGTCCTATTCATTCTTCAACATGGCATCTTAAGATAGGTTACAATTGTAACCTACAAAGATAAATTTTGAGTCCAACAAAAATTATATACCCCTTTTGCGAAAAAAGGGCTTATTATTTCGAGATTAATAAACCAAAATTGACCATTGAAAAGCCAGATTTTAAACGTGAAATGTTGAACCAAATGCTGCCAACGAAAGCTCCAAGTAGAAAAACACTGCAAATTTTACGCTAGGGTTTATTATTCTTTGATATAGGTTACGTGTGCAAAAATTTAATTCTGTGTCAATGAAGAAATAAAATTAAAAAATTGTTTTTGGATTTTTTTTTTTTTTTCAAAATTTTTTCGTTTTTTTACTTGAAAAATATTTGTCCTCCTGGGATCCTTCAAAAATCCAATTTGTAGCCCCATGAAAGCCCCTAAGATCGTAACAGTGAAATCGGATCGTTCCGAGACTTCAAAAAATGGATTCTACGTCCAAAACTACTTCGAAAACGACACCTAACTCGATCCCATAGCCAAAAGCCTTCAAAAAACTCCTCACACAGCCCCTTTTTAGCACCACAGCGCCCCACGGATTTGGGCGATCGGGCTGAAAACCTTGCGAGCACGACTAGATGGTATTTTGTCAAAATTTCAGATTTTAAAAAAATTCCTACTGTCCAAAACGGCCCGGACGGCGGACGGACATATCGGTTTTGGAATCTAGACCTCTTGAGAGTAAAGATGGGACACTCAAGCTTCTTCCGTGCTATCGTTTTCATCGGCTTTCAGCACTTTGAACATCAAAGTTCTACCCTGATGGTTCACCTAACCGTCATTATTAACTGATAATCCATTAATAACAGACACTTCAAATTGCGTCCATCGATAAAGATTCATTTCGAGCCGTGAAAAGTGTTACAAAATAAATATCCCGAGGTGTGTTTGCGGCCTTCACCTTTGTAAACGACCACGTGTTAATCAGGGGAGAAAACAATAGGCAATGAAACTCTGTCAAGATATGTTCCTGAAGACCATTAACCAGTGAGGATGGGTCATGAGCGTTACATCATTAGACTGCCCGCTGGACCAGATCCCTAATTGAGAAGGGTTACAAGTCGTGAGACGGGCTTGTTTTTCAAGACCCAATTGGAGTGGTCGACTCATCAGCACAACCAAGAGCTGGGTTGTACTCGTAAAATTGTTTTATGTTAATGTACGAGGGGGGATATGCACTTATTCAATTTATTCCCGACAGCCGTTCAAGTCGTTTCATCGAGTGTGAGTGCCTTTGAAATGTGATTTTCAAAGATGTAGAAGACAAACAAGAAGACCGTTAGGGGGTTACCTCGGAAGGCACTTTTGTGGTTTCAAACTCAACAACTTCGACTGCGTTCAAGCTCCATGGAACACCCGTACAATCTGTGAAATGTACGTTTCTCTAACTGAGTGGGTTTCTCAACATCGATGTAACCGTTTAGATGCAATAAGGTCCTCACAATCAACTTGCATGTTGGGGAATATGTTTTGGCCTGAGGCTGTCTTGATTCTTGAACAACGCCGTCTATAAGAAGAAGAAGAAGAAGAAGAAAGAACAGTATATTAAAAGAAAACAGATCTTTGTTTTGAATAAAAAGACAAAACAAACAAAATTACACGGCGCAAGGCCATCTGCCTGAATACGACAAGATGACCACCTGCATTACTTTGCTTTGCATTTCTACAAACAGCGTAGGTACATCGTTTAGTACGCCACGACCAAAGCTGCATGCTGGACCTGCAGGTCCTCGGACTTCCTCAGAAAGTGAAGTTCCTCTCGTGGAAGCGTCTACACCGCCAGCCCATGCGGCAGAACTCTGCCAGAGCTGAAGTTCGGGCCATTCAGGATCTCTATGGCCTTATTAGTGCTGAACGTATTCCAAATAGCGGGACGCTCAATTCCGAGAGAACGGGACCCACAAACAAGAAGTGAAAAGTGTTCTCCCATGCATGCCAGCTACACATGGAGCAAGCCAGACAGGAAAGGCTTTGCGTTCAAGACGAGCGATTCAGCCAGCACTTTGAATGCCCGTCTTACTACGTGCAGACTCTGCACTGCAGAGCTCTGAGGAGGCTGCTCAAAACTTTTTTTTTTAATCCTACGCCGGACGGAGGCCTTAACGCCATCTCCTTCCTAGCAGCCCAATATGCACCACTTTCCCTTCTCCAAACGGAGTCCTCGTCGTCGTGTCGGGGTCGTAAGATTGTTGAGCACTGGTCCAAGTGCCTGGCGTCCATCGGTGTTGGATGCCAGCGTGTCAGCGGTCCATTGGTATTGCACAGGGGGCATGTTGGTGATGGACCAACGCCGATTCTATGGAGATGACTCTGGAGGAAATCGTGCCCAGTTGTCAGTCTGACAGTCCATTTCCATTGCTTTCCTGAGGCTGCGTTTAGGTGTCGTTCCAGTCGGGTTTGGTTGACCTTTATTTCAGCCTCGATCATCGCCTGCCTGTTGGTGATGGGATGGTCAGTGGGTGGCATATTACTTCCTCTCTTGCCAAGTTCGTCGGCCTTTTCGTTACACATCACTCCACAATGCGAGACTACCGTCTGTAGGACCACTCGCCATCCCCTCGAGATGGCGCCCCCAGGACTCTCCTAGCGCTGAGTGTGTGGTGTTCCTCAGGGACATCAGGGGAACAGAGCGCAAGGATCGCTCACTGGGAGTCGACAACAAAGACGACGTTAGTCGAGTCACGAGGCATGCTAAGGAGAGCAGCAGCAGCCTCAAAGCGAAACCACCTTCAAACAGACCCGGGGAATAGTAAACCTGCACCAGTCTTCCTCTGGGCTTGGTCAGCGGAGCCATCGGTATATAAGCGGAGCCATCGGTATATATTCGGAGCCAGTGGTCCACCGGGTAGAGCTCAGCGAGTGTCTCAAGGGACCGGGATCTCTGCTCCTCCCGAGAAGTCTCCTCCTTCCATGTTGTCAGGCCTATGGAGAGGCTGACCTCTGGCACAGGCATGTTGAGGTCTGACACACCGGCGGTGGCAAAGGGCTCCAGCCAGTGCAGTCCATATTGGTCACGGGCCATGTTAGCTGCAGTCAAGAAGGTGGTCTGAGTCTTGAGGCGTACATTTGGCTGGAGCTAGCCCTTCCAATGCTGACCAGGAAGTCGAGCCACCTTCTCAGCCAGCCTAAGAGTGCTGAGATCACGGCGAAGATCCAGTGGTTTGATCCCCGTCTGAGCCTCCATTGCAGCGATAGGAGTCGATTTTGCCGCACCAGTAAGAAGCTTAAAGAAGCAGCATTAAATTTTTGCACAAGTAACCTATATCAAAGAATAATAAACCCTTGTGTAAAATTTGCAGCGTTTTTTGACTTCCAGCTCAGCCCTGATTACTTCGAGTGCGACTGACATCGCAGCTAACCTAGCCACATACGACATGATATGCATATTATGCTGCAAGGTGAAGGTGAAGTTCGAGTCCAATTCGGTTTCTGCAGAGCACATTTCACTCTCACCCAAAATTGTGCATTTGAGGGTTACACCGTAGTCGAGGTGTCCCGTTAAAATGACGTCGACTTCAGTTTTGTCCCTCCAGTAAAGCCTCGGTAATATATTAAAGCATCATATTGAAAGTAGGGCGAAAGGTCTAGCGGCAGGAAAATGACACGATGTGCCCTAGCAATCTCATTATTTTACTACAAAGGAAAGCTCTCCGAGCGGGAGACTCAATTTCTCTTCACCAAAACGTCCCTTCCAAATTTTTAATGCTCCCCTACCATGATGGGGTCTCGTTATTTTGCGTATAATACCCTAACAATGTACTTCAATGTTGTTTACTACTTTTTCAACTTCTTAGTTATGCTTATGAATGAAATGGGTTCATGTTAACCCTTATGGGCATTTCATGACGATTGTGTGTGGGGGCCTCAAACACAGTTGAAGTTAGCAAGACTGAACAACCGAACGTAGGAACCTAATTACCGTCAACATCAATAGTGTCAGTGATAAAATTTTAATTGGTTGATTCGATTTATTTCCGACACAACCATGAGAAACGCAATTACCAAGTTTCATGAGAGATTGAGGTTTGGGCGCCGATGTAATTATGCTGTCCGGTGAAATGGATCATTAGGTTGTTTAGTTAGAACAATCGGTGACTCAGAGTAGCATTCTTCATAAAGAATAGTTTTACCGATGGACAGGCCTGTAATTAGACACCCTCGTCAGCTCCCATTAGCATTCCCTGTTGGTCATTTGTGTTGGACCTTTTAGAATTATTCGAAGTTCGTACTCACGAAGACATTTTACAGAAAAACTATTTTGTTGTATTGAACATCTAGCTAGAGGAGCGAGTTGTGAAACCCCTAATGTGAACCGATATTCTGGCCAAGCTTCACGGCTTTGGGACCGGAAGATGTTTCGGCTGGGAACAAAAGAAGCTTATGGTAACGGCTCTCAACCCTTTTTTTGCTACGGTAGGAACAGGTATAGTAGGCATCTAATGTGGGCCTAAAGTTTAGTAACATTACCAACCTAAGCGTGCAAGCCATTAATCATGGGAAGTTCATCTTCTTATGAATGAATACCTATCGTATGTTTTTCCCTACCCTGAATGCCAGCGTGAAATTGCAGAACATTATGAACATTTTTGTTGCATGCACATAGGTACTTTGCTTATGGCGACAAGGTACTCGTCTGGGCCATTAATTTCCTTGAATTCACGTAGGTAATTCTCTCAAATTACGTGGCTCCAAAATTTTTCCTATCATTCCCATGAGAAGTGCGCAGGTGTTCGTGCGGTGCCTCCTTCTAATTCTTCAGAATCGAGTCTTGACTATTATTACGCAATTCAGACGTTCCCCCGCGTTATTTCTTTCTTTTTTTTTTTTTCATTTCCAAATCGTTTCTTATGATGGCGTGTGTGATAGTCAAACTACCCCTTCATTAGTTAGAACGCAGGATAAGACGACTCTTATTAGCTGTGCGATAACATCAGGGACGTTCAAGCCTTCTGCAACTAGGCGTCTTTTTTCGGCTCATTTTAAGCAACTTCACAATATTCGTAGACGAATCAGGTGAGTTAAGTGTTATGAGAGATCTTATTCTCTCTCGAAATGAGGATTATTTGATAATCCTACGCGAAATAATTGATAATCAAAAAAATCTTTAAAAAATTGACCGATTCTAACTCTACTCACCCAGTTTTTATTTCCTACGAGGTAAGAAAGGGGATAGGGTTCTTCTAGAGATACTTATTGATTTATTTTCCCCAAGGGAAATTGAGAAGAAACGGCGTTTAGGAGATATCATTGCTTTTCTGAAAACACGCAAGGCACCCTTTGTTAGATTCTCGTAAAATATTGCCCATATTAGAGGGAACTACTTCTGAATGAATTGATGCATTATGCAAACCTAAAATGGAGCAAATTGGGTTGCACGCGGATTTACTGTTTGTGGAAATTAAACGTGGTTAATTAGTAATTTGGGTACCTAGGTGTTATTGTGTTCCTACAATATTCATTGAATTTCAAATTGTGTTTAGAGAAGGGTGTGCGTTGTAGGATGTGACTGGGTATTCCAGGGTATGTATGCGGAAGGTTTATCCCGTGGAAACGGCGTGATTGAAAAGGCATTTGTTCAACATTTAATAATAAACAAGCCATCAATTGAATTGAATAGATGAGCGCAACCTTTTTGTTATTACGATATATTAAATGAGCGAGAGAAACTAAGAAACAGTTACTGTAGGTATCTAGCGACCAAACTATGCCACACGACATATCATCCACGTGATGCTCATTACGTAAACAACTGCACCCTAACGACCGATGCGTAATAAAACCTTATGCCGATCAGAGGTAACGAACGGCTCAGGCTGCAAAAATCGTTTTGGAGTCGTTGGAATCAGCCTGAAAAGCTCATTCCATAGAGCCTTGTACCAACGAAATCGGACAAAAACTTTCGTCCAGCTTTTGAGGCCTCCTTAGTTACACATCAGAGATAAACAACTTTCGTCGTGAAGGACCTCCCGAAAACCGATGAAGGGGATGAGGGAGGAAAAATCAAGGTAGCCTATAACCACCCCCCGAACTCGCTGATGACAATGAGACCACCCTCATGAAAATCTGTTGAGCCGTTCGGGCGTGATGCTCTGTACACAAACAAAAAACACATGTCGAAGAGGTGAGCGCACCTTTCCATTTTTTGGAAAAAGGTTGCGCTAAAAACCTTGAACGAAAAAAATATTTATACGATCTATAAGAGACTACACATCACGAAACGTGCAAGACCGTCTTCTTCCGTGTTTCATGATGACATCACACATTGTGTAGTCTCCTATTAATCGTATAAATTAATTTTTTTCGCTCGAGGTTTTTTAAATATTAAATTTTGAACAAATGCCTGATTTAATGTAGTTATTGGAACCCATCAGATTCATAGAATAAAAAACCAGAATGACATATTTTATTGACGAAATCACAAAACATTCTACCCTCTTCGTGAAATCATTACATATATGTATAGCTATATATATAGCTATAGCTACCTAGTCTATAATGGTTCAAGAAAAATGCTGCAAATTTTACACAAGGGTTTATTATTCTTTGATATAGGTTACTTGTAAGTCAAAGAAAAAAGTTTTTTCTTTAAAAATTTCTTTTTTTTTTCTTTTTTTTCAATTTTTCTTTATTTGGAAAAGATATTTTATATTTTACCTCCTGGGATCCGTCAAAAATCCCATTTGTAGCCCCATGAAAGCGCCATAGATCCCTACAGTGAAGTTGGATTGTTTCGGGACCCCCAAAAATGGATTCTACGCCCAATAATACTTCGAAAACGACAACAAACTCGACCTCATAGCCGAAAACCTTAAAAAAAAAACCTCCCGTAGCCCCATTTTAGCCCCATGGCGTTCCACGGGTTTGGGCGTTCGGGCTGAAAACTTCGCGGGCACAACTAGATGGTAAACCAAGTATTTTGTCCAAATTTCAGATTTAAACAACGAAAAAATCCTACTGCCCAAAACGGCCCGGACGGCGGACGGCCATTTCGGTTTTGGAATCTGGACCCCTTGAAACGGATAATGTCAAATTTTGAGGCCGATCGGAGTCGTCGACCTCCGTCGCGATTACATAGGTGTATTATTCCAAGAATAATACACCAAAATGATTAAGAATTCTTGGAGATGATGGTTTGATATTTAAAAAAAAAAAAACTATTGGTATTTGTTTGTTTGTTTGTTTTGTACCAAAATGATATTTCACAGTGGTTGCTTGCCGATTGTGCAGAGGTCTAATCCAATGATATTTGTTTGTTGTTATGAATCTAAAAAAATGTAAATTATGACAATATAAAAAAATTGTACTGAATACTATTGCAAATTTTGCAATAGTAGGTGTACAGAAAATAGTGCCCCCCCCAACAATGGTTTCGTTTTTAATATTTGAATAGTGAAAGATTTGCGTTGGACCGGATGCCATTAACCGAAATTCCCACCGTTTTTTTTTTAAGATAAGTATCAGCACCATTGTTTGAGATACTGAGAAAACAAAATGACTTTAATGTTGGCCTAATGAAGAAAAATGGACGTTGAAAGTGTGCGCGAATCTGCGTGATGATGTGATACACTGAGTTCGAGCTAACCTGACAAGCCTGTCGACGGCTGGCAACCAGAGCGGAACGCTTATTCATGTACTGATAACATTGGCTCCATAGTTGGCCCGTGTTGTCATTAGTCTCCTACTGTTTTAGTTCGATCCTTATCGCCGAGAGCTTTGAATTTCCGTTTTACGAATGCGTAATCCGGATGTACGGCCTGTTTTACAAGCTTCCCAGAATCAAGAGAGGATGCTCTTTGTCGGAGAAAAAACAACAACACAAGTAGCTTCAAATTATCAGTTTCTAGTTCTTGTTTTTACAAGGAAGACCCGTAATGCCAGCGTGATCTCATTTGGGGCGCCCGAAGGGATTAACCCCGCCTTTGATCCCTCCCGCTTTTGCACTTAAAGTTTTCTATAACAATAATATTGTGTTACATTATATGCCTTTACCAAAGGGAGCCATTTAAAGTGGTTTTTAGAACACGAACCTAAGATACCCATAATAATAACCCATTTTCTCCATTCGAAGAAACCATGAAGTTAAGATGATGTAGGGCGCCCCCAACTTGATTTAGGTTTATGTCTATCCTACTTCCAACTATCAACTAAATCGCTAAAAGCCTGAAATGGGGCGGATACAATCTAGAGAAGATTCGAGTAAATGAGCGCTGAACAAATGGGAGTTAGGCGATGGAGTGCGAAAGCTTAAATCGCGGTTTGTGGGCCAAGTTAGGAGCACTTCCACATAGTCGGAATGACTTGGGAATTGAGCTCTGGGGACTGGAAATCGTTTCTCAGCATTGTTCCCGGTCTAAAGAATACTCCTAGATGGTACCCCCAAGATGGCAGTGATGAAATGCATTGTTCCAGTTTCACCTCACCTTTTGGAGTCTTTTTGACTCGCTCAATCAAACTGTATTGTCTTCAGATCCGTGTGAGGGGTTAATCCGAGGACATTCGTCATAGCTGACGCAGGATGTAGAAGAGAGCTCGCAAAAGCGACATTGTTGTATTGGAAATAAATTGTTTCAGGGGAATCGACGGCTCCAGTTTTAAACAACGTGTATAGTCCATTGAAACTTCGTTATTTAACGATTAAAATATAAAATTTTGTTATTACATTCATGGTTGAATACATCGCGATGCAATGCGAATGGACTAATGCGTATATTCTGTTTAAAAATCAACGGATCAGCTCGGACATAATTTCCAAGCACATTTCTTTGCCTATCGAAATGCTCCCGATTGGGGATTCTCGCGCGAGCGAGATAAATTGTTTCTATTTATGAACTCCCATTTCTGCTTCGTTTTCAATTCCGCGTTTTTCCGCAAAAGGCCGCTGTTTGAACATCCACGCCGTTAAAATCATCCTCAGGCGTAAACAAAGCTCCGAAGGTTCGCGATGTATTTTGAGATAAAAGGAACTATTTTTACGAAGGTTTTTTTTTTTTTTCAGTGTGGCTGTGAACGTGAAAAAAAGCTTACGCAAAATCGAGATGGAACATGGCCAAGTTGAAAATCGATTGGTAGTGTCCTTTAGTGTTTATTAACAACACCGTTAGTATCACCCACCGAATATGAATTAAGCGAGGAGCATGAACGTTATGTACGAACCTTGTATACCCCCCCCCCCCCCCCCCCCCCAGCAACAATAATTATTGTATTGCTGTACTACTTTTCTGCGTCGTGTTTTTTCCAGGTCGACTGGTTGTAATCTGTGTCCGATGAAAAAGAGCAAACCGCAGTCCCTCAGTCTAAACAACGTACCTATGTAAACAGTTGTTGTCGGAGGGTAGATATCAAGCTTCGTGAATTTCAGTTTGAACGAGCAAAAAAGGGGGATGCACGTGGTTGCCTCGGGACGCCTGTTTCGGAACCCCTCCCGGCGTCGGCTGAGGGTTGTAAAGCCACCTGGAAAGCTTTCTTTTGTCAAGGGTGGGGTTCAATAATGGAGCACGCGCCGACAAAAACCGCATCCAATTCTCCTAATTGAGAGGAGAAGTCACCAAAGTGAAGAAGCTCCATCCAGGCCCAACCAGGGCTGTAGCCTTTTAAAGCGAAACTTGAGCGTGAATTTTGACAGATACCTTGTTGAGGCATCAACTGCCATTATGAAATGATCACGTCTTGTCAACGAAGTGGATGCTTGCACAGGTCTAATCCAATGTGGGAAACTGCAGTCTCCCCTTGGCGATAGTGAGGACTCCTCTGCTGGTCTGTATTGTTTATTACAAAATAAATGAGCTCAGCATGAGGAACGGTTCAGAGCTGCTAAGCCCATCTTCAGCCCTAACAATGATACTTCTTCATTAGCATTGACAACAATTATTCTCAAACAAAACATAATATTATATATGATATAATATTGAGGATAATTTAAACAGATGAAAGAGGAATTGACAAAACGGATAAATGTGACGAGGGTGAAATGAAACGAAATGAAAAGGTTTGTAAAAACCTTCCAGCGATAACAGGAAATGTGACAAGGTTTTCGAGATAACAAGGTTAGCTAATTTGAAATGTAAATCCATTTAAGTAAGTCATTTCAACGGTAATGGAGAAAGTTGACGAAAATATATTTTCTTGAGAATTTGTGATTTAAAAAGTGATCACTCTGTTGAGGTCCCCTTGAACCTTTCTTTTCACCCAGCCTCCTGAACCAAATAGAAAGAGCGTAGTAACTATGCTTAAAACTGTTTTAACTAGGTAGTAATTTTTGACTAAGTTCTGAGTTATTCAGTAGTTGTTCCAATTTTGAACTACATTGGTTGAATTCGTCAACTTCCTCAACCATAACTTGACTTGCATTTCAAATTAGCCCCAGTAACCTTTCCGATTCATCCATTTCATCTATTCCTCGTGTGGTGCCTGATGGAAAACCACAATGTAGCTAGTCCAGAACCAATACGAACACCGTCAATCGTCGAACACCATGCTTTGTTCCAAAGTCTGCTTAATCGCCTCAAACGCGCAAGCTCCTCAAAATAATTTAATTAGTGTTTCCTAACCTCGATCTCTCAACTTGATTCCCCTCTTGTTCCCGTTGATCCGTTTGACTTTGGGGGTCAATTACCTGCGAGGATCAGCATTTCATTTCGATAAGCCTCTGACTTGGAATTTAACTCGGGTAATCCAGAGATCAGCGTTTGATGATTCTAAACGTTCGGCGTCCCGTTGCCTCCCACATAGATAGCACGTGTGCGAACCTCATTCATCTCAAGTTACTCCCGATACGTCAATTACAATCTTATCTTTTTACGGCATTTTATAGCGTAAAGTTCCGGACCTCGACGATTTTAATTTTTCAAAGTTTGGACGTTGAATGTAACATTCAGAGCGAGTTTTTTTAAATTGGTCGACACGTTGGAAGGAGTCTAGAAAACTACGAAGAAACAAAGAGGTAAATATGAATATTTGAGGAGGTTTTGCATAGTACAACAGTTTCGGTCTATTATATTTCTCGTTTTTGCGCACCAACTTATTTCTTATGAGGGAAAAACGTTTGTTTCCTTCATATTGGAATTTGTCTTTGTCTAAATTCTGAATGGGATTGTAAATTTCCGTGATATCCTCGAATTAGTTTTTGTCATGGTGCAAATTTCACATTACAATTTGGAGATGAAAACGCTGCAAAGTTTATTAGCTTATCAAATTGTGCGAAATTTGATTCTATACCAATATAAACTAATTTTTTTTTTATTTATGAATATGATTCATTAGGTACTTCAGAAATAATTAGTGATTTTTAAACAATGTAAAAAAATTACTCGGAAAACGACACCTCATTTGACCTCCTGGCATCCTTCAAAAACCCAATTGCAGCCCCTTGAAAGCTCCACAAACCTTTTAGAAGGGATTTTAATTAAGAAGAAAATCCTCTTCAAATTCCGCAGTAAAAACCCAAGGAAGATCCCTCTGGTCTCAGATTAACAATTTCAGCCGCAAAATGTCATCGGTGGGCCCGGGTTGACGGAGACAGAACTTGACCGAACAAGACCGTGAAATCGGATGGTTTTGGAAACCCCGAATTTGTATTTTGCGTCCAAAAGTACTTAAATAACGACCCCAAACCTTCAAAAACCCCTCCTTTAACCCCACAGAGCCCCACGGGTTCGAGCGATCGCGTTGAAAAGCTTGCGGACACAACTAAATGATGAGACCGACTGAGTCAATGAGAAATTTTTCAGATTAGAAAAAAAAGTCCTACTACCCAAAACGGTTTCGACGGCTGAGGGACATTTTATTTTTGGAATCTATGTTGAAACGAAATGACAAATTTTGTGGCAAAATTGTCAAACCCCGTCGCTTTTGGTGTATTTTGGTGCGCATTCCAAGCATAATAAACCTAAAGCGACATTAAAGTCATTGGTAAAATGGATAGTGAATTGCCCAACTTAGTAGAGCTGCTGGCAATGAGTTGAGAAGTGAAAGCGTGACTGCGAAAATGACTACAAATTTGTATGATGACTACATATTTAAATGATGAAGCGTTCTTTTGGTTATTATTTACAAGCAGAGGGGAAGAAAACACGATTAGAGCACTGATTTATGATACCACATAGAACTCACCCGATTGAGGGTAGCAGGAGCTGTATATCATTATGTTTTAGTACCCCCTTTCGCAATTCTTTTAAAATAGAAAAGAAAAATAGGCACGCAGAATGGGGTGAAATTATTGTCCTTGTTCTTTGTGACGCGAGCCCCGAAAACGTGAATGTGTTAGAGGAACCTCAAAAATGTCTACCAACTTCCATTACTATGATCACGACATGAAATCAACAAGTTATCGTGCAGCTGAATAGTTGTTTATTTAGAATTGGCAAACAGCGATTGACGTCACTCTGTTTCGTGACACGTTCACTTTCGGCCCCCCCTTCGCAGGAAGGCATGGAACACACCAGGCTGCTCTTATCGCCAGCTGCTTCCCAACATCCCCACAATAGGCCTCAAATAACCATCCTAGCCACGGCATAGACTTTACAGGACGTCGCTTCGCCCAAAGCCTACGGAGGCCATGAGAAGTGAAGCGCGGAGATACAAAACTCCTAGTTGGACGGAACATGAATGCTTTGTTACACGCCATTGACGCCAATCGTTATAAATGGTCTGGCATTGCTCTGGGCGACCGCCGTGAAATATATCCCGAGCTTTGCCTCATAGACTTGATACAAAGTTCGCTTAAATTCTTCAAGCTCTATCTGCTCTCAACAGATCGTGTAACACGAGCGCGAAACTATTTAATCGTTTATTTTCTTGTTTTTGTCTTGCTTCTTGATCTCGTGCACCTTTGCACCCGTGTACCCGGTCCATTGACATAATTTATACTCCTAAGACCAGTTATATATTTTACCTTTACTTTTTTGCAGTCAACTATTTAAACGCCACAGCCCTCATGATATTAGCAACAGATATGAACTGCCCCGAGGTTCAACTACCATTTTTATCGACAATCATTGATGGTTTATCAAGCTGTATTGATGTATGGAAAAAGTGTTGTCAGCTTAATCTTGCAAGAGTCCACAAGAGTAATAATTCCATTCGTTTTACTCTGAATGTGTTTTCATGAAATAAGATAATTTAAGACCCCAGAACGTTCTGCAATTTGTCTTGTCAACGGAGAAAGCGATCTGGCATCTGTTCAGAACCTAAACATGAACTATTCAAAGACTCTCCAATTAATTGTAAGTAGGTAATAAATGTTTGATGGTACGATTTGGTCATTGAGAATCCTCATTATACTGCCATTTCTCTTGGAACACTCGTACCTTTCACGGGTACCGGCTTGGCTGGCTGGAGGCACTTTCTATTAGAGTAGGAATCCTTTCAAATTTTTTACGTGTGGTAAGTTAACAAATCAAACTTTCATTCATTAAATCAGAACTCTTGGAATATCCTCAAGTAAAAATTCTCGAAAGCAACGGAAAACTGCCGGTTCAGACCCGACGTCTAAAGATTCTCCGTATTAGGCCTTGTACGCCTAAACTGCTGATTTCATTTTCTATATTAACGTCCGATCAATCTTTTTCACTTCAACAGTAGATCGATCTTTTTTAATAAAGGGAACGGGCTATGAGTGCTCCTCTAACCTACTTTGGTCATCTTCATCACACAATTGGGTTGATTGATTTCAATTAGTTGGAGTACAAGCAACCATTTAATAAAGATTGGTTTTTACATGCAATAAATAAACTGATCAAACGTTGAACATAGTGTTTCTTTCATGTATGGGTTAGTTTAATTTTTGTTTTGTTAATCTTGAACGTTTCTCACTCTCAATCTCATATAGAAAACACCTATTATACCTTCCGTATACCTTACCGGCAAGAAAGGCTCGCCCAACAAAGAAAACCGGAATCCAATTTGAGCCTGTTGGTAGGAACTCCGCAACCGCAAACACTATTCAATAGGATAAAGGTAGTTGAGATCGACCTAAGGCAGTGGATGGCATCAAAGGACCTGGAAAGGGTCAAACGGAGCAATTACTTTGCCTCCGCCGCAGTGCTTTCAGCGTACAAACCTTATCCCTCTTCAGTATTGTGAAATGAAATTATTATATTTCGCAAGCGTGAAAGGATTAACTGTTGCTGAGAGAACATTTACTGCCGGTCACGTAAGAGTACAAAGCTTTTTATAATCTGTTGCATCGGTTCCGTAGGAAGGAAGATTCCATTCAACCATTCCAAGATTCCGTGATTTTGACAAAGTTAGGAGCCACCCTCTTCTGGCTATGCGAGCAAACCACCATTGACTATCTCAATTCCTGGACTGTCACGTTCGAAGAATTCGACATTTTTCAATGGATCTCATTTGACACTGATCATTCGTGGGATGATGAAGAAGTGTTTGAAATACCTCATGGGCATGGTATTTGAAATCGACGACTCTAAACTTTATATGGAGTGGACAGCAATGAGGAAATTCATGGAAGAGCAAGATGCAGAGTTCCAAGCATTGACCGCTCAGAAAAAAAATGGGTGGAATTTTTCAAAAAATCGAAGATCCCTGAGCAATTTCACGAGCTCGAGGTGATCACAGACAACGCTTTTGTCGAGCGTATCTTCTCTCTGATTAATCAGAGATAAATCAGAGATTACCGCGCAGTGGAACAAATCCAGTGAACAACAAAATATGCGTCAAAAAACGCTGCAAATTTTACACAAGGGTTTATTATTCTTTGATATACGTTACTTGTGCAGAAATTTAATTCTGTCAATGAAAAAATTTTAAATTTTTTTTTTTTTTTTTTTTTTAATGTTTATTTTCAGAAATTCTTTATTTTTTACTCGAAAAATATTTAAAATCCTAGGATCCTTCAAAAATCCCATTTTTAGCCCTATAGATCGCAACAGTGAAATCGGATCGTTCCGGGACCCCAAAAAATGGATTCTACGTCCAAAAATACCTCGAAAAATACACCTAACTCGATCGCATAGCCAAAAGCCTTAAAAAAAACCCTCCCGTAGCCCCATTATAGCCCCAGAGCGCCCCACGGGTTTGAGCGAACGGACTGAAAACCTTGTGGGCACAACTAGATGGTCAACCGAGTATTTTCTCAAAATTTCAGATTAAAAAAAAAATTCTTCCTGCCCAAAACAGCCCGGACGTTGGTTTTTTTTGGATTTTTTTTTTTTCAAAAAAACATTTTTTTGGATTTTTTTTTTCAAAAAAATTGTTTTTTCAAAAATTCTTCATGTTTTACTCGAAAAATATTTAACCTCCCGGGATCCTTCAAAAATCCCATTTTTAGCCCCATGAAAGCCGTATAGATCGCCACAGTAAAATCGGATCGTTCCGGGACCCCCGAAAATGGATTCTACGTCCAAAAATACTTCGAAAACGACAGCTAACTCGATCCCATAGCTAAAAGCCTTAAAAAAAACCTCCCGTAGCCCCATTTTAGCCCCATAGCGCCCCACGGGTTTGGGCGATCGGACTGAAAACCTTGCGGGCACAACTAGATGGTAAACCAAGTATTTTGTCAAAATTTAAGATTTAAAAAAAAAAATTCCTACTGCCCAAAACGGCCCGGACGGGGACAGCGGACGGACATTTCGGATTTTGAATGTAGTTCTATTGAAACGGATAATTTCAAATTTTGAGCCCTATCGGAGTCGTCGACCCCCGTCCCGAAAACATAGGTGTATTATTCCAAGAATAATAAACCAAAATGACGCGATCTGTGTCATTCTTCTTCTTCTCCTCCTCGTGTGGGGTTTATTATTGTAGATTATTGTTTCTTAGTAAGTACAGTTCTGCTACACAATATTTGATAGCCTTCACACAGTTAATTTGTTTCGTGTTTTAGGGAGATATGTGAAATGCCGTGGCTGAATGCCTGTCTATGCAGCCCAGATGACAGGCCAAGACCATCCGTTAGCGCACCTCTCCACCTCCTTCTGAAGGTAATTGATTTTAAATTACTTGCCTAATGCGATTTTCTACGTACGTGCTTCGTAATATCTGACGGCGTCCTTGAATTTTTTTTTTTTTTTTTTTTTTCGATTACGATTATTAAAATATGAACTGCAGTCAACTGAATCTAATTTGAAATGAAGAATGAGGTAGAATTTCTTCTTCGTGGCTGGCTGGGGACATCTTGAAGATGAGTCGATGAAATAAGGGCTGTCCCAGATAAGAAGAGCATTTTTGGTCCAATCACGTCTTCTGCTTTAGCGAAGCAGATGGAGATTTCCATTATTATTCGAAGGGGAAAGATTAATGGCCCGTCACGGCGAGATGGAAGGGTCAGAAGCAAAGTCATCCGAGCCAACATGGGATGAGAACTCATATATTCACAGCTCCCCTTTAGGTGAATCACGTGAGGTTTGAGGTATGAATGGTAGGGAAGGAAAAAATGTCCGCTTTATTTATAAAAAAGAAAACAGTTGACACAGACCTGGACGTGATTGATTTGAAGTCAGTCGGCGTCCATTACAGGAATAGTGACAGTTGACGCCACTGCTAAGATAGTTACCGTCTAATAGGTATGATTTTGACGACACTGAGCTGGAATGGAGCGATTTGTTTCTGCTTGTATGGTCAGTTTTTGGATCTTTTTGTTATTCAAGTTGATATTGTATTTTAGCATCCGTCCGAGCGCAATCGCGTCCAGTGGGATGTCTGTACTCTCAACGGGTCTTATACAAAGAGGAAAAATGCTCTTGAGATATTAAAACCGGGCTGATTGAATTAGCCTGGTTTTGATTGATAATGGCTGACAGGGGATTGCTATAAGGAGAGTCTTACTCAGTAAAAGCTGAAGCCACTCAGCCAAATGACACTTATGGGAGTGAAGTGTGCGGATGTGGCGATAGAACATCGACCTTACTGGCTAATAGAGAGAGGACCCCTTGTTCCTCGTCTCTAGGGCATCTATTCAAGTGAAGCAGATCCTCCTAGGAGATTATGCGATGTCAAACTGTCACTGCCTCCTCCCACAAGTTCGCCCGTGAAGTTGCTAGTTACTTCCTTTGCGTTGACAGTCACATTCACGTTAGAGGGTCGGCTTTTGTGATAAGGAAGCTCTGCGAGTTGGTAGTTCTTGAAGCGAGAAAGCGGTCGGTCGGATTCCGTTGTCTTGTCGTGATATGCGTCGCTTACCCTCAACCGTGCATTAGACAGAGCAAGAACATTTATACAGCCGCGCTGAGTCCCCCTATCAAGAGTTTTATCCATAATTACAATATGTAACCACCACTTTACATCTCAACTCTCGATGAAAGCTGGTTCGTCTGCACTCATTACTGGATATGATGCGTTCATGAACGTCTGGTACGCTTAGTTTTGGACCCATTCGGTTCGAATTCGCCGAATTCCTACGCTATTGTCACTTGTAGACGGGCAACAATATTGATTCTTAACCTGATCTGAATGCTAGAGTCCTGAATATTCAAACGGTATTCAAATAGAGTTGTGCGTCTACGAGCGAATGGACACAACCCCGTCTGGAGGGACTATCAATACCATTGTTGTTTCAATAATTATTCTTACATGACTATTTGATTATCTAGGTCTTATTTTGTCTATAAATTGAGACATATTTTAAACGTACAAATAGACCACTGTACATTTGTTTATACCTGTGTTACTCAAAGTGTCGTCCGCCAGGTGATCAGCTAGTAGCTACCATGAACCAAAAACCATGAACGAAAAATGAAACTCGGATGAACAACAAAAAGAGGAACTAATCTATACCACTAATTCTGAACGCATCAGGTTGTATGTATGTATGTATGTGTGTCCTCCTAAACGGTAAGTGAAATTTTTTCTACAGTATCTGCCCCCAGACATCTCCTACTTGTAGGGTTGAGAACCTCCAAAAATGCGCGCAAACGGGCGCACTTGCGCCCAACTTTCGTATTTTAAATGGGAACCCCTATTTTTTCCGCCAATTTGGATTCCTCAGCCAATTTTACGTCCGATAAGCGCATTCAGCGAAATTTTTGGCGCTCGCAAATTCGTGCAACTACTTATTAGTACCTATCTTCTTGTTAATGGTCCGATTGAGTCGGCGTTTCCTCCATATCCAACCTAGAGATCCGAATTTTAATACGAAATCCCGAGAAAAAAAAACGAGTTCCGAGGATAAGCGAATTTAGACGGCGAGTTTAATTTGAACGATTCTTAGACCTTATTGGGGCCGGCCCCTGCGCAACCTTTGGGGTCTGAGACGTTCTAAGGACGCTGGAAAGGAGTCGGGCGTGTGTCTCGCCACGAGGGCCGGCAATAAGGTCTGCCAGGGACCGTGGAAGGGTGGGTGAGGTCTGTGAAGGCGAGACATTTTTTCCAACGATCGGGGTCGGATTTTGCAAGTTTGTGCTACTATTCGTATCTTCGTTGTTAATGGTCTGATTGAGTCGGCGTTTCCTCTGTATCCTACCTAGAGATCCGAATTTTAATACGAATAATGGCGAGTTTAATTTGAACGATTTGAACTTTCTACTGTTGTATCCTTGCTCCTACAAAATGTTCTCAGCTCAACATCAGATTGGCTATCAGTCACTATAAACCCGCGGTCAACCTCTTAAAATATGCTTTCAGCCACCTCAAACTGGTTTATACCCTCTTCAACCCCGTTTTCAGCCTCTTCCTTGACAGGAGACTGGAAGTGCCCCACCGGGTTAATGGGGATTAGATTGACTGTCATTTTCTCGCTGCACCAACAGCACATTTTTCTGGCTCTTCTTATTATTCTTATTCTGGTTTAGAGTGTATATTTAAGAAAAATGAAAAAGTTGACTTTTCTTGTTTAGATATACCAGCAACCTTTTCAATCAATAGGAATATCGCCTCGGATCAAACTGTGTTTTCAATCAAACCGAACAATCAGTTCCTTGTGGTTGCCGCAGCCGGTGGAAGTTGCTATCCCCCGCTCGCCTCTTTCCCGACCATCACATCCTGAATAGGTTTCGCGGAAAGTGAGAGACAGCCAGGTGTGATAGGGCTGCTATCGACGTGCGACATGTCTTCCCCTCCTCTAGACAGTTTATCGGCGACTATGACTCAATGATTCTGCCCGTTCTGCTCACATGAGACGAATAATGAAACGGTCGACCGTCTGGCACAATTGACCAGAAAAGGAAACGCGCGTAGAAAAGCGAAGATTCTTCGAGCGGGTGTTAATTCCGGTCAATGCAATCGCGGCACGTATTGATGCATTCAATTGCTTGTATGTACCTGAACTTTGAAATCAAAACGCTCCAACCTTTGAGTGATCTGGATGGAGTGGGAAATATTTTGGTGTACCAATTTGAGAAAGAAACGAAAAAATTAAGCGTTGCCGCCTGTGGGTGTATTGCCACCAGTGATGACTCAACTCGATTAAAATTTTAAAAACCTGGAAACATTTAAGTAGCTCTTCAATCGTTGCTACGTTACTTCAAGCGCTACTTTCGTGACATGAAAACATCGAACTTTTTTCGTAACAAGAAAATTTCATGATTTAATCATGTCTCTTTTTCGTCTCACTTTTAAGGGGGAGAACCATCGCTAAACCCTGTGTCCATTGTTGTCAACGAAGTTTAAACAGTACTTAGGTCCTAGTCGTTCTTTTAACATAAGTTTGGAATATTTGCTCGAAACGGACGCACCCAAATCCCGTTGCCATTTGGCTCACAACGACCCTCATTAACATAATAACTCCATTCGTTCGAACCCGCTTTGTTCAATTCTCTACCCAAATAAAGGTAGTAGGCGTGCTGAGAAAAACGTCCAGTATTAAAATATTCTTATCAATTGAGAAGCGGTGAATATTAAACCTCCCACGCCCGAGAGGATTCGACCTCCCCGTTTGGGCCTCTCGTAAAAAGGCAACTGCGAAGTGTTGGGCGCCAACGGAGCTGCTTTGACGGGTCGAGGGGCAAAAAGAAGGCTTATCAAGCAGAAGGATAAATGGGCGACAGACCCAACCTCTGAGATAAACCGTCGACCACTATCAAACGTTCGACAAGACCACCGAGGCGGGGACACCGAAACACAAATGAGGTGGACGCTGATTCCTATGTTTTCTCGAAACCGATTCACAAATCTAATTGTGGATAGGACAAATTAGATCTGGAAAAAATATATATTTATAAATTATTCAGGTTCAGCTCTATTCTATAGTGTGTAAAAACATACAGTGATACAACGTCATAATTCATTTCATTTCCATTTTTATCAATCTTTTTCTATTTAATTTGTTAGTTAATTTTATTATTTGTTGGTTAAATGACACTTCGCCCCATCTAATGATGCTCACGCTAGATGATTTAGTTCGTGTGGCTTGGTTCCCTCGAGTCTTCTGAGCAGATCGTCTGTGCTGAGAAGCTGGACCACATCCTCATTGACGGATTCAATCTGCAGCTCGCAATGAAGTATGTCTTCTGAAGTCTCTGTATCCGTCTACGCAGCATCTCAGGGCATTATTCTGGAAGCGCTTTAGGACCCGCTTGTACAGTAAGAGCTTATTATGGACTGGCAATTTCGATCGCCGACCCATCAGCGAGTACGTTTTTCTGAATTTGATCAGAAGCTCAGCTTTTGGTTTTTTCTTCTTGACGTGGGACTTCCACCTCAGTTTGGCATCCACCGTCATTCTAAGATATTTTGCTTCATTGGGTATGGTGGCGGCATATGGGCGGCAATTTCACTTATTCGCAACGGTTGAAAGCGAAAATCTGTTTTAAATTAGATATTAGTTTTTCGGTCAAAAATCTTTCATTCATTTCAATACAACATTAAAAGGAGACTACTAAGAACATCGTTTAAAAGCTTAACTAACTTGATTGAATAATCTGTACGAAACTTAATCCCACATTGTAACCCAATAATTGGGTTACAATGTGGGATTAAGTTTCGTAATTTACCAATTATTGGTCCTCAAGTAATTTTCTGGCCAGTATTGTCAATGATTAACTTGCATTCGTACCGTAAATTACGCAATAGAAGTGTGTCGCACTCCTAACAATATCGCCCCATTAAAAGGGGTGTAAGTTCTTATCATTCTAGGACCTCATTAATTGGCTTCCACTCTTACGTAATTCAACTATGATTTATGCTGTGAACGCCGGGTATTTTATCTGAGTATAATTTATACGTGGAAGAGCGATTCCATTTAAATACCTTTCCCCTTGGGTTTCCTCCTGAAAGCCTTCCGAGCTCCCCAAGGCTTTCTGAACGGGGAATCACTATTGTCCTTCTTCGCTAAAGCTGGACCCACCCAGAGAAAAATTCTGGACCCCATCACGAGAATAAAACCCTCGCGCCAAAAACTAAGTTTGAACTTCAACGGTGAGGTGGGAAACGATTGTACAGGTCCATTTTAAGGTCCGGCGTCAACAAGACTATATCAGCTATTCTTGGAACGAGCTAGACAGCTTCAGAATGGAGTTCCGCTTCCTGAATCTCCTATCTCATGGTCATACCTAATACAAAACGCTGCAAATTTTACACAAGGTTTATTATTCTTTGAAATGAGTTACTTGTGCAAAAATATGTTCTGTGTCAATAAAAAAATTTTGTAAAACAATTTTAAAAAAATTTTTTTGTAACTTTTTGCAAAATTTGTTTTTTGTACCTACTTTTTTTTTTCAAAATACATATATTTTTACTCGGAAAATATTTGACTTTCTGGGATCCTTCAAAACACTTTTTTATATTGTTTAAAATATATTATAATGCCTATATTATAGTGACGACTTCTGTAGGCCTAAAATTTAGCGGTGTAGAAGCAACACCGCCTAACCCACTTCTTCCCAAATTCGCAGGTGACACAAAAAACTGTTTCGTTTAAAAAATTTATTCATGTAACTGCCATTTAAAACCCGTTTCCTTTAAAAGCTGATTCATTTTAAAAACAGCTGTTCCGTTTTCCGACCGGAGAGAGTTAGGCGGCGTTGCTTCTACATTAATACCTACTCTAAATTGGTTAGTAGGCAAACTGAGTCCCTAACTTCATTAGGGGCCGAGGAAAGGCGAGAGGACACTTCTTACACTTTTTCGGGAATGACTGATCACGCAATAGCACGAATACATGAATATTTCTTATGGTAACTTAGTATGCAAGTTTTATAATGAATACGTACGTAATTGAATCATCATTTCATCTCCCTTTCTTCGCAGCCAGTTGATAAAATTTATCAAGCATTTAATGCTGCCATGATCCTCACTAAGTCTGTTGATACGCAAGTCGTGTTCATTTTCGAACACCGACCGAATTTCTCCTCCGAATAGCTGACACTTTCGGAGGTGGAAATATCGTAATTTGTATTCTCTTTGCATTTGCCCCCTTCGCAGGAAGCTTCACCGCTCTAACCCATTGTGTGGTCAGCCGCTACTCTGCCAAACACCGACCGCTGCCGCTTTCCTGACGGTGGAAATTCGGGTCAGCACTTCTACTCGAAAACATTTATTGATGAAACAGCACGGTCTAGGCCCTTCGTTTGGGAAGAAATGCCGTATGGAATGGCTATGAGGGAGATAAGGAGGTGTGTTGGACTCGTTAGATTTCGAAGTCCTGCTAGATGGTTATTTTAAAAAAAATATTGTTATTGTTCAAATTATGCAAACCCAAGAACTTCATTTTTCTCATCGTACATTCTATCTTCCCTTGATCTCGAATGCGGATGTGTTGAACCTGAGGCAGAATTATTTTTGGGCTCCAGAGTCTGAAGATTCTGTGGGGCGAGTCTTTTGGTGTTCACTCGCATCTTTATAGGTCGAGCGAGAAGGTATCTTCCTTGCGTCACTCCGTGTGGGTGGTGATCCCGACTTGAATGAAGATTTCTAAGGTTCCAAAAAACCTTAGAACCACGAATCGAATTCTTTATTTTTTACTCCCATCTGACCCCACGAAACACCGTTAACCCCGGGAGCAATTTTAGAAAAAAAAAACCTGACAATACTGAAAGTATCGAGAGGGAGAATATCGATATTTTCGATGACGATATACCGTCAAATACCCACGACGATATAATATTATCTAGCTCAAATAAATCGATATTACACATGACGGATACAAAGTAGGATACTCGTAGGATACCTAGTCCATTCATATAATGCAATAAAAAAAGACTAAAATCGCAAACTAACGGGTAGATTTTGTGAAATGTTGTTAGGGTTGGTATCAGCAACCCTAACTAGTTCCTAACATCAGCCTAGCACGTCCCTAATTTTTCAGCTAAAGAAAACGTCGGGAACTTTGTGAGCTGCTCGAAAAACTGTGAAATTTTGGCACTTGTTTCGGTTTTTTGATTTTCCTAAACTAAGCGTTTTTTACGAATTTGATAATTCCTATTATAATTTTAATTTTCCAAAATGAACTAAGAATTTTCCGAACCTAATTGAGGAGAACAATTTCAATTCCAGAATTTTCTCTCTTTTTTTCTTCGGGAAATTCTCAAATTGAAATGGAAAATTCTCAATTCAGCTTGGAAAACCTATATTTACAATTATCGACGACATAATATATCGATATTATCGACATTAATTTAAAAAAATTTGAACTTTTAAAGGGAAAATAATATGGGCTTTCCCGCGTCATAAAGCATTATTACAGCGAAAACTGAGTAGGTAATATCTACAGGCCGAAAAAAAATCCATTTTTTCCACAGTTCTTTATCTATACTCAATAGAAAAAGTGTAGCAAGATTTTTAGGGGTCAGGCCACTTCCCTTATCATCCATGACACTCCCATAGGGACACCTTCCGATTGGAACTGGCGTCGCCATGGCAACCGAGTTCCCCTGTACATGTTTGGGAAAAAGCCGTCGCAACTACAAAACAAGATGATAATGACTGGAGCAAAAGTGAGATTGAGCACCGTTTGTAGGTGCGAGTTCAATAACAAAATCAGCGGTCACTGCGATAGCGGTGGAGCATTGTGTTCTCATCGACTACTATAACAAAGAAGTTTAATCATCCCCACTCCAACATTCATAAGTTATGAATCATAACTCCTGCGAGGTGCTATAAATAGTGGTAAGCACTTAAAAGTGCTTCAATATTGATTGTTTATGAATATGTTTGATTTAAGTTGGGGATTTATATGATTTTTGTTTAATCTTGAAAAATGTGTCCTCCCTTTGGATGTTTTATCCTCCCTCAAGTCCTCCATTCGTGCTTTTCCCTCCTGGTAACCCTAGGCAGGGGTGCGAATATGTATATACTACTGCGAACTTTTGCACGAACGCGGGTGCGAGCTCTACTTCTGTTTTTTGAAGCGCTATAGCGCTTGTTATTATAATCCCCCCCCCCCCCCCCCCCCGGCGCGAGTGAATGCGCGAGTCTCTAGTTGTACTCGTTCGTCGCTAGGTAGCGGTAATGCTTGGCAATTCTACCCCAGCGGCAGCTTCTCCTTCTACCATATTTCCAGCAAGGACAGCTGGGTTGCATCGTAATGGTTGAATTGAATTATTCTCAAAATTCAATCAAAAATGCTTCAAAATCTTGAGGGAAATTTCCTGGTTTGTCAACTCTGTGCTTGGGGATCCGATATAGAGCAAGCGTCACATCCGTACCAAATGTCGAAATATCTGATCAAAACTATCGATATTGTATCGCCCGTCTCTACTGGACAACTACTGAGATAGTTCATTAAATGAACAAATTTTGTAGAGATTTAATTTCGTTGTTCTAGTTTTTACCTATCACGGTTCTCAACTTCTAAAAAGGAAATGTTTGTCACTGCGCAATTTGTCGACCTCTTGTAATGGATTTTCTTCACCTCCAACCGAACAAATGGATTCTTAGTTACTCCAGTCGTGTGTGCTCTGGCAATAACACGGCGGCGTTGTCAGCGGTACCTTCTTGGTTAGAGAGCAGGTGTAAGCTCTCAAAACTTTCAACGCGGGAGACGTTAACCCTTCACGATCTGTTAAGCCGGCGCAGACCCCAGCTCAGCCCGTGTTGCCTACCAAGCAGTCTCTAATCTAAATCCCTCTAAAATGCGTAAGAGGCTTTTCATTTCAAATTGAACTTGCGGTCGAAAAATGTTTCACGTCGTGCCCGAGCGTTTTATCCCGCCCTCACCTAATGGGCCTATAAATAAGGCGGGTAATTCTCCGAGACTGCGTTATTACACCGGGGTTAATCCTCTTGTAAATCAATTCTCCGGCAAAACAATTTTTCCCTTCAGTATCGCCCCGTTTTTGGCGATCGTATTGATTCGATAGGACCGAAAGCTCGTATACTATAATCGCTCATTAGAACTGGAATGAAGTAGAATTACATGATTAGACTCATCGTCTCTAGATCGTAAAGAAACATCTAGCAGAAAGAATTCCGGGATGAGATGCACTTTCAATCGAGCCTTCGGCCATTGTTTTGGTCTGTCCCGACCAATCAACGGGCTGGTCTCATCAATGAATCAAGGCTTACTTTGTTACCGCAAACAATGCATAATTAATCAACGCTACTATCGCTATCAAGCCAATCTACAACCAGCCCTCTGGGGTTCCTCGTAAATCTTGTAAGTAATTTACTAAGTAGGAAGTGTCGTCGAAAAAGTAATTCATCTCCTCTTGCGTTGATGATCTCTGATTTATTGTTATGTTTGGTTTTTATTATTTTTATTTCTTCTCGAGGGGTCCAGTCTATTGCGCCGCTTTTGATGTCAATTGCGCCGGAGGGGGGTATGTCAGTTGCGCCGCCTAAACTTTACCTATCAGTAGGCGCAACTGACATCGACCATTATCAATACCATGTCAATTGCGCCTATGCACCACAACTAAAAACTGACTGGTCACCTACCGTTCTATGTTTTCCTTCTACCTTTCCTAAAGTTGATGTAATTTGACCCCCAAAATTGTAATTTTTCAAATTTAGTCTGCCAGGGTATGGCGACCGCTTTGGGATGGCAACATCAATAAATCTCTTATCAACACCAACCCCAAACTCTGTGTAAAATTTCAAGTTTCCTAAAGTTGATGAAATTGAGGAGGTAACATGCAAAAGTGCACAAGTCACAAAATGGAGAAAATTGAGTTAAGGTTAGTTTCTGGGTCCGTTCCGTCATTCAAATAGCTTGGAATAGTCAGAATCGAGCAAAACATCATAAGTTCCCGTAAAAACCATAGGCAATGTAGGCAGTTCTGAGCAAAATCGCACAGGTCCAAGACGGGGTGCAGGGCAAAGAGACACAAGTCCATTTCGACCAATCAGATTCCACTAACGAGTCACTTGACTGAGGCAATTTTCAGAATTTTTGGAACGATTTAAAATTGCTGCCAATTTTGAATCCGGCGGCTTTGGAATGGCAGACATAGCTCTTTTCACTCAGAATGAACGATATTTTGATTAAATTGCGATGGAGAGGACTAACAAACAAAACATGGAATTGCGCCGACCTGAGCCTCCATGCGCAGTTGACATTACGTAGGGGAGACCGTTGTACCTTGATCACATTGTACCTTGAAACATTTGAATTAGCTCCGGCTGGTGCTGTTATCCAGCAGATCTTTGTACGCCTAAATTCTTCTCTGAGGAGGCCTAACTTATCAGTGTAGTTTCATCAATGCACGAAAACGATTGGGGGTCGAATTGGCAAATGTGATAAGAAAGTAACTTTTTGAGATCGTAGAGTTCGACTCATTTATCCCACGCTTTCGAAGATAAGTGTTCGATGGTTAGCTGTTATGGCTCTATATGCTATATAGACACCAAATTACTGACCAATTTCAATGAGAAAAATGTCAGGTTTGGGTATTTTCCGTTTTTGCAAATTGGGAGACCATGTTGTACATGGAACAAAAAGGGTCTCGTACCTTGGAACTGATGTTTGGCTGGAAGGGTTGGTACCTCGTGTACCTTGAAACACTAAATTTGCCATCAAATTTATCAATTTTCTGTCTGAGCTATAACCTAACGAGATCTTCTATTGTTTCTATAGCTTCTTTATGTAACGTTTCAGGGATTTTCTTCGGATGCTGATAAAATGATATTTCAGACGATGATGAACAATTATAATAATTATTACTTCTCTTAACGTTTTCAAGGTGTTTTTTACTGATGTTACTAAGAGAAAAAAACGTCGTCGTTCACTATATTCTTCATTTTTCTCGAAAATAACAAGCGTTCCAAGGTACAACACACCCCGTTTCAAGGTACACGAGCATTGTTGTACCTTGGAACAAAAACGTCCCTTCAGATTTTGCTTCATAGCTTCGCCTATGCTTCAAGGAATTACAATTTTGGCACACAGAACTATTAGTCAAGACTGCTGAAAGGTGTTGAAACCGAAAGCCGAGCAATATTGACGAATTTCGAGGCACTATCTCCAAAAAACTGAAAAGTGTTCCAAGGTACAACGGTCTCCCCTACACACCTTGTCCTCGAACGAACCTCATTAGTGCTTCGTAGATCGGCTTAGTCATAATCCTATTACTCAGGCGCAACTGACCTGTACCCCTTCTCGAAGTCGTAATGGGAATAGTAAATATTGCATGTTGTATTTCGGAAAATCGAAACTCCCTCGCTTATTTTGGAAAATATTTTTGTAAAGCCCCAAGTTGTTTCAAAATCAAAAAATTTCCTTTTAAAATACATTTTAATGGTTTAATATAGTTTTTCTATTTTTTTTAAACCTTTTGGTTCCATATGCCCTTCTTGCAGGGAACTAGCGAAGAGTTCATTTTTGCATTCCCTCCAAGAAGGGCATATAACCTACCTTCACATATCGTTATTTTTCTCAGTACCAATAAAATTGATCGCCATTTGGTGTAGTGGTATTTCAAGTAGGATATAATGATGAAGTCGTAGAGAAAAGGATTGGAAAGGATAAAACTTATAGACACTCCAGGGTGTGTGTTAGAAAACCTTTGAGTCCATTTGCTCAAAACGCAGTTTTGACACCTTCTTGCACGGACCTCCTCAATTATGGATAACTTTCATGCCAAACGTTCTACACACAAACGATTCCTAATGTGATAAATTTCACTACAATTATAGTTCATGAATAACAATATATCAATCATCGTGAATGGGTTTATTACGAAAATTTCGTCCAATTAATGGTTTTGTTCTTGTACCCATGACATTAAAATGTATTGCCGTTTCAGCGTCTTACGCAATCCATTCACTAGCTGATGTATTCTCACGAAGTGATATATTTCTCTGTCTTTTGTCACTCGTATTCTCCTTTCTCAATCCTTCTTCTCCCCACTCCTGTCTGCCGTCTAATTTGAAACCCTTTGTCGGCTACTAGAGGCAGTTATGTAAATGCAGGGACTTGAAATGACGGGCCCCCTGTAATGATGAATGGTTAGTCACGCAATCGATCTGTTGATATCGATAGGAACTTACTAATGCACACAAGAGTTTTATTCATCAACAAACGTTCTCTCAAGGACCCCCGTTATAATGGGTACTCATGTAAATGAATATCTTGGACCTCGTTAAGAGGCTGTTACCCGTCTTATACGACTTTCTTCTTACATCGACCTCAATAGGATTGTGGAGGGACCTTTTGCAGCCTTGGTGATCGCCCTGATATGCTTGCCGCGTACACGCACCGGTCCCATTCATGCCAGACCGTCCAATGAAATCGGAGGACAGGCCTGTCCCGCGAAATGGGGCCTCTCTTGTCTTGCAATAGCTTTATGAATGGATATTATCCACCCGTTTAGAAAAGCATGAGAACGGAATACTCCGGTGTAAAAAGGAATCCTCTGCCAAGTGGTGCCTTTTAGTGACTCACAACCAAGATATATAACTTTGCTCATGCCTAGCAAGGTTCATAAAAAAAAGATGTTGTCTATCATAGTTTTAGCTACGCTTCAAGCTAAAATCTACGTTTATGTACAACGAGGGCTCTTTCTTTAACCGCCGTGGTTAGGCGTCTTCCCCTTACCCTTGACAATCCATACAGACACGCTAAATTAAGCACTTCTTGTGCAACTCCCGAGAACTTGCTCAAGCAAATGCTTCTAATGCGAGAGATTTCATACCACAGCAGTAATTGCACACTCTAAATTTTACAGAAATGCCTTTCGCAAACTGAAGACAGAAATTCCTCCAAGTTTGGGGCTGAAAAGACGAATAAACCGGCCATATTTTTCTTCTTTTTTTTTAAACCCTGCCGATTTCTTTTCTGGCACCGGCGTGACGGTGGGAAGATGAATCAAATTCGAACGATGTGGGTTGCAAAGGTAGCAACAGGTATCATTAACCAAGCCGGTATAAATCTCTTTTCAAAACGTATTTCTTTTGTTGGGGCAACTCTTTCGGAATTTTAGTCCCGACGATCCTAAGGAGGGTCACGTTTCCATGAAATGGTTTCCCTTCTCCAATTATTCAACGTTGGATATTCTTTTGTTGAGTGCTGCCCAAAAAAGCCGGAAACGTATAAATAATGCGTGGCGGCCTCTGTGTAACCTTTTTAACACCCAACTCTGGGCGGGCGACTTCGCAGCGTCTCTCCTTTTCCTTCAATCGTTTCACGAGGGCAAATGAAGATATTTTCTTCTGTACTGCAGACATTCAATTTAAATGATGTAAATCAATTTGGGCATTTAAATAAAATTTAATTTATGCCAAATTAATTTAATTAATTTGGCATTTAAATAAATTAATAAATTAAATTTGGGCATTTAATACGACTATGAATTAACGTACACATTCAAATCGTGAACTGAGTTTCGATAGTGAGCCCAAAAGAATGGCAAATTATATGCTAGTGTTCAACTGTGGAACTATTTTGCATGCAATGGGAAAAACCGCTGATTGCATTGGTGAAGCGGGTTAACGTGCCCTGCACGTGCCTACCGTGCCGGAAGTGACCAATAAGGAAGTGTGGGCACAACATGAATCCCAAATTAATTACGGTTCACCCGCGGTGTGACCATTCACCTCTCCCAACCAGCTGATAACCTTTTTTGATTGCGTCGGCCTTTCGGGATTTTTCACTCTTCACAAAAAAGCGCCCCTGGAGGCTTTTTATTATGGAGGCGCGGACATAAAAATGGGCCCAAAGGGACCCCAGTCGAATAGAATTGAGTGGGCTTGTTTAATAAAATAGCCTTTAGTCACGGTTGAACGAGGCCACGATGCTGTAATCGATATTGGCGGATATAGGTCCATTCACCGACAAAATACGACAGAAGATCTCATCATTGTTGCTACCGACGAATTCAGGTCATACCTACCGATAATCCACTGAGAATGCCCACTTAAGTTGGATCATCACTTAGTGATAAACAACATCAGATTCTGTCTTTCGTTATTTGTTCGCCTAACGCGGTTTCTGTTTCATGACTCATGTTTTTTGGGAAAATTGTGATCACATTTGCGGTTCGGAGCCAGCGTTAAGCAGTAGGTCCCTACTACTTCTGTAATAATTATTACAGAACTTCTGTTGAGCGTGTTGAACAGTTATAACTGTTCAACACGCTCAACAGAAGTTAGTAGCGAGAGGTTGCCAACGCCTGGTTGCAGGTATGGCACCCAGAGAAGAAGATAAATTCATAAATAAAATCAATCTGAGCACTTTCAGCGTTATATTCAAGCCTTCCGTCCGTTGAGGAAGTAATCTAGAGGCATTTAAATTAGCCATATGTGACTAATTAAGCGCAAAAGGTCGGTAATCAGGCATATTGACAGCCTATTAACTATGATCACATTGTAGGGTCAAGTGGGGTAAATGTAAACATTGGTTAAATGGAAACAAGAGCCATTACCGCCCCTGTAGTAGATTGTGGAACTAAATTCCCAGCAAACCTTATCAATGCAACCTCGATCAGAGTGGCTAGGGGATTCCCATGTTTTCTGAAAAGCTGATCATTACTTATCAGGCCAGTGTTCATAGCCTTGTGATAAAAAATGTAAAACGAAGTTGACACGGACGACCAAATTGAACCTCTGTCACTGCTTTTCAAAAGCAAGCATGTCTAACAATAATTGAACAATTATTGTATTCGTTCATTTATGATTTTAGCTAACTGATGTTGGTTTGATCGCAGCTGTCGTTACTACAGATGATTGAAATACAAAGGATGTTTACAATTACCCCATACATTTTGCCCTATTGGGTAAATGTAAACAAATAGTTTTTTGTATTTCTGTCGATTTTGAGCTATCGAAGTATACGTGTTTTGTAAACGGTCGCTTCATATTGAACATACGTCTATTTGTTTCCAGATGCCTCGCAAATTTAAATAAGGTGAAAAACATTCAGTCGTTGGGATACAAACATGCTTTCATCGCGAGAATAAGATTTAATGTAAGTGATTCTCGGCCGTCCAGATACATGCGACTATCACGGTTAAGGGGAGACACGCACGCCAAATTGACCAATAATCGATTTTCGGGAAATAATTTTTAAAAAAACTACATCTTATGCTGAACATTTTGATATAATATAATCATATGTACAAAAATTTTGAACTTGTGTTCTGAGCGCTTGAACGTAGGCGATTGAATTGAAAACATAAACAACGAATGTTATCAGATGTTGTTCAATACAATTTTTCGTCCCGAAAATTTCAAGATATTTTGTTCGCCACTGATAAAGTAGGACATAAAAAGAATAAAGAAAACGAATAATTGTCCAGAACAACGTGAGGAAACAGCAAAACACTGAGTAAAAGGGGAGTTGCGCTCGCGGGATCGGACGAGTCTTCCAGCTGAGGGAAACTAAAACGGCGATTTCTCGTTTTCATGCTTCCGCGTCAGTTCGGAACACATAACTTTATCATTTTTCAATATTTTCGAATGATTTTTTTTTCTACGTGTTCAGTAACTAAGTGAGAAGATATGTACAACAAATCAAGCCAGAAAACCAAATAGAACCGTCGTCAGGAACAGAAACGTTCGGAAAAACGTAGTAAGATTTTTAGCAACTTTTCAGAGGCGAGCATAAATTTTTCTTGTGCCGGGATATTTATGGTTTATTCTTTATTTAATCTGCATTATAAGAGGAACACACACAAAAAATTTGAAAGTGATACGATGAGAGGGGACTTCTGTAGAGGTTCCGAACGGAGGCCCGTTTTTGAGTCAAATACAAAGGGACCCGTTGGCGCGCGAGTCTCCCCTTAACTGTAGAACTATAGAACACCTGTTTACAATTACCCCATAGTCTCAGGAGGTACGTGTAAACGCTAGGGGGTGGTTGCAAACTGGCTCTCAATCACCCCCAAATGCAGTTAGAGCGAAAATTTTGAGTTTTGTTAATCTAGAGATAATCACTGGTTGACATTAAAACGCAACTTTGTCCCTCTGAGTTGACCCAAGAAGTAGAGTGGAGGTTGAAGAAACATCGCAATTTTGTTTCCAATTACCCCACCTAATCCTAACCAGTACATGTACATATGTATACGTGAGCATTTATTGTTTTCAATGGAACTAGTAAAAAAAAAACTTGATCCAGATGTTTGCAGTGGGACGACCGGTTTTCACAGCCTTGTGTATCATATTTAGGAATTTCTCCTTCGGGAATGTCATCCGTCACAAAAATAGGTTTACGGACCGCATAAATACCATTGCGGTGAACGTGCGACGTGTATCTGCGGCTTCGATCCGAAAGGTAACTCAACTGAGGTCCGGCTAATGAGGTTTCGCGTTACCAGATGAATATCGAATTCCCTGCCCCGAAAAAAAATAGCCAGCGAACAACTGTCGTGAAAAATACCTGCACGAGAAAAATCCACGTTAAATCCGACTTAAAAAAAAAAACTGTACACACGGCGGGTTTGTACGAGTACTACTGAATATTACCTGCAAGAGAGACTTGCTCTCAACGTCTTACGACCAACTTCATAATTGGAACGTATTTATGGTTTGTCTAATTAAAAGTCATCGCGTCAGTCAATCGTGAGCTCATGTCACCTCATTTGGACTGACACGCCTCACGTGCCAAAATCTTATGTATCAGGTCACAACCAAATCGGAACCAACTCAAGCCCGCCCTGTCCAAACCTGAAGGTGCGCCGAGTTTCTTTTGTGTCTGTATAAGGAGCCCATTTGATGACAACCTATTTGATTTGATGCCCTATTCAAGCCGTTTGATTAGCTCCGGCACAAGGTCAGAAAATATAGTGTTGCAATAAAACGCGGTTCGTGTGATTCAGTTCCAGTGGGCATCTTAACCGCTTTACATCGCTTTACTGAATGAATTGCGACTCAACCCACGTCCGAGAAATTATTCTGAGGCGATGCAATTTTTACATCACTTGGCTGGTGCGACCTTGAAATAATTGGATGCACAACATCGTAGCTCAGCCTCACCAGTACCTCGAGTTAAGATCCTCCCACCAAGGTTATTCTCAAAACCCAGCCTTTGTTAAATTTCGTTAATGTTGAATTTTGAAAGAATTCTGGGCTAACAAAATGTAGGTCTATTTGTTGTTGTTTTTTACGAAAAACGTCCATAATATGTTGGTACATTTCATATGATTTTATTCCATCATCGTTTGAAAATTCCTCGTTATTTCTTCCTTTTTGTTTAATATTCTTGGAATTATTATAATACATCAATGTAATCATGACGGAGGTCGGCGACTCCGATCGGCCTCAAAATTTGACATTATCCGTTTCAACAGGTCTAGATTCCAAAACCGCAATGTCCGTCCGCTGTCCGGGCCGTTTTGGGCACTAGGATTTTTTTTTTTTTTTTAATCTGAAATTTTGGCAAAATACTCGGTTTACCATCTAGTTGTGCCCGCAAGGTTTTCATCCCGATCGCCCAAACCCGTGGGGCGTTATGGTGCTAAAATGGGGCTACGGGAGGGATTATTTGAAGGCTTTTGGCTATGGGATCGAGTTAGGTGTCGTTTTCGAAGACTTCGAAAATGACACCTAACTCATTATTACCTAGTATTTTTGGGCGTAGAATCCATTTTTAGGGTCCCGGAACGATCCGATTTCTCTGTGGGGCTACAAATGGGATCTTTGAAGGTCCAATATGATTTTTTTTTTAATACGTATAATTTGTTTTTTGGGTACCAACTTATTTTACTAGCAAAAAAATTCGAAAACAAAATTTTTCCCCCTAAATTTTTCATTGTCACTGAATTAATTTCTACCCAAGTTAACTATATCAGAGAATAAACCATCGTGTCAAATTTGCAGCTTTTATATTTTATTTTAAATAATTTATTTCCTTCGGCCTGTTACATACCGCATTGCAGACCTGCAGACCTGTCTGTTTCGCTGACGGCGGCCCTTCCGGCAGGACCCGATCGCGTAAACAATTTACGAAATTAGTTCCGTCCCGATGAATAATGACTGACGTGGCGTTTCATGTTTACCACGAAATCCTCCAGCGATCCCCGGTCGTGCTCACATTTACGAATTCACGACCTTCGGACGGTGTAAAAATCCTCCCAATTATAGTTTCCACTCGAGTGACAAAATTGCTAAGATTGCTTTGGTTGTCAAACATCTAATTAAGGAAAGTAGGTCGGTCGAAATTTCTCTTCGGTCGAGACGCTCTCATGAGACCTCGTCAACCTTGCATGTTTGATTTTCCATTTGGAAGAAGAAGATACCTACTTCCTTTGCTAAAATTGGATGTTCGCCCTTGATTTAAACACCTCGTTTCACGATCTCACACAATGTTAAAATGTATTCTCTCCCCTAAAATGAAAGGAAAAGATCTGTGTAGGTAGTAGGGCGCGGCCTGCCCATCATCAACCTTTTCCAAGCGGCTTAATAGCGCTCTCAACCTTTTCCTAGCATGACAGCAGAATAACCCACAGCGCTCGGATTTGTTGAATAGATCCATAGCTTCTGGAAGAAATGATTTTGCGTTAGGAAGCAATTCTATCTTCTACCGCAGAGGGAGTTTTCTTAAGGCAAAGAAAACTACGTAGGTATTCCTGCCGCAGAGCACTTCGTACGATTACTTTGGTGATGTTATGTATACGAGACTGTGCGGACTCAGCGGACAACCTTAATGAACTCCTTAAAGGAATTTTTTTTTTTTTTTTTTTTTTCTGTAAAGGTCATCTTTCCAAAGTGACGAAAACGGGTTAACATTGCAGAAACCCCGTCTCCATAATTTATAAGTTCTTAGAAAGAATGGAATAAGAGTTCCTTATTAGAATTCCGAGGGTTCAGAGTGGGATGTGAAGCACAGCATTATCCTTTCTTTTCATTGGTTCGAGAGATACAAGCTAGCCAACCTTGCTATGCGTCAAGCCGTTTTTGCCTACATTTAATGTAAAATCGATTGTCATCAAATTCTTACGGAACGTTCTTAAACTTTCGTCAATCAACAAAGTTGATAAACTTAAACTTTCGTCAATCAACAAAGTTGCAGTTCTTGAAACGTGTTTGGCAAAAAAGATCACTCCATGCTCTTGCGGCTCAGTGCCCAACGCACAGCGAGGCGCAATGTCTGGCGTCTCCTGTATCTGTTCAAAATCTTGGAAATGCCTTCAATGGCTCAACTGTACTGCAAAGTACCTAAACTAATCTACACTAGGTATGTAAGCTGATAAATGTCGGTGGTGCGAGCGAGTGGCGTTGAAATTGATTCTGAAAGGGTTCTAATGGTCCAATTCCAACCTTCAATCGGGCCTAGATCGAAATCCTTTCTGGCTTGGGCGTTCCGGAATCTGTTATAACCTTCAGTGATGACGCCACCGTTACTCATCGATGATCCTCTTCCCGCGAAACAGAGGTCGGGGTTTTCGGTGTCCGAGCGGCAAAGAACATGTCACGAAAACTCCCCAATACATTTTATATGCCGAGCCGCCTGAAGCAAGAAGCAATTGAGATATCATACAAAGTGCGAGTGCTGAAGAGGTTGCACCTGTTGGAAATAATTTTGTAACTTAGCGGGCTTGACCCAAATCATTTCTGATTGGTTGAAACCATGGCCATGTTTGATCTCAGCCAATGAGCGTAATTAAAGGTATCACCCAACGAGATTAATTTTGCTAAAACTACGTGCGTTTCTTTCCTCAATAAAATATTATAAACTGAAGTTCCGGTTGTTTCATTTCAACTAAATTCAACAGGTTATGGGCCCAGCACGCTTCCACTGCGCGCGCGCGCGTGATGCCAAGTGTCGGCTGATCCGCCTCATCCTCATTTTGGTATCTCCGTGAAACGAAGTTTCCAAGAAAACACTAATTTGACACTGTGGGCTGACCTCATTGCAGTATTGGAAACGAGTTCTTCTGATGATGTCTTTCTCTTCTTCCATAGAAACGATGGTTTGGGAAACTAAATGAACATTTGTCTAAGTGGTACTGTCTTCTAATTGTACAGTCCAACAAAGTCATCAGCCTCTTTCCCTCAACGTCAATAATTATAACCGCCGTTCGTTAATCCCGCCTAATTGATTTGAACTGACTTGCCATGGCGGGGCAGCACTTTTCCATTATACATCGACCTAAAAGCCCTCCATTACTCCCCGGGAAGCAAATCAAAACTGAGAAAACGAGAAATATCTCAGGACGCCATAACAGATGCCCAAGTCGGGGAGGATATTGCGTGTTTCACGCGGACGCGTAGGTCTAATTATTCTCTCGTTCTTTCCACCCTTCCTCGACATTAATTCACTTTGCCTTTGAAATTTCCCTGTGGTGGGGTCCGTAATTTGACTGTGGCGTGAAAAAGCGTGCTACATACCCGGTATTATAAAACTACTGTTCGGTCGTAAATTCGTGTTACAGCTTCTTTCCTCCGGTTTACCGTCATCTGGCAAATGTGTTTTTGAAGTGAATCACGTGAGTATTTCTTGAATAAGAGGACGATGAATCAAATGAAGAGATTCGTCGATCGTTGGAATGTTATTTACTATTATAATAGTAAAATTTACATTCCGATGATATTTAATATCATTCCAACGATCGGCGTATTGCTTCATTTGATTCATCGTTCTCTTATTCATTTATATATAAATACCAAGCGGATGGGTTCCTCTCAAAGCTGTGATAACATCTCTCATTTATACGCGCCGTTCCGAATTTTCTTTACTTCAACAGGTAGGTAACGAGTGTCCTTCAGACACCCATTAGGTTCCCCACCACCAAGACAAAAGGTGTTCTTTGACTAATCGATCAGTTGTCCCAATGAAGGCGGCTCGAGTAGTGTCGCAGAAACTCGTCGAACGTTTCGACACGTGAGGTTTCTCCTATTTACGTTAAACGAAAAAACGTGCACCCTTTTTTGTTTTCGATGTTTGGAGGGGTTGTTATGTAGACTTCTTTCCAGCTCACATTCGTCGTTTTGCTCTTGCGCTGTGACAGCCTTTTTGTATCATGTTTGAATGGAAAATTTTGAACTGCCGGGACGGAACTGTTGTGTGCTTTTTTGTCTACTTCACGTTGAGTGCCATATTCTTCTGCAGTTGGATTGTTATAGAAATCCTCATTATGGCTCAGTACCATTCCAAAAATTGCACTCGATCAGATGCCATGAATACCAGTAAGTGGCGTCGCACGATGACGTTTACGGATATTGCTGATTATTTACTTTATTCTATTTTTGAAATGAACAACATTGACAAATACTTGGGGTAATAGGGTTGTAATTAAAAATATAGCAGTTTGTGGGGTGCAGGTATTGTCGGCTAAACTAGTTTGAAAGATTTTCGATACGATTTGAATACCGTAAAAACGCTTTGTAGGGAACTCTACATCATCTCGATGTCCTTACCGCTTACACAGGTCGTCCCGCTCACTCAGGTCGCCGATTCAGCTCATACCCCCGAGATCGGCTTCAGCCGACTTGGGCAGCCCCTCGAGCCGCACGCCCCCATATGACATAGCCCGTATTATTCAACAAATTCATGTGAATCAACGCCATGTCTGATCACAATAATTCGTGCGTAGTTTCCGACGTTACGGAAACCTCCACCGACATCTCGGGTGGGGTTTCCGAGGAGGAAACTACAAACACGTTGTCCTGGAGTCCGTACTCGGCAGCTCGAGATCGGAAGCCGGGGAACCATCTCCCGGTATTGACGCGGCTCCAGGAAACGCTATCCAACACGACTCCTGTGTACGATACCCGTACATCCTCCCGTTCATTCTGGGAATTTGGCGGACTTAGGCAAACCCGACTCCTCAGGACTCCCTAAGGAACCCAGGTTCCCCTGCACTGCGGTTGGAACATCCTCTTTGACTGCTGATCACAACTTGTGTCAGGCCTCTGAGGAATGTCCGCCCATACTCCCTCTGGCCTCCTCCAAAACCACTGGTGGCGTCACCACGGACGCTGCGCTGTACGCATTCTGCCATACACACTACGTAATTAATAATCAATTAGGTAACACGAAGCTGGTAGGTACACACCCCCATATTCGTCAGGTGGTAACCTAAATACTTCAAATTGTTTTACATTATTTATTTGTTTACCACTGACATAGTTTTAGATTGGTCAGACAGCTCTGGGATCCCCTTAAATTGATTTTACCTCCCAATTTTTCCAAAATCGCATTTTTCGAATCCACCAAAACTAATATTTGATTTTTGTTTACCTCCAAATTTAAATTTTAAAGTTTACGCATTATATTTAAATGTAAACGCTGCAAATTTTACACAAGGGTTTATTATTCTTTGATATAGGTTACTTGTGCAAAAATTATTTCTGTCACGGAAAAATTTTTGGAAAAAAACTTATTTATTCAAAAATTCTTTATTTTCGAAAAATATTTAACCTCCTGGGATCTTCAAAAATGCCATTTGTAGCCCCATGAAAGCCCTATAGATCGCCACAGTGAAATCGGATCGTTCCGGGACCCCCGAAAATGGATTCTACGTCCAAAAATACTTCGAAAACGACACCTAACTCGATCCCGTAGCTAAAAGCCTTAAAAAAAACCCTCCCATAGCCTCATTTTAGCCCCATAGCGCCCCATGGGTTTGGGCGATCGGACTGAAAACCTTGCGGGCACAACTAGATGGTAAACCGAGTATTTTGTCAAAATTTCAGATTTTAAAAAAAATTCCTACTGCCCAAACCGGCCCGGAATTTGAATGTGGACCTCTTGAAACGGTCCATAAAGTTTTCCAAAAGTTTCCTCTCGCGAAAACATAGGTGTATTGTTCCAAAAATAATAAACCAAAAGGAATGATATGGTGACGTTAGATCACTGGCGCGATTATTCCGAGACTAATGGAATCGCATCCAAGTGAAAATTTAGGGCCATTCCAGCATTCACATGCAGTACAAAGGTTCTGGTTTCTGCTGATTTCTAAAAGTGACCTTCACGGTCAATGAGATACGTCCATTTTATGTTGTTACAGGTACTCAACTGAACTCAATTGAAACTCAAACGCAATTGAACTTGATCGCGAAGAATTCCAGTCTTGCTACATCGGAAACAGAATTTTACTAAACTTTATCATAGCAATAATGTACTTCATCAGCAACTATAGTATATTGAAAGTAATATCCTCTGAAGGTTCACGTGCTATTTAAAATTTGCTGAATGTATTTTATCTGAACTGTTGATATTTTATATTTACGAACTAAATTTTGGTTTGAGATATAAAGAATAGATTCTATTTGGTTTTAAAGGTAAAATCGTTTGTACTTCCAATAATTTCGATCTTTCTAACTCAAACCATACATAGTTCAATTGAACTGGATTTTGTATATTAAATATTAAATATTCTGACTACATTTTTGAGTGATTTATGAAGTTATACTTGACCTTCACGACCGCGGAGTCATGCAGCTTTGGTATCTCAGCCCCTGAGGAACTCTTATCAGTAAATTGAATTTAAATTGTAAATAATAGTTCTACGCAAATGGATGGTAGTGTATTCATAGCTATTATTTAAGTACCTGTTGATAGAGTCCTTCATCACTGGCTGTTGTGGCATTGGGGGCGGGCGCTTTCGATGTTCAAACCATCCTTGCCTGAGTAGTATAACAACAAGTACAAGATGATGATGTTTTCCCAACGAAAGCGCTCGCCATCTATACCAAAACAGCCAGTGATGAAGAATGCAGATACGAGCTCACTTATTGGCGGACATATTATGTTACCCTTATACTTTATTTAAACAGAATACTATTTTTAATGGATGTGTTGATAAAACGTGCTTGGAAATTCATTCAACCGCTCAGTTATTGAGATATATAGTTTCTCCTATCAGGCTTGATAATCATAATCATCTATACCACTAATTCTCACCGTGTCCCTGACTATCTAACAGAGTGTGTCACAAGCCCTCTTTCTCCTAAACTGTAAGTGATGAAAATACGGCGATTTTTTCTACGGGTTCGGCGTCCCGTTTAAATGTCGTTAGGGGCTTAATAAGGCTTAATAATCATAATTATAAGGCATAAAAGTGGACGATCGGTGTTCAATTCAATGCCACAAGGACTGCGTCGCAGCCCTTCGAATTCTCATGGTTATTTCTGTTAAACCAATACAATAACGGCCTACCCTTATCCTTCAGACTCCCGGATCCTTTTTCCGCCCCCAAATCCTCCCTCGGAGCCTTCATAGCCACATAGATCAATCGCTCGAGTCTAAACCTCCAGATAACTTGATGGAATTGTAATTGGCTTTTAATGGTTTTTCTTGTAACCACCTCGCGTCCCACACTCGCGAATCATTTTTTTAAATCGACATGATAGTGAGGCAAGGAAACTTGCGATAAAAACCTGTGGAGTAACAAGTGGGAACCCGAACTTTTCCGAGCTGTCGGAGCCCTACAGCTTCGTCGGATCGGCAAACCGAACGAGTGGTTTATGTCGGGAACGGAACTGGGAAAGGCCGCTCGGCAAAGTCTCAGCCCATCAAGTTTCGAGGGCCCACTCCAAACCCATCTGGATACGGTGTTGCAAATCAGCACGACAGATGGATGGAGGACCGTTTTGTATATCACGAAGGTTGCCAATTACTTGAAACCTCCCGAGGGTCAAAAGTACTTGACCCCGTTTCTGAAAAAATATAAACGCTCCGGAGAGGTCTATTTTGGGCTATGAACCAAAGTGAGAATCATTCGTTCATCATGAAAGAAGGCTTCGGATTTTACGCAAGGGTTTGTTATTTAAACATTGTGTAAAAATCTTAAAATATTTTTGGTATGAATTATTTTTTGTGTAAAAATATTTGGTGTGTATTATTCAAAAATCAATTCAGTAATTAATTACTGTAATGATGTTTTAATTATTAAAAAATCATTTGAACAAATTTAAAATAAAAATCTATATTCTTGTACAGTGTTGGACGGATGTAGGACTCCATGAAAATGGATTCCACTTCCAAAATCACTGAAAACGACACCTAATTCGGCCTTCAGGCATCCTTTAAAAGTTCCATTTGTAGCCCTATGAATACTCCATAGATCCCCACGGTGAAATCGGATGGGTCTGGGACCCCTAACAACCGAATCTACGTCAAAAACACTTTTAAAAACGACACCCAACTCGAACCTGTGGCCTAAACCATTCAGAAGCCCTCCCGTAGCTCCTTTTTAGCCCCACGGTTTTAGGCCCATCGGGCGATCGGGCTGGAAACCTGCGGGTGATGGAGGTGTACCTACATGAATTTGAGGTCCTAAATTTGAATTTTGTGTTGCGTCGTTAGCGGAAGGCCATTGGCGTGAATCAACCATTTCGCCGCTTTTGGTTTATTATTCTTGGAATAATACACCTGTTTTCGCGACGGGGGTCGACGACTCCGATCGGCCTCAAAATTTGACATTATCCGTTTCAAGAGGTCTACATTCTAAATCCGACATGTCCGTCCGCCGTCCGAGCCGTTTTGGGCAGTAGGAATTTTTTTTAAATCTGAAATTTTGACAAAATACTTGGTTTACCATCTAGTTGAGCAAGGTTTTCAGTCCGATCGCCCAAACCCGTGGGGCGCTATGGGGCTAAAATGGGGCTATGGGAGGGGGTTTTTGAAGGCTTTTAGCTATGGGATCGAGTTAGGTGTCGTTTTCGAAGTATTTTTTGATGTAGACTCCATTTTCGGTGGTTCCGGAACGATCCGATTTCATTGTGGCGATCTATAGAGCTTTCATGGGGGTAAAAATGGGATTTTTGAAGAATCCCAGAGGTTAAATATTTTTGGAGTAAAAAATAAAGAATTTTTGAAAAAAAAAAATTTTTAAACAAAAATCAAAAAAAAATTTTTTAAATCCAAACAAAAATTTTTCTAACATTTTTTCCATTGACCCAGAAATAATGTTTGCACAAGTAACCTATGTCAAAGAATAATAAACCCTTGTGTAAAATTTGCAGCGACCCGCTCCTCCCGCTGCTACTAACTCTGGCGACTTTGCCGCTGACGTGGGGGAAAATTCCCCACACCTTGCAAACACAACTAGATGGTGAACCCCGTATATCGAGTGGGGGTATTTTTGGACGAAGAATGCTGTTTTTTGGGAGGGGGGGGGGGTGTCCTAAAACTGTCGGATTTCACCTTGAGGATATTGGGGCTTTCATAGGGCTACAAATGTGTAAATTATGCAGCTTTTTTCCCCTTAGTTTTGCCACATTGAATGCTTAGAGAATCACTTTTGCATCTCAGATTTGTTAAATAGTTACTGCCAATTTTGAAACTTAGGTTGAAACTTTCATACTCATGGCGGCTCATTCCATTGAATTTTCAACTTCTTATTATACTACGGGGAAGAAAAAGACGTTTCTCGTCCGCAGACTTAGCTGTTTATGGTGTAACCAAAGGATATCAAAGTTTTAAGAAAATTCTGACAGAATCTCAAGCAGATGTATATCAGGATGCCGACGTTGTGATCCTCGAAAGTTTCATTTTGTCTTATGGCAGCCTTCGTCCGGGGTGTCTTGTGCCGTCGAGCACGAACTCTTCAAAAGTAGCAGCATGTTGGGAGGTTCGTGAGCCGACTGCGAATTGGTTCTAGCGAGTCAGCTCCTAAAAAGACACGTCTTCTTAGGTAGCATTTTCGTCTTCGAGATTTCACCGCTCGCCCACATTCAGTTGACCCGCCGACATCAGCAGAGTTCAAATGAAAATCAAGTCAACGAGGGAATTTTCGCCGTTATAATAATTATTCTTTAAAATTCTTTATAATTATTCTTTAAAATTATTCTTTTTGCATCGAGAAAAAGCCATTAACGGCACCGTGCTCGCTGGATCGCAACAACCCCTTTCACAACTTGATCCAGAGACCTAATGGTTTTTCCACCCCAGTAAACGAACGAGACCACAATTGGAAAATACATTTGTGCATGTCGCTTTTTCAAAATACCAATTTCCTTTAAAGTTGTGGTTCAATCCTCATTCACACTAGCTACACATTGGTCAACAAAGGAAAAGAGCGAACACTTCAAAGCCAGTTTGCCAAACATACTTTTGACCCTCACAAAAAGTGTTGTGTGGTTCCATTACGAAATTCCTGTTAAAGTATACAACTTATGGCTCAGTATCGGTATAAGATTTCAAAGGGTTCGACCGCTCATTATTATTCCACTCCGATAGGTCGGGCTAAGTGACAGCAGAAGCATTAGTCGAGGTAGTAATCATTTTATATAACAAACCCCAGCGGGAGATCCTTCAGAGCGCAATTCTTACACTGGGGCCATCAATTGCCGGTTTAAGGGTGATATTGTATGGCCTCGTTGGTGTGTCTTTTGCGACTATAAACAACCTTTTGGGGAAATTGACCGCCTGCTTACAGGCCTAGTCGACCAAATCCCAATTTATAGTTTGGAGTCAGTTGTAAATTGCGGCAAATCTGAGACAGTAATGGTAAGAGCAGAGAGAAGAATTGGGTTATTTTCACGATTGTTGGGATTTAAACGTTCAATTTATGTTTTTCTTAGATCCTGTTTAGAATTCAAATCGAGCTAAGGCTCAATTCTGTACGTTTACGGTCTCACTGACCGAAATTTCCAAGTCCAGGGGTTCCCTACGTTTGAATAAAACGTTACCTCACAGGGAAAATCACTTAAGTGACTTTCTTCTCCAATTGGAGAAGACGAAGTATGATTTTAACGTAGTTTTTACGGAGACCCTCGAGCTGAGAACTGCTCGGTGTAAAAGTGGTTTAACATCGCTAGTAAACCATAGTAACTAAAAACAACTGATGTTTTTTATTGCTCCAAGTAGTTACTTAGTAGCAATATTATCTTGAAATTAATTATTGTATAGTGCAATGTATTAAATCATATTGCATCCCAAACTATTGGTATAAATTAAAGGATCTGGTAAAATTCCCTGCAGGTCATATAAGAAGAGGATTTACAGGAAAACTTATAAGTTTGTAAACTTAATGTGTACGAGGTATATCAACTAATTCTTTCTAAGAAAAATTATTGTTTAATTTCCCTATTTTTAGAGAATTACCTAAATACTAAAATTACACAAGCCTGGGGTTTAATTCCCCTACAGTTGTATACAAGGATACATCCTTCACCTGAGAAAAAATGGAAAAATTCATATCGATACCTAGGAAAAATTTAAAAGTTCGTAAGTTTAATTTTTTCAAGAATTGAAAAAAAAAACTGAAAATACCTACCTAATTATTATTATTATTATTTTCTTCTTTTTTTTTTCAATTAGTCCAGTCACCACGTCGTAAGGGGGGGGGGGGGGGGGGCAAAAATTCGTGTCACAACGAAACTTTGGGGGTTTGTTTGTGGTCCGTTGGAGATGTTAAATCCACATTGCAACCATAATTTCCTTGTGGAATTTTAGGGGGTGGCCAAAAAACCTCGAAATTTTCGCACTTTTTTCAGTTTTTCGCTTATAACTCGGAAAAGACGCATCGCACTGAAAAATTTACTCCATCTAAAACTAAATAGCATTAAATTTAACGTCGATTGCACTCTCTATATATTTCGAATCAGTCCAGCCGTTTAGCCGCTATCGACCGTCAAAAATTGGTGATTTTTTCAAACTTAGCTAAAAAATAAATGTTTCAACCCCTGTAACTCATGAACGGCCACCGCAAATGAATTAGCTCAAAATTTACGTTGTAAAGCATTAGGTAGTCATTGTACTTTACAGATTAGTTGCCGTAGCGTTCGCCGTACCAGCTGTTACAGCGAAATGTGATCACTGTGGTGGAGCACACCCGTGTTTGATGTCGTTTCATAATATAAAAACATATTATGTAAAACATATTATGTTTTACGACCTGCTAATATAACTGCTGTGTATAGTTTTCTATGCGATGCGTCGTTTCCGAGTTATAAGCGAAAAACTGAAAACAAAACAAAAAACGCTGCAAATTTTACACAAGGGTTTATTATTCTTTGATATAGGTTACTTGTGCAGAAATTAAATTCTGTCAATGAAAAAATTTAAAAAAAATTTTTTTTTTTGGATTTTTATTTCAAAAAAATTTTTTTGTGGATTTTTTTGTTCAAAAATGTGTTTTTTCAAAAATTCTTTATTTTTAACTCAAAAAATATTTAACATCCTGGGATCCTTCGAAAATCCCATTTTTAGCCCCATGAAAGCCCTAAAGATCGCCCCAGTGAAATCGGATCGTTCCGGGACCCCCAAAAATGGATTCTACGTCCAAAAATACTTCGAAAACGACACCTAACTCGATCCCATAGCTAAAAGCCTTCAAAACACCCCCCCCCCCCCCCCCCCCTAGCCCCATTATAGCCCCAGAGCGCCCCACGGGTTTGGGCGATCGGACTGAAAACCTTGCGGGCACAACTAGATGGTAAACCAAGTATTTTGTCAAAATTTCAGATTTTTAAAAAAATTCCTACTGCCCAAAACGGCCCGGACGGCGGACGGCGGACGGACATTTCGGATTTTGAATGTAGACCTCTTGAAACGGATAATGTCAAATTTTGAGCCCGATCGGAGTCGTCGACCCGCGTCGCGAAAACATAGGTGTATTATTCCAAGAATAATAAACCAAAATGGCGAAAATTTCGAGGTTTTCCACAAGGAAATTTTGTGTGCAAAATGTGGATTTAACATCTCTAACCGACCACAAACAAGCCCCCAAAGTTTGTTTCGCCACGAATTTTTGCAAGGTCCAACCAATCTGGTGACAGGACTATTTTTTTCAATTTACGAACATTTATACTTTTACTACCGACATTCTACGCCTTTTAAAGCGCTCAATCAGGCGCAAGATTTCCTTTTGAGGTGGTTAGGGTGAGAAATGACTCCTCTGCTGAGTACTAAATTGTTTATTTAAATAAACAATTGTAGCGTGGGGACCGGTTTCGAGCAACTAAGCTCATCTACAGTCCAGAGTGACTTGAGGTAGGTTGAACGTACAATCAGTTCTGAAACAATTTAGTACTCAGCAGAGGAGTCATTTCTCACCCTAACCACTTCATTGGATTAGACCTCTGCACCGTCGGCAAACACCACACTGAGATTTCCTTTTGTTTTTAAGGAGATACATAAATCGGCTCAATTTGACGCAGTTACTTAGAAATAACACTTGTTTATACACAAAAGATATTGTTTTTCGGAAGTAGGGTGTAAAAGCAATTGAGAAAGTTGGGAAACGAGATATGAGGGTAAATAAATCATTGGAGCTCTCAAATCCCTTCGCCCGAAAACCCTGTTACCATTCAATTCCTCGGCCTTCGAACAACTTTGCCCATCCACGCCCGCGTGTTCAGGAATCGATTACGTATTAACGGTTCAATTCTGGGCTCCTCGCGTACTTGATTCATTATAGAAATTGACTTAAGAGAGGTGGTTTCAATGACGATTTACTAATTAACGTGTGGAGTGAGATTTACAAAGATTTGGTAGGCGAGGGCGGAATATGAAACATTTTATTACATTCGAATATTGTAAAATATTGTACTAAGTCTTGTCCCTTTTCAACCCTTGTGTCCACTGCAGTGGACTATTTTCACTTACCATTAAATTCAAATTTTGCTATTAGTTTGGTTTTCGGGGCCGTTGAGGAAACCTGCTTGTTCGGAGCTACGGGATTGAAACAAGAAAAAGGTCCAACGCGTGAATCTACTCTACAGATCCGTTAAGTCCACGACGCTGATGTCTAGCGGATCTGTGAGAAACTAAGTCAAGGGTCTTTAGCCGTAGATCGACCACCACCCGACAGAGCCCGCGAGAATACCAGTTCTTCGACGCCTGTTTTCACTCTTTTTTTGCCTCTGTCGATCTTCAGAGCCAGACCCCTGTTCGGCTCCAACGACTTCCCGGGTGCTCTAGCCGGGCTAAATTGGCTCATACGCACGTACGTTCCATTGCTCGTATTGCACGATCGCAACAAGGCTTAAACAGAACACTGCATAAAAATTGTTTGAATCTAACACTTGGAGATATTTTAAATTTCATTGAAATAAAAGCGCCATCAGGAGGTTGGGCAAAGTGAAGTAGAAAAAATGTTAAATTAACCGAACCCAACGTGAAAACGTTGTCTTTCCTCTTCTAATAGGGATGGGTATCGACCAACAACTAATCAATTATTGGAATTTATTTTTATTTTCCCCTAATTAATCGATACACTGATTAATCGTGGCTTAAGAGATCGAGTAATCGATTAACCGACAACTTGGAAAAAGGTTTGAAAAAATTAAGACAGTTGCAAATGAACAACAATTAACTCGCAATAAAAAGCGGATTTTATTTTGAAAAAATCATAAACCTGATGATTATGAAGTGTTACATAAGCTGTAGGTATATTATAATAGTTGTGTGTACACAACACACCACCTGTTGACAATGTGTTATGATGGAAACAGTTTGTAGGTAAGTGTCAATTTTAGTGCCTCGAAATACTTGGAAGGCAATTTCTGAGATCGTAAGTTTGAAGAATGATGTTAAATATCATGATAATGGTATGATAATAAGTTGTACGATTATTATTATTATCGACCCTTAGTTAGGATTGATGGTAAGTTATTGAGTTTTGGTTTATTATTCTTTGACTAATACACCTACGTGATCGCGACGGAGGTTGACGACTCCGATCGGCCTCAAAATTTGACATTATCCGTTTCAAGAGGTCTAGATTCCAAAACCTAAATGTCCGTCCGCCGTCCGAGCCGTTTTGGGCAGTAGGTTTTTTTTTTTTTTCAATCTGAAATTTTTACAAAATACTCGGTTTACCATCTAGTTGTGCCCGCAAGGTTTTCAGCCCGATCGTCCAAACCCGTGGGGCGCTATGGGGCTAAAATGGGGCTACGGGAGGGTTTTTTTGAAGGCTTTTAGCAATGGGATAGAGTTAGGTGTCGTTTCCGAAGTATTTTTGGACGTAGAATCCATTTTTGGGGGTCCCGAACGATCCGATTTCACTGTGGCGATCTATAGGGCTTTCATGGGGCTAATAATGGGATTTTGAAGGATCCCAGGAGGTTAAATATTTTTCGAGTAAGTAAAAAATAAAGAATTTTTGAAAAAAAAATGTATGAAACAAAAAAATCAAAAAAAAAAATTTTTTTAAATAGGTAGGTAGGAAAAAAAATAATTTTTTTCATTGACAGAATTAAATTTTTGCACAAGTAACGTTTATCAAAGAATAAAAAACCCTCGTGTAAAATTTGCAGTTTTTTTTTTTTTTTTTTTTTTTTTGCTTTTTTTGGTTTATTATTTTTTGAGTGTTCTATGACGCGTTCTGGATTCGAATTTTGTCTGTTGGTTTATGTTTCCGTAACACTTCAAAGTGTTACTGGTCTGTTCAGACCAAATGGTCAGTTCAGACAATGGTTGAATGCCTGACACGCTCTCTTTTAGGCAGAATTGGAGACTATGCTGAAATTTCTGCGAAGTTAAAAATACGCTCGTGAATCTTTTTGATTTTGGTTCTTCCGCAGATCAACCAGTCAGTCGTAAATGTAAGCTAGGATGTTTGGTATGAAAATAAGGTCGTTTATATTGCATTCTGTTTTAGATTTCTATGTTGAAGCTAGCATATCTTGCAGGATACCGAAGTAATTTCGGTGATTATTTTTTTGGATTCTACAAATGTTGGAGCTGTCGCTCCACGCCCTCGCCGGAGTATATTGTATATTCTTCTCACCCTCGAGTATTTCAAAGCCCCTAATTCCCACCTGTAGAGCAACATCGGCACTCGAGGATACCCTGAAAGTAGTTTTGCTGACCTACGGCAACCGGTCGGAACCATAAGCCGTCAGTCACCCCCGTTCAGAATCGATATCACTTTCAACGGATTTGCGGGAGAACGAAAGGTGGAAGAGCTTCTTGAGGCCGTATCCCCCATTGAACTGCAGTCCGGTTCATTCACACCGGTCCGCCGCCTGTCGTTTGTTCCGTGGAGGACCCTAAAGGAACGATGTGGAAGAGAGAAGAGTGCGCTAAGGCGGAAGGGCAACTCGATTGAATTTAACTCTGGATTGCTAACTCTGTTCTTTTCCTGAGCGAGTTCAACTTCCTTCGTCAGTAATCGATGGACATTTTATAATAGGGTTTATGGCACTTTTAGCGCCCACTTCGATTGTGCAACTCCCCGTTCCATACGACCAACACCGCCACATTCATTACTTAGGTACTGCGTATAACGCTCTAAAACTAATGCTTTGTTTTTAATCTACGCCTACCAAGTACGCAAGTGTTCAGCGTTTCTTCTAGTTACCTACCTATCTACTTACAATCTTGGGCTTTCGTGTTCGTTTTCGATAAGATGCAACGTTGCGGCGGCTCAACGCAATCAATCTCCCGTCTATTCTTGGAAGAGTGAAAAGGGTTTGTCCTGGTGGATTCAGTGCGTTCCGCCGTAAAATTCGATGAGCCCTCCGTCTTCGAATTGGTGGGAGTCACGCACCGCCGCGGGCCACTCGCACCAAACTTGGGCTTAATTCTGGAGGAAAAGGCTTCTCTCACTGCACACATTTCCCTTTCAATGAATCCGTAAAGGTTTGATCTGAATAATAATTATGAATTGTTTATCATAAACGTAGTACAGTCGAACCCGCCCTAAGGGAGCGGTTAGGAGCGACAACCGCTTTGTAGAGACGAAACCATGAAATCCCGAATCATTTCAATCAAAAAAGGTGATCTGTGGTCTGTTTATAGAGACAGGGAAGTACTTACTCGGATATCAGATACTCGTATCTCCAGAGTAAAGGGTCAAGGGGGCTCTTATAGCGCTGAATTAAGAAGAGTTCGCCAACATTGACGAGGGTTTACCTTGCTGTGACGATGGGATCATCTGTCTCGACGACGACGTGGTTGAGCAAGTGCAAAAAAAAAAAAAAAAAAAACTTGTACAGACGTCCATAACTAAAATTTAGTTGTATTTAATATGAGTGTTCCTGTGAGTGTTCCTTCTTCCATGCGACGATCTCTTCTTGAAGAGAGGTAGATACATAAATATTATTTGTAGAGTTTTTGACTTGATGTGGAATACATATTTTCCTGCAACACTCCTGCATTTAAATGCTCTTCTTTTTCCTCAACTTTTTCGCCTTTTCTCAAGTTTTGGTTAAGGGAGACGCCCGGTTAACAGAGACAAAACGGCTCCGCCCAATGTGTTCCCCCTCTCTTCTTTAATATACTTAGGTTACTAGTGCAAAAATAATTTCTGTCAATTGAAAACAAAATTTTTTTTTTTTGGATTTTTATATTTCTAAAAAACATTTTTGGGGATATTTTTTTTAAATTTTTTTTTCCAAAAATTCTTTATTTTTTACTCGAAAAATATTTAACCACCTGGAATCCTTCAAAAATCTCATTTTTAGCCCCATGAAAGCCCCATAGATCGCCACAGTGAAATCGGATCGTTCCGGGACCACCATAAATGGATTCTACGTCCAAAAATACTTCGAAAACGACACCTAACTCGATCCCATAGCTAAAAGCCTTCAAAAACCGACTCCCATAGCCCCATTTTAGCCCCATAGCACCCCACGGGTTTGGGCGATCGGACTGAAAACCTTGCGGGCACAACTAGATGATAAACCAAGTATTTTGTCAAAATTTCAGATTTAAAAAAAAAAAATCCTACTGCCAAAAACGGCCTGGACGGCGGACGGCGTACGGCGGACGGACATTTCGGATTTAGAATGTAGACCTCTTGAAATACGGATAATGTCAAATTTTGAGGCCGATCGGAGTCGTCGACCCCCGTCGCGAAAACAGGTGTATTATTCCAAGAATAATAAACCAAAATACTCTCCCAACTTGACAGATTCCTTGGTAAAAATATTGGCACAACTTGATATAAATATCCTGATATAAATGAACACAACTTGATATAAAATTTATAGTGCAAATTTTGCACTAAAAGCAGCAGTTATTCAAAAGCTGCAGCGACTGAAAATCAACCCAACTTCTGTCTATTCGGGAATTTTGCTGGGGTGTGTTGGTCACATTGGCTCCCGTCCGTTTGTTTACTGACGTGTGCATTTTTAGTGAAAATCGCAGAAATATTTTACGTGTGTAGTTTATAATAATTATTGTTATTATTGTTTCGGTCTAGTCGTCAAAATGGATACTCCCCAATCATCGGAACGTTAAAGAAGAAGGTTCTTCGTCGACAAGCCCATGAAATTGTTTTTATTATTTGAGAGACCGAAAAGAAACTGGCCAGCTTCAGAAACCACTGGTAAATTTACGTTAAGAAACTGCGGTTCTGATAGCGATTTTTAAAACTTCTCCTTCAATTAAACATTTATAAATACCTTTTTTCAATTAAAAAATTCCGTTTGAAGTCAACGTCCTGTTTCGCAATTTGGTTTCCTTCGTAATCCTCTCTTATTATCACTCCTGGCTCGTGGGTCTTGGCGGTGCACTTTTTTGTTGAGGGACTAAATATTTCGGTTGCCTTTTTTTTAGCAAATTTTCTTCTCTTTCTTTATTGTAATAAGGCAGCTCTTGGCCAGTCAGAGTCCACACATTTCAGTGATATCAGTGAATCCGTGGCCATCAGTGCTCCGTGCCCAATGATCAATGATAAATTGTCCACACATCAGCATTACATGCCGCCTGGAGCACTAATGGCCGAGGAATCACTGAAACACTTAAGTGTGTGGATCAACCTTAATAAGGTCGAAAAAAAGGGTATTTCTGTGATCAAAATGTAGGTGTGTCTCGTCCTAAAGTGTCTCGTCTTCTCATATTATTCAGGAGTTAAATACAGGATGAAGGTGTTTTGGAAATGTGATTTCATATTTGGATTCAGCGTGTAAAAATGTATTGTGGAAACAATTATTGGGAGAATGGTGGGGAAGATGTAATTTTCACTATCTATCAATAATCGTTTTCCAACACATTGCTTCACGAAGGGGGTTGGCTGGCGTAGCCAGCAGGGAGTGATCCCCTTGTTGAAATTATGTCTAAAATGCTTTTCTTTTTTTCTGTTCCAGCAGGACCAAGAGAGTCAGTGCCATACGTTCCGCACCAAAACCTTCAAAAAGCCCCGACCGTGTCATTACTGTCATCAGCCCATTTATAATGAAGGAAGCTCGTGCAGAGGTAAGTGGACGTTTTGTTTTCTAGAGGTTTTTCCTGTAATGCAACTCAAACCCGCATGTGGAGAAATTGTACAGTAATTAAATAGGTGGCAATAATCTATTTCTTTATTTGTAACGAAAACGGATATTATCTGATGAAAATTGAGATAAAACTGGGCGCTTAGTTAAGTATCATGTTTTCCTTCGATCCGAAAAATTGTCCCAAGTGTGCGACCGATGTGGAGTTCTGTTGGTAGCATAAAGCGAGATCTAATTGAACACCATATAAGGGCTCAATAAACTATAGATTTTCCTTTACGAGGAAAATCACTACTTCCGCCGTGTTTCCATCAACATTTAATCCATGGAATAGGCGGTACCTTCGAAAACGACCAAAACCCGTACGGTACATGTTGGGCTTCCCCTCCGGCCTCATGACAAGAGAGGCATTTCGTGTATTTCGTATTCCGCCAACGCCCTGACCCTTGGGATGATCGTGGGCTTTATGGGATTCCCTCTGGCGGCCTATAAGGTCTACGGAGAACCCGGCACTTGGTTTTTTTTCCTTAGATCAACGACAGGAATTACTAAAGATCAAGTCAGGAAGTAGGAAGCTACCGCTATCACCTAATTTTCTAGTGATTCCGGATAAATGTGGATGATGGTGGTTGTCACTTAGGGAATACTCAATGAAGCTTCCCTTAACCGAAAGAAGTACATTATGCCGCTACAGGCATCACAACTTCTCCTCGAACGTGACTTTTAAATGTGTTCACTGAATCGAATGAGAACCGATGACGCTAAAAGTTGGCGGAATTTATTCAAGCTGACAGACTGATTGGTGGAGATGGGTTTAGCATGAAAAACGAAAAATCTAAAATTTAGATTTGGACATTTAATTTAGACATTATTATAGACATTTAATGTTTAGCTCTTTTATCATCTTTTTTTTTAACAAAAAATAAATGTTAAAATAATTCGCATAAAAATTGAAAATTTTTTAAAATAAATTTTTGTTACAATTTAAAATAATTTTGCATGAACAATGCAAAATCTAAATGTTCTGCTATTTTATCTTCTTCTTTTTTTAACAAAATGAAATTTTTCATTAAAAAGAGGACATTTTCCTCTTACACGTTTTTAGTGTGACTTTAGAATCTCATTCTCACAAACCTCAGTGAATACAGAGAAAACAAAACTCCGTGTAGTTCGTTGAATACCGCGACTTTTTTCAATTTTCTCATTTTTTCACCTTTTTTGATCCGTAAAATTGATGAAGGGCAATTTAATGTAGAGATTATTTTTAATGTCTTCGGATTCATAGCCTGAATACAAACCAATAGTGGCTTAATTGATATGTGGGGCTCGCCACGGCGAAAAAATCTGTACTGGTGAAAATGCCGATATCCAACTTTCCGCCCCTCTGATCTGCTCCAAGCAGCTCGAAGCGACGAAACCAGTATGATTCTTTATTCATACAATAGGTATCAATGAGAATCAACATTAAACCGATCGGCCAGATGCCTCCTCCTTCCTCGACCTTTTAGCGTCATCGGCCTTGCTCTTAGGGTTTTCCCCAAGTATTTATGCACATTTTAGGAGTAATTTTTTATTATTTTTTTTTTTTTTTTAGCTTTTAATTGAATATTATCTACCTATGTACTTGATGAACTAACACCTTTTTTGTGTTTTCAGTGTGCAAATACCTGTGCCACAAGACGTGCGAGGAAAAAGTAAGTTGAAACTCCCACTCACGTTACGTTTCTTTGAAATTTCAACCATCATCAAGGTACAGTCTTTTTTTGGCTGAGATGAGCGCGACATAGGTTATTCTGGTATGAATGCTCCCTGCAAATAGATAATTTAGGTACAGCCTTAGTGTCCAAAAATCCCAAAACTTGAAATGATTAAAATCGGGGTCACTCTTACATACCTGCAGAGGCTTGGAACAATTTTTCCCTAAAATATTAGCGAGGGACTACTCAGTACTCAGTACACTGAGAGAAAAAAAGGGCCTATTTTAGGTTATTTTTCGATTTTTTTCTAGGTTAAATGCTGCCAACCTAGATTTTTTTTGTTTTCATTCTAGGGTGGAACAATTTAGTCTAGGTTGAATATCATTTAACCTAGATTGAAAATACTGGTGAAGTTACCTTCCTAAAAATGCAAACAACCAAGATTTAAAATACGCCACCCCCACACTTTAGTTCTAGGTTAAGTTCACGGTGTGTGCCGCCACCTCCATCCATTTACAGTCTAGGTTAAAAACATTAATGTCTTGGTTGTCTCACCCTGGTATTCAATGTTTTTCACTTTCATAGACGGTTGATTTACCCTAAAACAAAAACGATCTCACCCCACCTCAAACAATTTACAGCCATGGCGCGTTAACCTAGAACCCTTTTTTCTCTAGGTTGTGCCCCTTTATTTACGAGGTTGTTTCAATTACTATCCCTGTTGTACCAGTTAAATTTCTAGGTAGCTTCCAATTCTTTTCAGGTTGGTCCTAATAAATTACTAGGTGGTCCACTTTTCTTTCTAGGTCTGCTCCACTTCCATTGCAGGTTGTTTCTATCAACTTCAACCATCTTTCTGGGTTGTCTCTGTTTCCAACTCAGTACGAAAATTTGAATGTGATGTCATAATATGACTGCACATAGCACAGAGTAACAGAGAGCAAATAGTGACACATAGTGACAGAAATTAGATGATTAGAATTTGACAGAGATTTGGCCTCAACCCCACCGGCTAAATAGCAGGGGTGCCAAGACAACGAGAATTAACGCCCACCGCCTACAGTGGCGCTCTCCGCGGCCGCTTAGCGTACTGTAGAAACAACCTGGAATTTATTGAATGAATTACAATCACTGTTGTTTAAACCTAAAACTATTTGTGGTATTACCGTAGTTTTAACCGAGACTGAAAGTCTAACTTTTTCTTCTGGGTTGTTACCTAAAGTAAAAATCTCGCCTTTTAAATCTCTCGGTTGTTTTCAGTTGTACAACCGAGACTTTAATGGAGGAGAATTATATGGAAGGTCAAATCATTCAATTCTAGGTTACCCCACTTAAAAGTCAAAGGTAGGTAATATATTTTCTAGGTCTTCACAATGTCAACCTAGACCAAATGTGAAGTCCACATTTGGTCTAGGTTGACACTTTTTTATTCCAGGTTGTGGTCAGAGGGCGGGTAATAACGGGTTAGGTTGTTTCTATATGGGTCAAGGTTGTATTAATATTTTTCGATGTTACTTTAACCTGGACCTATTTTTTTCTAGGTTGAAACAATTGATTCTAGGTGGTTTCAATTTCTTTTCGAGGTTATTTCGGATTTAACCTAGCCACTAAAAAAATCTTTTCTCTCAGTGTACTCACTACTGAGGTACTTAGTTGATCAGTAGGTACTCATTCGTGTCACATACCTAATGAACTTTATTACTCTTCTGCAAAAATAAAGTGTGTCTAAACAGTATTGAATTGGTTGGAAGAAACACCCAGGTTGTAGGTAGTTCGGGCCTCTCATTTTTCGCATTTTTCCACGCGTCGTTTGGAACACTGGGGAAAAGCTTTCCGAGTTCAGACGAAGTTTCCAGCGTTGGACTGCTGTAGTGAAAATTTGGCGCTACGAACTCTTTCGGTTTAAAATTCATAGGTATCTCAGCACTGGAGTTGAATTTCAAACAAAAAAATCTGGTTTACAATTAAATTTACACTTACATTTTTCGATCCGTCCAGTCATCTGGGACCGGCGTTAGAAGTTGAGAGTTGTAAACGTTTCAGCTAAGTTTGTTAAAACCACCAATCTTTGACGAGCGATTGCAGCTGAACCGCTGGACCGATTTCGATGCGGCGTACGCCATTCGACGCTACATATATTCCTCTTAAAAAAAGAACATAGTAAAATTTTCTGTAGGATGCGAATTTTTCGCGTTATGAGCGAAATACTGGGAAATGAGCGACAATTTCGAGGTTTTTATAGGTCTATAGGCTTCCACGTCTGAAGCACAGCCAAGAAAACGTCGCCAACTCAGATAGATCTTATTTGGGTCCCCCAAAAGGGGTTAACACGATTTCCAGATTTCCTACTATTTCTTCTCACCTCGGTCTCTTTTCAGCACTAACTTTCCTGGGCCCCTCTAATGGTGTCATTGCCGAAAAGCACAAGTTTCATTGACTCAATCAAACAGCAGATAAGCAAGTAAATGCGATTTCAAATAGTGTCTGGATCAACGAGCCACGAACCACGGATTTTTATTTATTTATTCAGCTCGTACGTTACAACAACGTTCAAGCTTGATGTGAGTATTCGACTGTCGGGCTGTATATATCATCGTGTGAATGCAAAATTTGCATTTAATGTATTCATTTTTTTCCCTCGCCCGGTGAATTTTCGGGGCACGGCGTCAATGTAGGTCAGTAGAGAATTCTCTTCCTAGTTCGAGCAATAGTAAAACGTGCATGCCACATTCAACATTAAGTACCATTCTAATCGCTAGTAATATCATCTGTTGCGTCTAACGGAAATAACAGGCAGGAACTGTATCATTCATGAGGATGACAGATGAATTGGTAGGGAGTTCATGCAAGAAGTGTAGAAGTTCTGTAGATATCAGGTTTTGTGGTTATTGATTTCCTGCAAAGCTGTTCCCTACTGCCACAAAAACGGTTTTAAGGGGTTTAATGCCTGAATATATTGCTGAGCTAAGTCCTCACGTAATCCCAATCATTGCTAGGAGTCAACGGGTTAAGGGGTGGACCGCATGGAGCGCTGCAGGGGTACCTCCCCCGCCCCTCCGCCACCTGGAAGGCCCTCAACGGGGTTCAGTCGCAAGGTCGTCGCGTTTACGTTGGTTTCTGCGCCCGCGAATGTCAACACCCGTTCGGACCGCGTGTGCATCGCAGCCTTCCCGCGTCCCGTCTCCCGTCCGTCCGTCACGGGGTGTCCCTTGAGCGTGCAGGACCGTCGTCTCCTGTCTTACGCCAAACGCCCGGTTCCTCGGCAGCATGTGACACCCCATGACCCAGAGATGACGTCATACTATCGACAGGTAATGGGGATCACATGGCACCGAAATTAGGGCATGATCCAGTATCGTTCAGGGTCCACCATCCCCCACGTGTGTCATCCTCAATCACTCCAGATCTGAGCTTGAATACTCATTAATACCAATCGCATCAACTCGCGTCACGACAGGTTATGGTCACGCCCAGGAATTTTGGTATTGAACGCCCCATCAGTTTCAAAATTCATTATTTGAAAGCCACTACGAAATCAGTTCTAGCAGGACTTTTCATTAATTTTGGCTGAATTCGTTTTTAATAATTCATCAAGACCTGAACAATAATTTAAACTCCATAATTTCAAAACTTTACAACGTGCTCAAAAGGTTTCGTCATCACTAAAAATTCAGTAATAATTTTTTTTTTAATAAAAAATTAACTTGGTGTATTAGTTAGAGACAATAAACTAGAAACGTAAAAACAAGATTTTTTTTTACGTTGGTTCAAATACTGAACCTAAAAATGAATAAAAACTGAACCTAAAATTGAATTGAACAAAAAACAAAATAATCGGTTTATCTGGTTTTTTTAACTTTGGCTCAGTTACTGAACCAAAAATTGAATACATTTACTATAGTATTAAATTTTGTTACTCCAAGGAAAAATTAAAAATCGTGGAATATGTTGGGAAACACTAAATTTCCTTTGGAAAACCTGCCTAGCAATAGAGAAGATGAATATGAAAATACCTGAAAAATTAACCTGATTTACACGTAGGAATTTACAATCTACCGGTGATCAGTTTCAGGGTTAAAATAGGCCCCTGACGAAATAATGCCGATTCAGATCAGACAATAATAAGTGATAATATCTATAACATATTCTATAATAGTCTATAATAAGTAGGTCCTAATAATATAGTTCAAAAACTTTATATTTAATTTTTAACACAATATAAAAACTTACCTAACTGAACAACCAACAACAATCGTCAATCGTGTTTATATCGTCTACAGGCGCTAGTTTTATAACTTTTATAACATGTCGTTAAGGTAAATATAGGGGAAGTGTAGCTACGTAACGTAGTAAACCTTGTTGTGCCTTAAAGCTCCTTAGAGCACCGTTTGATCGGTTAGGTACGCTAAAAAAAAAAAAAAAACACCTTAATCGATTGGCTCAAGTCCTTCAACCTCCCATATGCCCTCAAGACTGAAAACTGAGGTGGGGGATCAAGGATTTGGTCAACATTTCATATTTGAAAAACTTCCTACGAGGTCCCCGAATGGCGACCGGGTATTTTGTTTTTTGAAATCTAAGAGACAAGCCTTGTCGCCTAACTTAGGTTATGATTCATAACTTGCCAAAATCTTATTGCACTTTCGATTTACCATCTAGTTGTGCCCGCAAGGTTTTCAGTCCCATCGCCCAAACCCCTGTACTGGGGCGCTATGGGACTACGAGAGGGTTTTTTTATTGTTTTCGGCTATGAGGTCGAGTTAAGTGTCATTTTCGAAGTATTTTTGGACGTAGAATCCATTTTTGGGGGTCTCAGAACGATCTGATTTTACCGTCGGGATCTATGGTGCTTTCAAGGGGCCACAAAAGGGATTTTCGAAGAATCGCAGTAGGTCAAATAAGGTGTCGTTTTCCGAGTAATTTGGGACGCAAAATCCATTTTTTTCGAAGTTCCGCATGCGTCCAAACATTGTACAGATTTTATTTTTTTCAAAACACCGAACGAATATTTTCACAATTAACCTATATCAAAGAATAATAAACCCTTGCGTAAAATTTGCGGCGTTTTACATGAAACATTTAGATTGAGAAACACAAAAGTGCTTTCTATTTCTTGATCGAAAAGCTATACTTACTGGTCTGAGCAGAAACTTCAACTTGGAAATTGAGTACACGGTTGTCTCTGATTTAAAATCACTTAATTACGGTGATAACATCGAGCGAGCGTTGTTTCTCCCAGTAAAAATGAAACTCTTCTCCTGTCAAATCACTGTTGACTGCTATATTCTCGCCATGAATTCTCCCCTCCGAGAGTTTATAACTTGTCAAGGACCATAATAAAATCATCCCATCCATTCCATTACTTTTTATGGCGGGATTTTAGTACCTATCTTGACGTAGACGCCGCATCTCTGGGGGAAATGTGATTTTTCTTCATCGCCGAGTCGATTTGATCAGCATCTTTCCATCGGATATTTTTTCAGTTGCATTGCATTTGACGTTGTCATTAATCAAAATTGATTTCCCCCCCAAAAGGTTTCTGCATTTTCATGATGCTTTCGATTTCTTCTTCCTTTAACTTAAATCATCTTTGTGGTTCTCATTTGTAATTTCCGTAGTATTTTATGGTTTGTCGTCAGCCTGGAGAGAATGACACTGTTCTAATCGTGTCGACAGGTTTTTCTCGATCGCAGGCAACTTATCAAGTAGACATTTCAACAGTAGGAATCCGTCATCTCCCGGTAATTACGAAGTTACCCTCCCGTCACCACATGCCTGGATACCGGTGGATCGCGTTACTCGAGTGCATTGTCCCAGGCAAAGACCTTTTTTCTGTCATCCTGCTGACACAAAGCTGTCCGTCTTTTATGCCCACTCAGCAAGTGAATCAAAGTTGGTGGAAAATTAGCCTGAGTCGTCAGACAAAATTGAAGGGTTAGACGCTTTCAAGTTATTGCTCCTTTCACGATATTCGATTTTTTTTTCGCGGTCAGTTCCGTTGCGCTTCACCGACAGATCCAGACTGAAGTTACGACATGCGCATGATTTTATTGCTTTCTTCCAACTCATGTTTCAAATTGCCTTGAAGGAAATGGCGAAAGTGGTTAGTGAAACAGTTGGAAATACCAAGAACATAACAGAACGCAGCTCTATCGGGTTTTGCCGATAACGTAAAAAAAGCTATTTTCAGCACACCTGCCTGAGGTCTGTGGACTCGCTAGGATTACGGTGATTTGCATTTTCGGTTTGTTCCGATTATATTTACATAGTCACGAATTATTCATAAGTTTATTCATCGTTATTCCAAAGTTTTAGCCTGACGTCACCCAACTCCCTCCTGCTGAAGGATTGTCTCACTCCGGCTCTGGCTGATCTTAATTTTACGACATTTTGTGGCTGTAACACTGTGGCCTAATTCAGTTTTCCCAACTTTTCAGGGGGCTCAAAAAATTATTTATTTTATTAGGAAATTCCTTTTGCACGTCAGAGAGGCATTTTACAACTCACTTATCACCTAATTTATCATAACACAGAACAATTACCTGGGTATTTCTTTTTAACACGAAATCCTGGAAAATAGGTAGCTGAATTAGGCTGAGTTAGGAGTCCAACATTTAATGTTGGATTAGGCAACTGATGGGGTTAGGCTGTATTATATTAACCAACTTTGTGAATTAGAATATGAACAGAATTTGGACGGAATATGAACAGAATTTGGATGGAATATGAACGGAATTCGAATGGAATATGGACACTATACGAACGGAATATTAACGGAAAATGAACAGACTATGAACGAAATCAGGACGGAATTTGAACGAAGAACGAACAGAATTTGGACGGAATTTGAACGAAATTTGGATGGAATATGAATAGAATTTGGACAGTATATAAACGGAATGTGAACAGAATATGGATGGAATATGAGCGGAACATGAATGGAATTTGGACGGAATACGAACAGAATTTGGATGGAATATGAGCGGAACAAGAATGGAATTTGGACGGAATATGAACAGAATTTGGATGGATTATGAACGGAATATTACCTAACCAAATATGAACGAAATTTAGTTGGAATTGTGTTGGTATAAGAGTCGGTTCAATCGTCGACAACGTTCTTATTTTTGTAGCAATTTTCAATTTTAAGGTGTTCAATCGATGCCAAATTTATTACTACACAACGTTATTTGTGTTCAAACTTCGTGAGAATCCTTACTTGGCTCCCTCACTGGATAACATACTGAAAAATGTGTTTTTTGGGGTATTTTGGAAAAAATAAGGCTCAGAAGCCAGAATGTATGGGGACATGGGGTATAATAGTGATCAGCGTCAAATTTCCCAAGTATGTATGGGGTTTTCAGTCTTTCTTTTTTTTCAAAATATGGCCGTTTTGCACCAATGTGCGTCGTACAATAATTATTATGGCACATCAACCTCACGAAACGGCAGGTCCGAAATTCATTTTTGGTGAATTCATATAAAATTTGGTGAAAAATGTAAATTATTTCTTTAAAAATTCTTGGCTCCACGGTTATTTTATTCATTTTTATTAATTCAGCGTGCTACCTATTTTATAAGAACTAAGAAGCTGTTGATCAGCTTTTATTGTGCTTACCAGAAAATTTTACGTTATTTCATTGGCGAGAAGGCTGGTTAATTTTGTTTGAGTGGAGCTCGTTTATAACCTCAGACACATTGGCAAAGTGTGAATCGCGTGTGGAGTGGATGAAAGTCGGTAGCTGGTAGAGGGAGGAGGCCTCCAGGATTCGCAAGGTAGATTATCCCTAATTATAGAGCTAGAGCACCGCCTCCTACCTCGCATCCATTCATTTTCCTTCTTCATTTAGCCGATTGATTGCCAGATCCCGTGCCTCAAACATCCCCTTGTTTACCGGTCTCGTTACTGCTACGTACCTGCTATGAATCGCTGCGGAGGGGCGAAGCTTCGCGAGACTTTTTCAGTCTGCGATGTTTTAAATGTAAGTCGTTCTGTTGGTGTTGAGCAATCGTTCCGCTCCGGTTTCCATCAGAGCATCTCATTTGACGTTCCAGTTAAATGGATCTGCTTCATAAAACGAGAAGTTGAATACAAAAAATATATATATAAAAAGGCCAGGGACCCAGGAAGATCTGCTCGTGACGGTGTGCTGGAAAAGACTCGGTAAACGTAAAGGGTTCGTGACCCGTTTTAAGAGAGAACAAAAAGTGGCGAGGATCCTCTGAGTAACCTCTCATTAGCTCAGCTTCCACCGAGACAATGCCAGGGTTACCATTAGCTCCCTTGTTATATGGATGACACGATCCGAAAATTTTGTTATTTCAAAATACGCCGTCTCTAAGTTCCGTAGGGAATTAAAGGATGAACACCGAGAGGAATTTGCTTAGGAAATTCTTATTGTAGAAAGAGAGCGGGTTGATAGAAAATAACATTCATGCGTAACATTTTTGGAGATTATCCGCTTTAGAGTCTAGGACCTAGATTTATTTATTTATTTATTTATTTATTTCCATTACAAGTACAAATCATAGATACATTCAATAGTACTTGGTGGGTAAATGTTTGACACTACCCACCAACATGAACAGGTTTATTGTATACATCGGGGCACATCAACTAGTACGAACCAAGGAAATGGGTACCCATTTTCCAGCCCCCCCTATGTGCCTAAATGCTATTGGAAAAATTAATCCTCCATATGAGCCTAGGCTCGTGTTGGAGGATGAGTTTTTGTTCTCAGTCGACCCACTCAATACAATAGATAGGTATGTCATATTAATAATTAATACAGAGAATTTAAGAATACAGAATACACAACAATATTATCAGAGATAAAAGATATTATGATATAAAATGTATATTAGGTACATTCTAAAATAAAGCAGCAATATAATGGCAGGCACTTAGAAAAAGTAATCATTAGATAATAGAAAACTGACAATGGCTTTTCTTAAATACTTGTTGAATTTTGAATGTAATAGCTTTTCTCGTAGCTTTGAGGGTAGAGCATTAAAGCATTTTATACCTTGATATATATAAGAATTTTGGGCAAAAGAGGTTCGATAAAAAGGGTATTCAATGCGACTGTCATTTTTAAATCTGGTGTTTTGGCTATGAACAGGTAAAGTATAATGTTTCGTTTTCATTATTTGTATAATGCCATTCAGCCGAACAAGGTAGGTGATACCTATCGCTGTTTTTTAAATGCAAACAAGGCGTCAACGTGAATATTTGAGCGGGATCAAACCTTTTCGACGGTCACCCAGTAGGTACCTACTAATAAACAAACGTTGCTGCTCATGGGAAACGGACGTTCCCCAACCTCCACTGCAATATCATTCATCAAAAAGGTTCATGCCGTCATCGAGATACAGTAATCATTTCGGATGCACAACGCGTACGGATGTACCAATGATGTCATCATTTCATGCGTGTAGGAGTGGGTGTTAGCAAAAGGTGCAGAGGTCGAATTCAATACGGGAGGTTAGGGAGAGTGATGACTTCTCTGCAGGTGGTCTAAATTGTTTGTGTGATCACTGGTTTCGAGCGGATAAGCCCATCTTCAACCCTGTCTTGAAGTGGTTGAGCACCACCACTTCGTCACTCTGGGTTAGGGATGGATTATTCAACTCTTTCGGAGTATTCGATTCATCCGATTCAGTTCGTTAAAAAGAGTCGATTAAATTAATTCTTTTCGTATCCTGAATTCTTGAGATCTCCAACTCTTTTGGAACAATTCCAATGAGTGATTTTAAGGGTTGCCAGGCTTATTATATAATTTATCTCATGTGTAGCCCCATGAAAGCCAACACAAAACATGTTTGTTCCCATTATTTCATCATTTGAATGAATTTTAGGGATTTAATCATCAAAACCGTAAAAAAACGTCGGTTTTTTTTAAATTCCTAACTCTCCGAATAATGTTTCTTTAACAATTGAAATTACAATACCTACCTATAGGTGCTCATGGTTTGTTCTGATTTGCCCTAGGCCCCCGAATCCTCAGAATGTTGTGGGGCAGGGGTTGTTGGAGTGTTTCGTGAAAAAAGTTTTTTTTTTTTTCAAAAATGTTTTTTTTGAAAATTATTTAAGGTTTTAGGTTTTACTCGAAAAATATTTAACCTCCTGGGATCCTTCAAAAATCCCATTTTTAGCCCCATTAAAGCCCTATAGATCGACACAGTGAAATCGGATCGTTTCGGGACCCCCAAAAATGGATTCTACGACAAAAAAAATACCTCGAAAACGACACCTAACTTGATCCCACAGCCAAAAGCCTTCAAAAACACCTTCCCGTAGCCCCATTTTAGCCCCATAGCGCCCTACAGGTTTGGGCGATCGAAAACCTTGCGGGCACAACTAGATGGTAAACCGAGTATTTTGTCAAAATTTCATATTTAAAAAAAATTCCTACTGCCCAAAACGGCCCGGACGGCGGACTGCGTACCTCTTGAAACGTATAATGTCAAATTTTGAGACCGATCGGAGTCGTCGATCTCCGTCGCGAAAACGTAGGGGAATTATTCCAAGAATACCTAATAAACCAAAATTCTATATGATTCCTTTTAACTACAACGAATCAGTGCAATGTGCTCTATTCAGTCCAATTCACTACTCCACTAGCATCGGATTATTTTCCGTAAAACCTATTCATGTAATAATTAATTTACTCGAAATATTTTATATAGTCGCCTGGAATTGTATTTCATCGTTTGGCAAAGTACTCAGCGAAAGAAAGTGTAGGAGAACGGCGAACGTTACCGGCACAAGATGGTTAGGAATAGAACCATGGAAGAAATAGAGGAACGGCCACTCAGCGTTAGAAGCCGTGCCCAAAAGCTCCCCTCCTTTTCAACGAATCCCCCCCATTTGTCCCACGTTCGACTGCTAGCGACACCTCCGCGAGTATCCTCGATACTACTAAGGGCCAATACCCAACAAGGAGTTTGCCTCCACGTCCACAGATCGCGCCAGGTTAGACCCACTACCGTCTTGCCGCTAAATTTCGAATGTTCACTTTTTTGAGCTCAAATATTCAAAATTGGATTTCATGTAAGGAACAATTTGGTTCATGTGATGAACCTTTGTCATTTTCGGCCAGCCCGCCTTTTGAAAATTTCATAGAAACAACCTTTTTTTATTTTGTGAAGACATTTAATGTCTTCACAAAATAAAAAAAGGTTGTTTCGATCTCTCTCTAGGAGAATAATTAAGGAAAACAAGTAGGGAGAGTAAATGAAGTTCATCATTTCAAACGTAAGGCAACTGTATTGACAATTAGTAGGCAAGGTAACAATGATTATTTTACAAATTTTGGAAATTATTTCACAAATTACAATTACTTACAATTATGTTACAAATATTTTACAATTAGGTTATTTTACTATTTTCAATTTACAAATATTTTACAATTAGGTTATTTTACTATTTTCAATTTACAAATATTTTACAATTAGGTTATTTAACTACTTTTTTCAATTTGTTAATAGAACTTCTCTTTGCAGATTCAGGATCCCCCAATTTCCTATTTAGGGACCTGACCTCCCAAAATATTCAATATTTTAAAAATATTTTAATAAAACTCTCTTCTGAAGCCGAACCACACAGGTTTATTGATCACCCCTTCTTTTTGAAATGTTCCTGGAACATCTGTGAAATTCCAGGACGATGTAGGACGGTATGAAACCAAGAGAAAAAAACAGCTTACAAGCCCTTAAAAACATGTAAGCAGCCTGCGTCGGAAGGCTTAAATGGCCAAACTCTTCACCTAAAACGTCACTGAAAGCTTTGAAATAGGCGAAGAGTTGATAATCTTCCGACAATATTTTGTCCCCCCTGAGCAATACGTTTTTACATTCGCCACAGTTATGGCGGTTCAAAAACTTTTTAATTATAAATCCACAACAATAATGAAAGGAATTCTCCTCAATCGACCCCATCGGCACTGTCCCAACAGCCTCCCCCATCCAGTCTTCCTGCTCCTCATGACATTCATTGGTGGAGCTCTGGTAATTGTGTGGTGTTGCTGGAGGTTTTAGCTTGCTTACGCAGACCAAAATTTTCCCCAATTCATCCTCACAATTACCAGAGCTTGGAAGCTTAGACATTGACGAAAGAGACAATGACTTCAACCCACTTTCAAACTGATTGGGGGTTGGATGATCTGAACACCAGTGTTGCTGTCTAACTATGGAGAATGCATTCTCAAGACAAACTTGGTTTAATAACCTTGTCCTGACTAAGTCATGAAGTCTTCATGAATTCCATAGTTAGCAACCAAGTGTTCACGCAAAATAATTGAACACCAGATATTCAGTATCCAGCACCTTCAATGATATTTCATCAAAGACGAGGGTGCATACTTATTTTTATTACTGTGTATACTTATTTTCTTTGCTCGGCTCAACTTCCTCTTCAGCAGGCGGCAGTGCCTTTGAGACTGAAGCAACTTCTTACGTAGAGTTTCTTCTTTAGTAGGTACTTCGTGAATTGTTTATCACACCTGGAAAAATTGAACGTTGATTCAAATTTTGTAGGTAAGTATTATTACCTAGCATTTTTCAGGTCCAAAACAAAAACAAAACCCTTAGCATGTAGGTTACGACTAGGGGTCGCAATCCCGCGGTGTTTTTCCAATCATGCAAATGCGGGATTCTCAACGCGGGATCCAGCAGGATTTATTTTGTTTAAAAAAAACAAAAAAAAAAAACAGATTTTTCTGTCTTGTGAATCACATTCTCATTGCCAATGATTCATATAAGTCCTCCTCATGCCTGTAGTTCACAATACTTTTGCTATTCTTGTGGTATCTATAGATACTATCCTATCTATAGATCCAGATACTATCTAACCTATCAGAGCGGAAAGAGGGGGGCGCTATTATACGTTTCAGGATGTATTGATTCCAAAAACAGAATGTCCGTCCGTCGTACGTGCCGTTTTGGGCAGTAGGCTTTTTTTTTTTTTAAATCTGAACTTTTCACAAAATACTCAGTTTACCATCTAATTAAGTTTAATTTTTGCGCAATTAACCTATATTAACGAATAATAAACCCTTTTGCAAAATTTGCAGCGTTTTTGTGAAGAAAAATTTTTTTTTTTAATGCAATATTATTTTACGAGTAATTCTTCTAATTATTAGAAACCACACGGGATCCCGCGGGATTGCGACCACTAGTTGCGACCTATTCCTAAGGTGGTTTTCATGAGACAGGAATATTTATAAATATTTATAAATATGGCTATAGCCAGTGCAATTAAAACGCAGCGAATTTCACCCAAGACTTGTGTACCTTCCTATTGAGAGGCTGAATTGTTTATACCTACTCGAATTATGTGAATCTACGAAGATACCTAGTATGTATAAAGAAAAACCATCTTACCAACAGGAGAGCGCGAAGTTGAAAAATCTGAAGCAGGAGGGGACGGAGTTGAAATAAGTTGCACGTTCGATGAATCACGCCCCTCATCTGGAAATAAAAGACTGGAGTCAGAGCCAAATTCCAATTTACAATGTCAAAACTGCGAGTAGTTACCCACACGAGTTTACTTACCAATGCAGGGGCAGCCAAATTTGATATATGTGGTGCAGGGGGGTATGCCCTTTAAATATCTGAAGCAGGACGGTTCGGTGTAGAAATATGTGATGCCTTAAGCATGTTCGATGAAGCACCTTCTTTATCTGGAAATAAAATACTGTAGTCAGAGCCGAACTGTAGTTTAAAATATCAAAGTACACACACGATTTCACTTACCACTCGCAGGTGTAGCAAAAGTAGATGGTAAATTTTTCAATGAAAATGTCAGGGACCTTCGCGGAACGTTCCTCATCCCCGAATTGGATGATACAGGCGTCTGAGTCGTATTAATACTTGGGTTACCTACATCGTGTGAGAACGAATCAACTGGAAAAAGAAAAAGAAACAATTTATGACACATCCCCACCGTGGTTCGAAAAAAAATAAAATAATAATAATAATTAAAGAAATAAATACTCACTGTCGGTCGACAGTTTCCTCGAGAGTGCTTGGTTGATATGGGAGAGGAATGTGAGGCGGGGATATTGAAAGAGTGATGAGTGATGACTGAGGAAACAATTTAAAATCTACGGAACTACGTATCAAAAGGGGGTTCGTTCTTGAACTGACGGACAGAAGGAAAGGCGTAAGGGAAGATACTTTTGGTGTACGGAAATCTCTGCTTTGGAAGTGAACAGAGCACAATCAAATTTTGATTGAGTAGTCCGTAGAGCGTTCGTTCAGCTGAGGTTCATTGATAAAATCCAACCAGCTCTTTTGCCTGAAATGAATCGCCGTCCATCAATTAGGTACTTCATACTTGAAAAGGCAACAATTGAAAGTAAAAATTATTAATTATAAACTTACCTCTGCAGATCTGCTGGAGGAGAGTGAAGGGGAATGTTCTGAGCTTGGTTGACGGACCAACCGCACCAAGTTACTGAACACTTAAGTTTCGTTTTGCTTGCCTCGAAAGGCAAGCTTGAAAGGGAATCACTTATCTGGGTACTAAACTCACTGATAATATTAATTGACTACTAATGACTGAAGGATGATAATTCTACTACGCATAAATCGAATAAGTTGGAGCATGATACAGGTTAACAAACGAGGAAGACGCTTAGCGAAGCAGTAGAGATGTGACGTTCCAAGTGGAACCGCTACGTGGTGCCTATTTCAGAGGTGAGAATCATGGAACCGGCTCCATGTGTTAATAAAACAGAGTCCCGCGAAACAACTTCCTTCTTCCATTACAGTTCCAGTTTTGTTTATTATTATTAGGATAGTAGATAATATCTCCATATTATGTATTCGCGACATTGGGGGGGGGGGGGGGGGGGGTAAAAGTTTTATTGACCTCAAAATTTGATATTTAATATAAAGAATACCTAATTTAGGTATTCTTTTCATGTCGCGAAATCAAATGCCCATCTGCTGTAGGTAAGTAGGTATGTATGCTGCAGCAGACCGCCGTCCAGACCGTTTTGGGCAGAAGGGATTATTTTTTAATTCTAAAATGTTAGGTACCAAAACATTCTGTTTACCATCTAGTTGTGCCCGCTAGGTTTTCAGCCCGAACGCTCAAACCAGTGAGGCTCTGTGAGGCTAAATAGGGTAAGCGGGAGGGGTTTTGGCCATAGGGTCAAGTTAGCTGTCGTTTTCGAGGTATTTTTGGACGTTCCAAACTGAACTTTCCAAACACTAAACTGAAATGCAGATGTTTTAATAGGTATTGTTAAAATGATTTGTTATTCTTTGGTAGGTGTAATTGCTTGAAATTTGCGGCGATTATTATTTCAAGTTCCGAACTTCGATTGAGTGACAAACTTTAAGTCATGTTATTAAAATTTAATAATTTTATTAATATTTAATATGTTAGAATACCTGTAATTTAATCACCCGCCAGAATAACGTGAAAGCCCGACTAGCGCTTTCACTACCTACTCTAAAATAACTCTAAAGACTGGACAAGCCAATCCGACAGAGGAATTTATTGAACGAGAAGAAAAGGATATCAACAACTCAAAAATATTTTGCAAGTCAGTTTAATCATTAACCGGCCAAAAAATAAATTGCACGAAGAAAAAAGAATTCACGTCACTACCGCAACGACAAATAAGGTGAGTAGACTAACAAAGTCATATTGACATTCTAACAAGTTTGGAGAGCGCTGATGTAGGATTTTAACTGAATTTTAATTTCAATTTTTATTTTAACTGAACCCTCTCCTATCGTTTGAATCCGAATGTTATTCGAATTTAACTATTTCTGGCTGGAGAAAAGATTTCGGGAGTGTTAGGTACCATATTGGTGTCACTGGAACATTAAATTTTGGAACCAGGGATAAAAATGTATGGAACCACCCATCTCTTGGAAGTCGAAAACCCGCAGCGTCATGGGTCTGGCAGACGCCGAATATTCCCAAACCGCACATGCCGACAACTCCCGAACCACCTAGCCGGACTCCACCTAGCGGGCTCCTGGTAAACTTACTAGTGACAAAAGATACTCGTTCAGAGTGCGTTACTCTCGGCAGTCTTTGGCGGGAAGCCCACCTCATCCTATCAACTGACAATTCCTCTTCCTTATTCCATGGTGCGTCTGATTATCTGAGGCGATAAAGTATTAAAAAAAAATCAAATTCTTTGATGACTTTGTTGAACAACTGGGGACTTTTTCGATGGTTTTCGTTGTCTGACCGACGCTTTTCCGCGGCATCCTCTCGCAAGGTCGCCTGCGGAGTTTAAACTCCGAACGGAACGCTGGAGTCGCGGAGGTCTTCAACCTCTTTCTCCCGTTCGGACCCGAAGAGGAAGGCTAAGGTATGTATGTTGGTCTGAGGCTAGGCCTATCTTGGAAGGCAGTCTTCAACAACAACCTACCATATGAGTGGATAGGCGGATCTTGTCCATGTCTTACAGTTAACTCTTCCGCAAACGTAGGCACATATATATTTTACATCGGAGTTGCACGGTGATACATATAAAATGAATACTCGGTATAAAATTGTAGTTTACTTCATTTGTATACAACAATCCAATTTTCGAACAAGATCAGGCACTGAAATCCCATTTTCGGACCAGCTCCGTGATTGGCGGGTTTCTGTATAATCTCACTTTAGTCCAGGAAACGAAGGTTTTGAGGTAGAAATAAGTAGAACCCATACCAAAATTGGCACCGACGTGGGGGGGGGGGGTATCCTAATTAACATACTCAAAGTCCTGGGGGGTGGGGAAAGAAGGACGATTGAAGCTCGAGGACACAGAAAAGTGCCTGACAACATTTGAGTAAAAATGACAAAAATTGGCAAAGTTTGAAATTGGCGTATTTTTGATTGGTCAATGATAAATTGGCAATCAGCCACCTATTCTTCAAGGAAATTTGATGCTCTACAACCTTCTCTAAGAGAACGTTTTTCTCAGATCAACCGTTTGGACGCAAATCAACCAAGTTATCCGAAAAACGTGAGCTAAAAACCTAATTTTCATAATTTCTCCATTTTTCGATGCATATATCTCTGTAACGGTTCGGAATTTCAATAAAACGTATATAATGAAAGTTGTAGAGAATTTTATCAGCTTTCATTTACTATGGGGCAAGGTTCGTCGAAAAAGGCACCGTTTCCGAGATATTCACGAAAAACCTGAAAAAGGGACCTTTGGAGACCCCCCTCCTAGAGCTCATACCCCACCCCCCAGGACTTTGAGTATGTTAATTAGGATCCCCCCCCCCCTACGTCTGTGCCAATTTTGGTTTGGGTTCTATTTATATCTACCTCAGGGCGTTTTTTTGTCTTCGTTGCCTGGACTACTTCGGTTACCTGAGCCTTTTAGCGAAACAAGCACAAGCAAATTTATTTCACACTGAAAATCGACAAAATTGTCCTATTTTTCACTTACCAAGACTTGGTAGGTTGTTCTAATTATTAGAATAATTTTAAATTAATTTGACGTGCGATGATTCCACGTTCAAGAGTACAATAAAAACTTTGCTAATAAATGCTCTTTTTATTATCTTTCTCTTGTTTATTTCTCGTGCGGCCGTCGGGAGAACAGAGCTGTAATGGCTTCTCCGGCGTTCCATCATGGCAGAGCTGAATTATTCATGCCAATTAACATTAAACATAGCGTTCGAATGCGGTCGGGTAATTCGGCTGAGAAAACTATCGTCGCTTAAATAACGAATCAAGACGGTGGTTTGGCGAAGGCGGTATGTGCTTCGTCACTTTTCCTAACCACCTGGAACCCCCAGAGAAGTACCTACTGACTCGTGATGAGCGAATGTCACCTGTTGACAACGGTTAATTATTCCCGCTTTTCATTCAGGACAATCGATTCGTTAACAGCCGAAGCTTGATGCCCTGCCAAATATAGTGGAAGGTTGAGTGTAAAACATAAATACGCAAATTTTCAATGAAATTCCTTCGAATGTGCTTGTGGTCAGTTCACCGTAAATAAGGTGAATAGGCTTTTGATACTTCCATCACTAAGCTGAAATGGGAATGGGCTCCTTGAAAAGGTCGGAACTTCACATTTCCATCGAATTCGGATTCAGCACCCTTTAAAACCCCCATACACTAATTTTCAGTTTGAAAATTCGTATAGTTACGTGCCGAGCTATTACAGAAATTTTGGGGAAAATATTACGTCATGCATCGAGCCGCAAGAGCGCGCATGTTTTTACTAAACACGCACGACACAGCAACCCTGGTCACTTCAGTGTTGACGTCGGCAACTCGTCAACTTGACGAGCGGTTTTACAATTCATGACGCCAAAACGGCTTGACGCGCCAAGGTTGGCTAACATGCATCTCCCGGACCAATAAAAAACGGGTGAAAACTGCTCTCAGGCGCCGGAATTCAAATATTTAATTTCCACAGTCAGTGAGTCGTTTAAGAATCCCCAAAACCGGATGGATTGTTTGTTTGTGTTGATTATGTAAATAAATACATTACCCCCATGGGTTTTGAGGAGGATGGTGCCCAACTGGTCATTAAATTTTGCTACATCTTAAGTTTGAATTTTTAGTCAAGCTAAGAATTTTTTTTTTTTTTTTTAATTCTTCCTGAACCCGAAGAACATCGCTACACCAACTTACTGTTGACGATTTCGAATTGTGGGCGTCTTTCTTTTTGAGATTAAAAACGATGTCTATAAGCTTATTATTCCTACGTCTGTCAAGCCTTACGAAAATTTCCAACTATAATGTGACTGTTGACTCCTAACAACGCGGCGAGAGGTTTTTGAAAACGTCCTTCTTCGTGACGTATTTTCCTCTCTTTGAATAGAGAAAGCTCGTTTGAAACTTCAATGTTTGAATGAGGAGATGACATTTATTGCGTATTTAATACCGTGCTATGAAAGTTGGTTTTAGTTGCTTATCTATTTGAAATAGGATAATAAAAGTTGCAGTATTCTTGTCTGGTGCTACAAAACTTTGGTTTGTAATCTACCTGAATGTGAATTATGAGCGATGCGGTATGTGAGAAAAGCTGCTTTTGTTGTTGGTCCGTGGAAGAAAGGACAACTTTCCTCCATGGCGTTGGACTTTCTGAAGGAACTATGTTAATACTCGTATTCATGGAAGAATATTCTCCTTCTTCCATGACTCGTATTAAAAACGTTATGGGAATTGAACCCAAGGTGGGTCAAACCGTTTATTTGTAACAATGTGAAGATGTTAACATCATGTTGTAGGAATTCCAACAATGTTATTTGAATTTAAAATTGTGATGGGCGAAGTGTGGGGAAGTGGAGGCGCCACGTCCTTGTTCTCGCCGCCGCTTGCTTTTTTGGACTGGGAGTTCCAGGGTCCCAGACGCCTACGGATGTCAAAGGTGGGTCTTCTCCGCTAGAGGCGCCGTGCTTTGTCCAGTGTATGTTCACCAGAGTCGGTTAGATGATCCTACAAAACCCCCCGAAGGGAGATCGTTGTTCCCCCTGGTTTTGCCCATGAATGAGTGGGAGCTGCTGCAGGCTACAACGATCTGTTGAATGTTGAGGAGTCTGATTTCCCAGAGTTAAAGCGGGTTTCCCGCGTGAAAGACAAGTGGTCCTCAGACTCCGCATGGGGTTCGGATGATAATGTTTGACCGACGCAATAATAAGTCCAGATTCCAAAATATTACGTCGAGAAGATTAGTTACCCCGAACCTGCTGACTACCGCATACGGTGAAGGAGCTCCGTCCTCATTTTCCCATGGAAGAGAAGAGAGTGGATTTTCTTTGTTTAACTGGTTTTGATGCACTTCTTGGGAGTGCAGAGTTGTCTGCATAGTAGGAATTTCCTGTATTCGACATAGGGATGAATGTTTTCAGGCAAAATATTGATTTCTTCCTGTTTCCCATGCGGTTGTTAACCGACCATGCCGGAGTCCAACCCAGTATGAGAATGAGGGTGACCGTTTATCAATATAAACAATGTGGACCACCAGCAGAAGAGTCGACACTCTCCCTCATTTTTTTAAAGAAAAGATCGGTAAAAATTCGGAGTTCCGAATAGATCAAATGCATGAGAATCTACATCTATGTAGGCCGTTTGGGATAGCAAATAATTTGTAACAATTTGGCGCTTTTGAGGCCGATCATTTGGTCATTGCCATTTTGTGGGTCTGCCAGGAAATGATTTCATAACTCTGGTTGAGTCCGTCAACTCTGGCTGTTTTGGTGGTGGTGACGAGCGCTTTCGATGTGAAAACATCATCGTCTGGCCTTTGAGTGATTATCTATACCACTAATTATGGGAATAATACACCCATTCATTTGCGCCAGCGGTTGAACAGTTTTCCTGATGATGTCCGTCTTTCGTCCAGGCTGTTTTGGGCAGTAGGATTTTTTTTTTTTTTTTTTTTTTTTTTTTTTTTTTTTTTTTTTTTTAATCTGAAATTTTCAAAAATCACCATCTAGTTGTGACCGCCATGTTTTCAGCCCGATCGCCCAAACCTGTGCGTCTAAAAAGGGGTTATTTCGCTCTCCGAGTACTTTTGGAGACATTGTCCATTTTTCGGGGTCCCACATCTATCTATCACACATTATGTACATTAATATTATTGTACATGGAAATTTATTCTTAATTTTGTTGTTGTAATAATTGTTTATTTACATAGCACAATTTACCTATAGGTATCAAAGAATAATAAACCCTTGCTTAAAATTTTAGGCGTTTTAGAAAAAGAATCCGAAAATCTTCAAGAGATAGTTCTTAACAAACAAGGTCGTTCCGATTTCGATATTTTTCGACATCCCTAATTGCCCACGTCAATACATTTATAATGATATTCTATATATAGACAGATCTATGTATAGAAAATTATCTTGTATCTCTAAAATAATCATTGTAAATCAAATTATTCAAGCTTTTGATTCTCGCAAATTCGTCCCGTGTTGAATATAGTATATTAAACACATATTATGCTTCTTAATAATAATTACAATTATTGTTACTAACAAGCTATCGCCGTGAAAAATAAATCCCCAGGATTTTCCAGTTTAAAATGTGTTTACCTCTCATTAGAGCTCTTAGTCAGTAGAGCAATTGCAAAGTGCGATTTTCAACGCACATCGTCGTTTGAATGGGCTCCATATTTTTGTATTTTTTAATCGTTAATGGCGTTCTATCTTGCAGGGTTATCTGAAGGATACGTTATCCCTTTCCTCCATGTATGTGATTTACACCCGCTTTTATAAATCATCCCTATTTTTTCTAATTTATTACACGCATCCAATGATAAGGCGTTCTTTAGTGCCTGGTGATTGAAAGTTTTTTGTCTAAGTCGGCCGCGCTGTTCGTTGTCTGTTGAAGCATCGACGGAAATAGGGCAAAAAGCTAACTATAGCTCGTATACTTTAGCTCAAGGAGTGAGAGACTTTCACGAATCAAGTCCCGACCTTTGACTTGCAGTATCAGGAAGATGATTCATGTTTGAAAGGAAAACTTACCTACCTGAAATTTGTTTGACGAATAAGGTGATGTTTTTCATATTGAGTGGGAAGTGTCCCTTCGATTGAAGATAAAATAAACCAAAAAGGTGTAGAAAATGCTTGTCAAAGTAAACCTACACGACAAAAAAATGTTTGTCATGTAGGTACGTTACGCTACAATTGCAACAGTTCCATTTAAGAGAATAAATTTGATGTCATTGCATTAGCGAATCAAAGGAATGCATTTTATGAACATTAAGCTCAAGTTGGTATTAGGTAGGTAGTTGAATAGTTTCATTATCATGGAAAACATGCTCGTCGAACATGAGCGCCTTGTTGAGCGTAGTTAACGGAACCTCAATAACATCCCTGCGTTGCGGGTGAGCGTCTCCAACTTTTGAAGATGACTTTTGAAATTGGTGGTTAATTTCAAGAGTTAGGTACTCATGAAAATTTCTCTTGTTTGCTAAAACAATCCCAACTAGAGCTTACAATTTAATTGTAAGCTCTAGTTGGGATTGTTTTAGCAAACAAGAGGTCATCTCTTCGTAGGTGTTGGCAATGCGGCTATGACCTTTTCGTGGGCTTCGCGTGTTTTCAAAGGGAGGGGCTGTGGGTGTTTCGGTAATCCGCTAAAATAAAATTCGTTCTTGACGGCTTAGCTGAAATTTCACCAGCAATGGATATATAAATGGGCTATGGAACAAGGTCAGAGAAATGGGAAAATTCGGCCGAACATAATGAGCAATGAACAAAGTACTCAGTACAGTTAGCAATGAGAAATTAGGTGTCTGAGCAGAGGAAATCACTAGTGAATATTTGGCGTTTTGAATTTTCCCGCGGTGACACTTTAACTAATCCGCCAGAGTGCACTCGCACAAAAAGTAGAAAGTGTACAAAAAAATCTTTTTTATTTTGGTCATGTTATGTTGGTGAACATGAATATGGTCTGTCCCGTCACGCTAGCGTCAGAACAAATCTGAACGACTATTTTCCTTGCGATTTCACCTTTTCTGATCTCGTGAATCTCTCTGAATTCGTGCTTTCAGTTCATTGGCTGACCACGAGAGAGCACTTGTTGGAAGCGCCACTCTTCCTTCCAGATTCAAAGTTGAAATTTTCGAAAGTGCCCTGTAAATTTGTATTACCTACACCGTAGGAGCCCAAAACTCACTGCTATGGCTTAAAATTATAAAGTTCTTTCAGAAAAAAGTATTAGTCGACATTCGGTTCTCGGGCCCATTCAACAGGCTGGCATTAATTTAGCAACCCTGTAAATTCCTTACATGCCCTGCGGGGCCCTGGTTTGTCTTTGCCAGTCTGGTCACCCTTTCTGAGCACAAGGCAATAATAAAGACGCAGGCATTATGACCCGATGATACCGAACAAAAACGGCAATTCCTCCTGACAGCCGGTCTCCTCTCCACGACAAAAATGTCCACTTGTTCCCTTTCAATCCTTCCTGCGATTAAGAACTGGATCACAATAGGCAGCTTCAAAGGGAGGGCGGATTGCTATCGAGCGATAAGGGCTGTGGCCTATCCCCCGAAGTCTCCTGCAGTCCGAAGTGTTGGGGTAGGGGTAGAAACAGACCTTACAACCGTGACTCTGAAGTCTATCGTCGGAAAGAGGGAAGCGTTGCTATGGAGACCCACCCGGTATGTTGGAGCTAAGAGCTGTCAGTTGATGCACCGTTCTCAGCAGACTGCGTCATCTTGCCGCACTGCATCTGTACCCGCTGCTTAGTACGTTTGTCGGTTCGGACGTGTACCAGTGATTACGTGATTCTTTTATATCAACCGAAGTGGCTCAGTGTACTGTATTGAAGTGATTCAAATTTATAATTTATTTTAATCCGATGCTCCGGTGGATCTTCTGTCAAGTTGCTAATCCCGATATTACTTTCAAGTGACCTCACGCCGGGCCCAGTGAGATTTTTATGAGCGTCCATCAGTCTTGGGTTTGTCAAAGTGCCGCAGAAGTTGCATAAAACGAAATCATTAGCTCCATAAAATCGTGAACTCTCTATTACATTCGAGTCCATTTCGTGGAATATGAGCCCCTACAGTAGTTTTATCGCCCTGCTAGCTGCAGCACTTCTATGAAATATGCCTTCGGTGTTCAGTCGTTTACCTATTGACTTTGATTGTCATTGAAAAATTAAATATAAATAATATTTCCGAAGAGGCGAGGAGAAAAACTGCGCATTATTGAACATTGACAGTCAGCAGATCCACGAATGGTATCTCCAACGTTGGTTGACGTTTTATCATTTGTCCACCGGCCAACGTTTCTCTCATAGAGTTTTAGGCGGGAAACCTGCCGTCAGTGAATGTTGCCTACTTGGCTTCACGTGTGGCGAAGGTTTCTTCCCTGCAATTGAGTTGTTGACATGACTTCCTACCCCCGTGTTTAGACCTCGTCTGTTTTTGCTCTCTTTTGGGCCTCGTATTAGGGCCGAAGTTGGTGTCTGTGTGAGGCCCTCGTGTAGCCTTGTTGTTCTTCGTTTACGGGGCCGGAGGTGGGTGGTTCTGAAACAAATAAACCGTCTAAAATTATCCAGCGGGAAACATCATCTTGGCATCTGTTGCCATTGATTCGGTTGGCAGAAAAACTCCGTCTTTCCCAGTAGGACGTGGGATATTTGGAAACCCTAGAGTGTAAACCGAAATCAGTGCTCCATGCTAATGACAACCAAGGGCTCCCTCTGGGATTAAAGTTCGCCTGAACTGCGCACCGTCAGCTTATTGGCTTGAAAGGCAATTCGTGTCAGTTTTTTAACACCTCTTAAACCTATAAATAGCGACTGAAACTAATTTATTCCACAAACATGTGAGTTTAAAAGTTCCAGTTCCATGATAAAACTATATACCCATGTAATCGCGACGGAGGTCGACGACTCGGATCGGCCTCAAAATTTGACATTATCCGTTTCAAGAGGTCTAGATTTCAAAACCGAAATGCCCTTCCGGCGTATGGGCCGTAGTAGGAATTTTTTTAAAAAATCTGAAATTCTGACAAAATACTCGGTTTAACATCTAGTTGTGCCCGCAAGGTTTTCAGCCCGATCGCCCAAACCCGTGGGGCGCTATGGGGCTAAAATGGGGCTACGGGAGGTGTTTTTTGAAGGCTTTTGGCTATGGGATCGAGTTAAGTGTTGTTTTTGAAGTATTTTTGGACGTAGAATCCATCTTTGGGGGTCCCGGAACGATCCAATATCACTGTGGCGATCTATAGGGCTTTCATGGGGCTACAAATAGGATTTTTGATGAATCCCAGGAGGTCAAATATTTTTCGAATAAAAAACAAAAAATGTTTTGAAAAAATTTACAAAAAAACACGTTTTTCCAAACTTTTTTTCTCGTTGACAAAGAATTAAATTTTTGCACAAGTAACCTACATCATAGAATAATAAACCCTTGTGTATAATTTGCAGCGTTTGATAAAAATATTAAAGAGCTAAATCGGCTGAATGCTGATGAAGGAGTTCACCCCACTATTGTTTCTGGTTTAGTAGAGCACTGAAAAGGCACCAACTGTCCGTTCAACTTTTCCAAGCGCTCTTTTCATTCAAAGGTTTCCTTTTAAAATTGCTCGTTTTCCGGGTACGGTCTTTCGGCCGGGCCCTTACGTTTTTTTTAAGACTCTTCAACTGGAACTCTATTTAAAACTTGAAAGACACCTGGTATGCTTTCTTGCTCTGGAAATTAGCTCGTTCATCTGGACTGAGTTTTCCGCTTCATTTCATTGTTCCATCTTATTTTATTTTTATGTATTTTCTTTGTCAGTGACCCGCAACATTTTCTGTAAAGCCTTCTCGAACCCAAGATTTTACATTTTCAGTACGACATCAGTTCGCATTAGTTGGTGATTCCGGCGACTTTGTAGCGTGTGAACTAGGTGGCTTATCATGTACGATTTAGTCGGGAAAGATTCAGCGATTTATGACTCTTTATTCCATCGGCTTGCTATTACCGTGTGGCAAACTGCTCTACATTTACGCCAAGCCAAGGAGAACGAGGTGGGTTGTGTGACTTATTAATGAAGCCTTTCTCAACATCATTTAGGTACGACAGATTGAGTGGGAATAATTTACTGTTATTCTTTTTAAATGTTATATGTTGAAATTTGTGAATGTTTACTTTGAAATCCAATTTCTGTGGTTAAATTGTATGCTAACCAAATTGTGGTGTTTGCGTTCCGCTCGACTAACTTGGTCTTTTGTTTTGTTTCAGCATGCAGCAGAATTGGCATCGAGACAAGTCATCCCCTACAAACAGCAGGTGAGTCATTTAATCAACAAAACTCTCCTAACCCGAAGTCCTTCGGCCCCTCCTGGTCATACATGATGCATGAAACGACGGCAGTAACTCGGAGCTAAATTAAAAGTGCTCATGTATATGCGGACAGGGTCAGCCTTGGGTGCAATTGAATTGAGGTCCAGCGTTATGGTGATCCGAACGGCGCTCGTCGGGATTTTGATAGACGTTTAGCGCTAATGTGAAGGGAGACCAAAATCAGAAACACTTGACAGCTAATGTAGTAGTTTATGACCCTCAATTCCAGATTTTTCTAGGTGTCATTTGAGACTGGTGAACCGAAATAATGTTTTTTGTTTATCTGTAGACGTTTTGGGTTCTTTACGGCGAAAGTCGATAATCCGCCATGGTTTTTTTTTTTTTTTTTTTTTTTTTTTTAGGTCACTTTGTGATACCTATTTTTCCATTAAATGGATGCTGCGTCGAAAAAAAATCACAAAAATTTTTGAAACACGTTGAAGCATATTGTCATTTCATTATAAACTTTTACGTTCCTCCTTTATACCCCCAAATTTCAAGTAAACATTGAGGCTCAACACAAAAACATCTATATTTGCATACCTAGCGAACCTACTTATTTATTCACCCCGAAACTCGGATAGTATCGCGCGGAGGACGTGTTTGGAAGGGTAAACCGACTGTATGTGACAGTTCTTAAGGAAGCGTAAATCTCAACGAGATGGGAGGGGGTTGGAAAGGTCTGGCGAGATCTACACACGACATGGACACCACATGCTACTCGTCAGGACTCGGCCAGCGAATCCGCCATCTAGATTACGAACCGCGTTTTGTTGTATGCGGACCACATGCTCGACAATGTGAGGGGAAGTGTTATTCTTCTAAACAGCATCCTAAAAATAGGGCTGTGCAGTTGCTTTTGTACCATTCCTTGCCGGGCAGCAGAGGAAAATGAGTTGAACCTTCAGATCTTAACTTCTTCCTTCCTGAATTTAAACTTTGAGCCTCAGGATTTTTTAACCGTGCCGTGAATTCGCCTTCCAACAACTCTGCATTCAACCACTGCAGCAATTTCATTTCATTTTATTTTTTAGTGACTTATATGACCTCCATTGGGCAGCCCCCATCGGGTCCAGACACAAACAGGAAATGAACAAAACCAGGAGATTTCTCATTCGGTCCGAGCCGTTCCCTCTCAATCAGAGCCCATTGTTAGGGGAGAGGTCGGTTTCTCATCTAGTGAGCCGAAAACGGTTTTATTGCCTCGGAACCTTTTTCAGGGTAAGTGTGTTGACTGATAGGAGCGAAACCCATTCAATCACATCACTGGGCCGTGGCCTCCTAAACGCTCGTTTACCGAGAGCAGGGAACAGATTCCCGACAGAAACCAATCGGATTCGACCAAACCTAACTCAAAGAGGATTCGACGGAAGAACGAAATACCTACGTTATATCACTATGTAATATGAGCTGTTTCTGCCTAAAACTTTCCGAAGCGTTTCTACTAGAACGTTATTACGAGGAAACAGATGTGTTGATCGTTTATCTATCTGTAATTAATAATTTATTTCAAGCTACATACTACCGCTTCCGTAACTCAAATCGTTCAGTTATAATCCCGTTTGAAATAGAACTCTTCAAATAGGGGTGTGAAAAAATCGTTGTTGAAAATCGATCTAATCTACTCTCGGGAAAAATCGAACCAATCGATTTATTAAAAAAAAAGGATAAAGTTTGATTTCCTTTTGATTATCGTTTTCTTGTTGTTTTCATTTATTTTTATTGTTCTGAAGTTTATTTAGTTCATTTTGATGGTTTCTTCTAGAGAGGGCAAGGGTTGATTGATCGTTTTGAAATTACTTACGATCTTCCTACAAATTATTATTTACGAGTGTCGTGCAAAAAGTATCTTTAAATATCTAATAACTTTTTTAAGGCCTAAAGTTTCCTAATAACTATTTTATATCGAGAATCTACGTTAAAAACTCATTTTTTCTACATAATCTCCATCCCTCTGACGTAAGTACATATAATATAAATTATCGTATTTATGTGCTCACAATAAAGTGTTCTGTGAGTTACCTACCTACGAATGGTACATTAGGTACATTTACATGTACATATTATGTATAATATTGTGTTGTATCATATAGTTTCATCAATTGTTAAATTCAAAGTCTAAATTCGTGTTTTTTTTGTTTTGTTTTTTTCATTTTTTTTTTTTTTTCCATTTCATTAGGCCCTGATGATAGGAGAATATATCTCTTGAAACGTCGGCAAAAATCTCGTCTTATTTCGGATTTAGAATGTGGACTCTTGAAACGGATATATACTTAATGTCAAATTTTGAGGCCGATCGGAGTCGTCGACCCCCGTCGCGAAAACATATGTGTAGGTATTATTCCAAGAATAATAAACCAAAAGGGGAAATATAGAAAAATCTATTTATCGAGACCACGATCATACAAATTTTCGAGAAAATATAAAAAAGTTGGTTCCTACCTACAGAACCTAGTAAAACTTCACAGAGCCAGTAATACTTTTTGGAGGTTTGTTCAAAAAAGAGGAAAGGGGGAAATTCAGGTATCTGAAAGGGAACTCTGCGAGGAGCATGTGGTAACACTGGTACAGCTGTTTCTGTAGTGTGAATTTCACACTGAATACTTTTTCATTGAAAAGTGCAGTGAAGTTCGAAATTCGGATCATTTCGTATACCTATTGTAAAATAAGTAATTATATTATCTACCTACTACAGAAAACAATCTTATAAATCGGCCCAGCAGAGCCATTTAGTGAGTTGCTACATTTTGAAGGCGATGGGGGGAAAATATACGTCATTCCATCCAAGAGCATCATTTTGGATCGCATGTAAGTTAATGAGCTGTTAATAATTTGTGATTTAAGCATTTAAACATTTTCTAGGTTTTTGTTCGTTTCTGTAAAAATCCAACGATTCATTTTTCCCGAATTCCCGGCTCTTAACCCTAGATCAAAGCAAATAACTTCCTGCTGAAATTATTCTAGATTGAATACTGAAATATATTTTTAGCCGTAATTAGCTCTTAATTAAATCCTCCCCGCAGCAGGGGTTTCAAGCGGTAAAAAACGCGAGGGATGTTTTGTTAAGCATCGCAGCTCCTCCCCTTTATCACGTTGCCAATAGTCCGATTAGGTCTGGGGTTCATTGGTTGGTGAGTTATTAAACCCGATTAAGCCGAATTTTCGCTTGTTGAAGCTGATCCTCCCTACCAGCATAGTAGGTATGTATTACATTAAAGAGAAGGGAGAGGCGACACCCTCGCCAAGGGAGGGCGTCTGCCGACCCAGATTACGTAGGAAATGACACAGCAGATGAACCCTGAATATTAAACGGAAGCCCTCAGGGTCAACTCAGGCTTATGGGCCACATCTGCCAGAGGTCAAGAATTCATTATCCCGCTCAAGTCGCGGCATTTGCAAACGCTTAGAAGAAGGATACAATGCGGGAGCATTTTGTATGCGAGGCACAAGCCGCATGTTGCAGAATTAATATGCGGCGATTTCGAGTACGCTGGCGATTTAACGCTGGGGTCTCATCTGGTTATTTTAATAATCCTTTTGATTAAATCTTCCTGCTTTCTGTTGCAGGGTTGGGCGACAGAGAACCAACCAAGACCCAGACGAGATGCGGGCACTGGTATGGACCTCACTTACATCACCGAAAGGATCCTGGCACTCTGGTTCCCGGCCGACACAGGTCCCCAGGAGTACCGGCATGGGCATCAAGAGGCGGCGCACATGCTCCATTCCAAGCACGGGAACAATTACATGGTTAGTCCTTGCGCGTTGGGATGTTTTAGGATGTTTACTCGAAGTCTGCAATACCCAGGCCATACACGATACCCCGAGCTGGAGCCTGGTAACCAGCATTAGCAGGTTAACATGTTTCCATACAGATATCAGCCTCCCAATTTTCTGGGCCCTACACTCAATCTGGATCACCTCAGAGTGAGTCGGCAGAAACCTGGTCAGGTTCCGCCATGTTCTTCCCTCCAAAAACGTCCTTGAATAGTCCAATCAAATTGTTTGTTTCGCGTAACAAAATTTGATTTGCTGAATCCGAATATGAAGTTTGCAGCTTCCTCCGAGGTCGGCTCCACATTGAAAATTTCAAAAAAAAAAACCTTAACATTTTGGCACTTTTTTCAGTTTTTCACTATGCGTTTTTCGAAGATGGCCACTCCATACAAAATTAAAGTACACATAATTTCCTTCGAAAATAAGTGGTTAAAATTTATGGTTAAGCCAGAGATACAGCTTTTTGAAAAACAGCGATTTTTCGGCTCTTCGGTGAAAATGTCGAAAACGCCCACTTCCATAATATGCATGTTATCAATAAAAAATTAGATTCCGCGTGAAAGCGCATTAAATTTACTATAAGAAACAAATCTGTCGTCCACGGCGTTTTCGACCTTTTAGCCGAAGAGCCGAAATATCACTGTTTTTCAAAACGCTGTATCTCCAAGACCACTGGCTCAAACATCAATTTTAACCACTGCTTTTCGAAGGAAATTTTGCGTACTTTACTTTTTAATATAGTGGTCATCTTCAAAAAACGCATAGTTTCAGGTATATAAGTGAAAAACTGAAAAAAGTGCCAAAATTTTGATGTTTTTTGCATTTTTCGATGTTAAGCCGACCTCGGAGGAGGCAGCAAACTTCATATGCGGATTCACCACCCCAAAAAACATGGAGATCCGTTGAGTAAACAATTTCCCGAAATTATTTTACGGAAACGGCACTTTAGAACACCGACTGGCCTAATTCTAGTGTGATCTAGTATCGCTGAAGTTGTACAACACGTCACATTCCCTTGCTAAGCGAACTCTACCCTGAGGTTAAATCTGAAATCTTTCAAAATCTGTAGATCCTACCACATAAAAGACAATTCAGGCACACTGTCCCCACAGGAGACAGATTACTTTCTTCCCCTCCGTACAATACATGCTGATTACAAAGGAAAATTCTGAATTGTGAAGGTTCAATGTGTACACATTCTTTTGATGAGATTTTAATCAACCACACAGTAATTAATTGACTCTGGCAGCAGCAAGCTCGGTCTTTCTTTTGAAGTTGAGAACAACAAAGGAGACCACTGGGAGGTTCCAGCGTTGAACCGAAAGAGAGAATGAAAACATTTGCTCCTGAAGAAAATTTAAACGATATTTCCTATGCCATTCCGCCCAAAATACCATAGCAATTAGCTTGCAAACTGTGCCTTCTTTACAGTTTTATAAGTGTTCTGTATGCTTCTCTCCAAATAGGGTAGGACTCAATCAACGTTCTCCCTTTTACGGAACAAGCTTCATTACGCTATACCTTATTACCCTCGCCTAATTTACTAACGGTAATGCCTCAATTCACAGGTATTCAATCTGTCGGAGCCGCGAGGTGGAATTAGGAGAGAGCATGTTCGCGTGAGAGAGGTCGGGTGGCCTCCGGATCTGGCACCACCCCTGGAAAGGCTGTGTTCGGTCTGTAAGGACATCGATTCCTGGCTAAGCGAAGATTCGTCCCGAATAGCAGTCCTCCATGCCAGGTAAATCTGAAATGGTTCTTTATCTGTAATTCGTTACATACCGCTTGATAATTAGCGTTACGGTCGTTAATTACCAGACTTTACGGCTTTATTATCGTTTCGTCGTTTTATCATCAGACTTCGCATAGATTCATAAAATGCGGGGCGCAAGTCAATTAATTTTTCTTTGATTTCTTTTATTATCTCTGGGATCCATGCTTCGGGTATGCTTCGTATTGCTCGTTATCTCCAATACATCGCCGTTGACTACGGACTTACAATTTAGCGTCTGGTTTTTGATTTCAATCGGCAATTTATTAATTCGTCCAATCCTGATTGAAGAATTTCCATCTACCAGATAAAATTAAAAACATGTTTACCTACCTTATTAATTCAATTAGTACTTGAATCCAGTTAAATCACCTTTCTTATAAGACGTGAAGACTACACTTAGAATAATTTTAACCTGTTTTAATGTTGTTTTTTTTTAAATTTTAAATTAATGACTGCATTTTGTCAATTTTGGGGTTTCAGAGGCAACAGAGAGCGGATAGGTGTCATTGTCGCCGCTTACATGCATTACAGCAGCATTTGCGGTAGCCCTGAGCAAGCCCTGGACAGGTTCGCTATGAAGAGATATCTCGATCATAAAGTCGGAGATTTGGAATTGCCGTCAAATAAGAGGTAAGCCAAAATTTAATGAATCAGAATCTAATTTTGAAAAGGAGGAATCGGGAATAACCATAATTCCGGCTTTGTATGCGGGAGACTTTGAAACATCTAAATTTGAATTCTCATCCGCCCTAATGCCTTTTATTACACAGTCAGAAACCGAAATGAGGCCGCAGTACTCCCACTGCAACCCCCTAAACAGGCAAACGGCTCCCTTTATCATCCGAAACCACTCCGTAATTCATACCCCCTTTTGTTCATGAATTATTATAAGTTGCAAACGGTGTACGGGTCAGTTTCAAATGGAATCCTCGACCCAGCATTCTCTGGGATGACAGAAATGAATTCGCCTGCTTATTCAGAGCGAGTAGAAAAGACGAGTCGGTATTGCCTTTCTTTGGGCTATTTTGGTAGAATCTTGCCAAATAAAGAAAAGACCTTGAGTATTGTGCTCATTGTGGGATTGGGCATTAAGGTCTCCAACCTCACTGTTGTTAATGGCTGGCTGGATTGCTAGCGTTTGGCTTCATTTTTCTAGATCGTCTTTTTTCTCAAATTTTCCTCATCGTTGCAGATACGTCGAATACTTCTCGGGCCTTCTCTCCGGCTGCATCCGGATCAACTCAGCTCCCTTGTACCTGACCCACGTCACCGTCCTCGGAGCCCCTTCCTTCGAGCCTGGCACATGCGGTTGTCGAGCGTTCCTCAAAGTGTACGAAGGGCTCGTCCCTGTTTACACTTCGGGGGTCCACACAGTTTCACAGGACACGAGGCAATTCACTGTGACCGTCGCTTCAGGCGCCGACAGGAGGGGGCTCCAACTCCGAGGGGACATCCTTGTAAAATGTTACCATAGGTGAGGAACCAAAAAAAACTACGTCTTACAAAGTTATTTTGAAGAAATTCTACAACATGCCTGGACGGCACAGTTTATTAATTTTTAAACAATTTGAAGCTTTAATTTTTAAAAATTGAAGATGAACCGAGTTGTCGCCAATGAGCAAAAATATCGTATCAATAATAATTATTTCCAGTACATAATTTTTCATTTCTTGTTCGTTTCAGGCACTATTGTAATGATGAAAACAGTACGCGGTGCAGTTCTCCGGGTGATAGTAGTGTAGCATCCTGTGAACCTCTCCTCCAAAGGGAACTGATTTTCGCATGCCAGTTCCACACCTGCGCCGTCACTGATCACACTCTTAGTTTTACTAGACAGGAACTGGATATAGCGTGTAACGGTGAGTTTCATAGTGTGATGTGCATGTCTGACCTCTTGATTTGAAAATTTTGTAATTACGGAATTTTTCTAGTTAGTTGATTTCAGCGAGCAAGTAAATTACTTTGAAGGTTCTTGCGTGGCACTTGAAACGTGAGGATTTTATTTTCATAATGTGGACGTGGCATGTGAACTTCAATTTTGATTTTTTTTTTTTTTTTTTTTTTTTTTTTACGGATTAAGTAAGTAATACCAAATGAAGTTGCATTGAAACGATCTCAACACAACCGAGCTGACCTTTTCTGGCAAAAAGCTCCCACACGAAATCCATTTAGGAGGTGTGAGGCCGAGGAAGCACAACTGACGTGCTGTCCGAATGACGGGGAGTTGAAAGGCTCTTTTTTTTCCTCCGTCTTGTAAAAACAAGAAGGCCTTGGAAGGGATATTGTAATATGAGAAGAGTTGGAAGCCGCCCCCTGAAAGGGAGATGTCAGAATTGCTTCGCAGCAGGTACCCGCGTCGTAACCCTGACGGCAGGGTGAAGTTAAGAAATGTAAAACAAAATTGAAATAAGTAAATAAACAGTTCTGTATCAAAACAAATTTTAGAACAATCTTGTCGTCGTCGTAAATGCTTAATCAACGTAGCTTTTTGAAGATTGCTTCTCTTGGTAGGAGATACCAATATTTAGAGCGCTATTTACTCAAAATTTCAGGTTCAACAATTTCCCGGTTAGGTTTTTTTTTTTTTTTTTACATGGATTTGTCTATTGGCTGGACTACGTGAGCATGAAAATTGAGTGACTTTCTTAAAATGCAACGCAACAACCTTTAAACAAATAATCTCTTGGTGACGCTATTCACCTGGCGACATATTCATGACATGATTTTTTTGTGCGTTAGCGGTTAAAATTAATTTGCTTTTTGGAATATACGCGTCATAAAACGTATATTGTCAAATTTTGACTCCGATCAAAATGTTCGACCCCCGTCCAAAAAACGTTGCCGCCTGGGGCTTCGTGTCTGCCTCATTGAAGGTACGTTCCTATGAAAGTAAAATAGGTACTTGAGTACATCTCAGGGGGTCTTTAAATTTTATTAGGTTGGCGAAGTTTGGAAGGATTTCATTTCCACTAATATTATGGCGTTATGGGCCTTCAGATAATATCATTATGATCAGATCTTTTTTTTCCCCCCTTTCATTTCCACTGTTTTGCGATGGGGTTCAAACATTTTGATCGGCCTTAAAACTTGTTAAACCTCTTGTTAAACCTTGTAAACCTCTACGTTTTGTGACGTGAACAATCCAAAATCAAATGTCCGTCCGCCGTGGCGCCATTGGGCAGTAAGTTTTTTTTTTTTTTTTTTTTTTTTTAAATCGAAAATTTTGACAATATAGTTTAGTCTACTATATTTAGACAATAGTTGTGTCCGTAAGGCTCTCAGCCCGATCGCTCAAATCCGTAGGGCTCCATGGGGTGTCGTTTTCGAAGCATTTTTGAACGTTGAATCCATTTATCTTAGAACGATCCGATTTATTTCGCGATCTATGGGGGGGCTACAAATGGGGCTTCTGAAGGACGCACAGTGGTCGAGTGGTTCCGTTTTCCGAGTAATTTTGCTCGTAAAATCCATTTTTTCGGCGTCCCACATCTATCCAAACGCTGTAAAAACGTGCAGTTCTAATTTTATTTTAATTTTTTAAAGCCGTTGTTTAATTTCTGGATGTCATTAAATTTTGACTGGCACTCTCAAGAAGGGAATGAATTGTCCGAACCGACGTCTTACAGACTGAAGACTTTGGTCTCATCCCCGATAACGTTTGACCGCATAATCGATTTTTGGTAGGTAGGTACGTTTTTTGAAGTTGCTAAGTACGGCTGAATGGCCTGAACCTATAGGTTCTGAACCTTATAAATTCTTTTTTTGGTATAACAATAGACGTAGAATTGATTATTCTTGAAAAAAGAATACAGCAAAATTTTCTATGTGAAGCATAGTTGTTTATTTAAACGCGAAAAAATTAAGTAAGTGCCCAAAAGTAGCACTTTTCCAGCCTCCTATAGTTGTGCCTAGGGTTTGCAATCCCGAGATCCCGGACGAGTTTTGACAATTTGAAAATGTTGAGAATTAATACCTCGTACGTAAATTGCTCAAGTCTTGTTGGATAATATAGTTCGAAGGCTGACTGATCGTGCTCTAAGATGAAAACTGAATTCCCCTGAAGAAAGAATTCGGAAATCGATGAACCAGCCGGTGCCAGTGGCGAAAATTAGAAGATTTATTGAGCATAAGTAAAAAAGAAACGAGCCTGTTCGAAAATGGAGGCTGCCGAGGCCACCATTTGGATTTAGTATACAAATATCGCCTGAGAGGCGAGTCACCGGACCCAAAATACGGCTAGTAGGACGGAAAAAAATCGACGTGTTCTGATTTTGGTTTATTATTCTTGGAATAATACACCTATGTTTTCGCGACGGGAGTCGACGACTCCGATCGGCCTCAAAATTTGACATTATCCGTTTCAAGAGGTCTTCATTCAAAATCCGAAATGTCCGTCCGCCGTCCGAGCCGTTTTGGGCAGTAGGAATTTTTTTTTAAATCTGAAATTTTGACAAAATACTTGGTTTACCATCTAGTTGTGCCCGCAAGGTTTTAAGTCCGATCGCCCAAACCCGTGGGGCGCTATGGGGCTAAAATGGGGCTACGGGAGGGTTTTTTTTAAGGCTTTTGGCTAAGGGATCGAGTTAGATGTCGTTTTCGAGGTATTTTTGGACGTAGAATCCATTTTTTTGGGGTCCCGGAACGATCCGATTTCTCTGTTGCGATCTATAGGGCTAAAAATGGGATTTTTGAAGGATCCCAGGAGGTTAAATATTTTTCGAGTAAAGAATAAAGAATGTTTGAAAAAACAATTTAAAAAAAAAAATCCAAAAAAAATTTTTTTTTTAATCCAAAAAATTTGTTTTCCAAATTATTTTCTTTTGACACAAAAATAATTTTTGCACAAGTAACCTATATCAAAGAATAATAAACCCTTGTGTAAAATTTGCAGCGTTTTTGTAATGTTGTCAGGGTGGGTACCAACAGTTTGCAGCTTCGAAATCCTTGTGCAGAATGCTTGGTGCTCGAATAACCGCGAAATTCACTGCGTACGTTTTTATAGGTCCAATAGGTCCCGAGACACCTCTTCAACCATTGACCATTTTCCCCCCAAAGTTAGAAATCGTGGAAATATCGGGTAAAATATTCATCCCACGAGGAAAGTTATGAGGAATGAAATTGTATAGCAGTTATTCAGCTGGAACATGTTGGACCATCCCGACCTCCGTCGACGCTGAGAGGGCTTTTTCTGCAGCAGGGCTATTTTCGAGTTTGCAAGAAGCAAATGGGCTCATCCAACTTTGAGTACCTGAGACGAAATCTCGAGAGAATGTCTCGAGACCGATCTCAGGGGGGGTCCACTTGAGATCGCAATCACTCTCGAGACAGGTTTGTGAGACTTCGTGAGACTTCAAGTCTCGAGACCTGAAATATTGCATTTCCACTTGAGAGTCCGATAGCTATAATTTAGGAGTCGCGAGAACTGGAATATTTTATTTCCACGCAAACGCGTCCAGTCTCCGAGAGCTGAAAAAGTCTTCCGCCGCTGCCGGAAGACTGGAGACCAAGTCGCGAGAGCAGGAAATCGAATGTCCACTTGTGCACACTCGGAGATGTGTTCGGACTTGACTCCGCTACTGCTCTCAGGTCCATTGGCGATTCGAGTCTCATGACTATTCTTGAGACTGTTTTGTCTCAGGTGTACACTTAAGAGCACATTTTTTAAGTAGGTGTATAAGTATAATAGTTTTCAAGTTTTTCGTTGTTTTTAATCAATTTTTTTCATTAAAAAAAATCCTCGATCCTGGGATTGGCTCCGAAAAATCCCAGGATCCCGGGGATGTGTACCGAAGGTTTTCGTGATCGTAAACTTGGATTCAATACTGTCTCGTCAATGTTCACGTTTGTATGGGCCAGTATTTTGTAGGTCTCCTCCCTACAGTAATTGGTCAAACATTACATCCTTTTTTTCTTTGCAGATCTAAGGTTTCCGCTGGACGGAGCCGTAGAACTTCACTTCGCCGGCCGCTCTGACACCCTGAGGGTCGCACCAGCTCCGACACCGGCAGTCCCAGTCGACAATTCGGTAGATCCAGTGACCCGATGGGATTCCTACGAACACTTAGACCACCCCCCTCCGCTCAGCCCGGACTCGGACATCACCGAAGACCCGAACGGTATGCGTGTTCAGTTTTTAAAAGCATCTTGTGTTCATTCGGGATGTAAAAAAAAAAACTTTTTACGTGTGTTACATGAGGAACATTTTTCCTTGACGAAAACATTGTGTTTTTCTCACACCGTATCTCAAGTGTGTTATGCATCGAATCCACAGTCAAACAGATTTAGTTGCGTCGCTGATAAACTCAATCTATTCTTTCCGCACCATCGCCCGCCATAGTCATTTTCTGTATCGTAGCTGAACACCTTGCGAGCATGTTAGTCGACAATCTTTCAAGATTCATCTCGCTGGTCTCAACTTCCTGTGATGATGAGAATATAAAAGCGGTGTTGGAAATTATCTGTCCACTCTAAGCTGACCAAATGTATGCCAGATGTTGATTCGGATGGGACGGGCCGATACGATAAACTAACAAGCGAGCTCCATCACGCCCCTCACTTGTTTTGGTGTTCCGTGTCGAAAGATACGCTCGTAGATACCTAAAGGCGTTGCATCAACGTGTTTTGACGCCTGCAGACTGTTTGTGATTCTTCAAATTACTTATGCAGCTTCGTATTGCACTATCATCAAAAGATTATTCTTCGACATCGAGGTCTCGAAAGGATTTTAACTAGTTGTGGTATTAAATCTGGACGTATTTAAGATTCATATCCAAAAAATGCCCGACCAACAAGGTTTAGGGATTGTAGGATTTCATCAAATAACTAATTGCCGCCGCTAATAACACCAATGTCTAGCAAAGGCCATTTTATTCGCCTTCTTCTTTTTCTCCTCCTTTTTAATAACTAGGCCGGAGCTCGTTTGTTCCCCATTCAGAAACGGAAGAGTTTCTTAACCTCAAAAGACGCTGAAAACGTTTCGACTTCCTTCATTTTTCGTTAAATCATTTCTTAGTCGATTTCACGAGTGAATCTACGGACAATGTACAGTGGAACGTTTCAACAAAGATTGCAATTTGTTCTCTGTTAGCGAATTTGCATTTACATGGAGTCTTCACAGTCGAGCTTACCAGTAAAATTTCGAAAATAGAAAAGTTTGTTATTCTCAAAATAATGTGGCAGCCGACGCGAGGCTTTCACTACAAACTCCAATTTGACAGAAGGGTTTATTATTCATTGATATAACTTCTGCAAACATTGATTCTTTTGACATAGAATTTTATAGAATTTCATTTACAAAATTAAAAAAAAAAAAAAAACATTCCTGAACTGTGTTTGGACTGATGTGACCCCGTAAAACCTATTTTACCGAAAAGACGACCGACCTACTGGCATCCTTCAAACGCCCCATTTGTAGCCCCCATGAAAGGCCGCCCATAGTTCCCAACGGTGAAATGGGATGGTTCCGGGACCACTAAAAATGGAATCTACGTTCAAATATACATCGAAAACGACACCTAACTAGACCCCATGGCCAAAAAACCTTCAAAACCCCTTCTCGTAGCCACTTTTTAGCTCCACAGAGCCCCGCGGGTTTGAGCGATCGGGCTGAAAAGCCAGCGGGCACAACTAGATGGAGATCCGAGTATTTCGGCAAAATTTAAGATTTAAAAGAAACCTACTGCCCAGAACGGTCTGGACGGCGGTCAGACGTTATTCTGAGAATTATTAACTAAAAGCAGTGGAAAAATGTGACGAAGAAGAAAAAAGGGACAAATAGTTATCCGAACAAAAATTATTTAGTTCTTCTTCTTCTTCTTCACGTTTCTCCCTGTTAATTTTTATTTTCCTTCCATTATTATAACACCTTACATCAAAATGCTCTTTCAAACTTATGGCTTACTGACTTGTCTCCCAAAGACCGCCATCTCCGCCTTGCCAAAGTTAATCCTCCTCGGAACCACTCGAGGACTTTTTAAAACATTTTTTATATTCCGCTCGTTAATCCGAAAACAAAATGACGAAAATGAAAAAATAGTGCAGACGAAGCCGTGTGGGGGGGGGGGGGGGGGGGGGATCAAGTGGAGGCCATTTTTTAGTAGATAACACGAAAATGTGGTTGTTGTCGAACGTAACCACACCTCAGTCCTCTGGTAAGGGCAGGTAGCGTGAGGGTTTTCTCTCCGACGACGTTCTCAGCTGTGATGCCTGCCCACTGGAGTTAGTACCGGCGGGAGGAGCGGGTCGCGCCACGGTAGCGACACGACTGTGCAGTTCCCTCTTCTCCCACCAGCAGCCCAGCGTTCTCTTGGCCATTTACTGTTCATTTATTGCGACAATAACAATTAATGTAATGTCTACATGCAGTGAATTTTCAGGGATCAGACCCGACGGCTAGGCCTCCTTTAGGAGACACACCTACAGACAATTCACTTGAGGTAGCTACATCAGCGGTCCCAGAGCGAGCTGATACCTGCCATGGCACAATATTATTGTTTTGGGTATCAGCGTCCTCTCGTTTCCCTCCTGAAAACTCTGCACCTTCACAGTGCGTTGACATATCAAGCAAGCCTGTCGAATGTGAGTCTTCCATTACTGTTGCCGCATCTTCCCCCTGGTCTGCAGATCACGCCAATTATTGGATAACACTAGATGCATGACACTAGAACTATTATAGTTCTAGTGTTATGCGCAGGATGGAGATGTTCCCATACTCCCCTTTCTGTTCTTCCAAAAACACCGGCGGCGAAATCGTAGATTCACGCTACAGGCCTTCTGCCGAATGCACCTCACAAAATTTAATGAATTTAAATTCAGGTGTAGGTTCACAAACTTACGTAGGTACACCCCACACACCCATCTCCTGCTGTATGGAGTGTCCCACAGGTATCATGGGTGATAAGGAGTTTGTGGACGAGAACAACTAACAACGTCTCGACTCTAGCACATTCAACACTTCCAGCTCGACTGTGAAAGGCCTCTTTGCATGTGTGCACACTTTTTTTGTACTCATTTCACCATAGACTTTTTTTTCTCTTTTATCTTGAAAATAACTCTCCCGCTGTTAATTCGGAGAAACAGATCCTTCGCCTTGACCCTCATTTATCTATGCCATCATTTCGATAGTTCCCACTCACAGGATTATCGATGAGGGAATTTCAAGAGAAACAACCACTCGGGTTTCCCCGATAAGAGTTAAGAGTTTATTACCGCTCGAACCGGCGATGACATCATCTTCGGATATTCACGAGTGTCAGCGGGTTCGTTCGCTTCGTCAGGTGTCTGGTTACAGTCATCAGGTTCCTAGTTGACAATAGTGCATAACTTAATCGGTAAAGGTTGAGCCGAAGCCGTTTGAAGTGCGTTGGCTTTGTCTCCCAGACAGCAATGTTCCAGCACAGGCTCCGCCTACTCGCACCCGGTACGAGCGTCACTCGGACCCGAGCGGTTGATTGCCGGTCAGTCGCCAGATTACCACCTATTAGTGCGGTGCCGTTTAGTTATGGTTAACGCTAGCGTGGCGTATGCCGCGCCGGAAAAAACTATTTTCGTGTTCAGTTGACGTGATTATGCTCCGTTGTGCACATTCGACGCGTCCTTCAAGTTAGTCGTCTGTTTCTGTACGATCGACGAAGATGCCTTCACTTTCTGCCAAATTGCAGTGTGCTTCTCGATGGCCGAGTGAGTCCTTATTGTATTTTTAAGTCCTTTTTTCTTATGGCTAAACTTATAGTGTGCGTTTTGACTGTTGTGACGGCGCAGTAGTCTTCCAGGCTCCAGTAAGCGAGGTAGAAACGCTGAATTGGGCCTTCCTAATGGAATTTTAAATTCCAAGAACAATCCCAAGAGCCCTCCCGCGACAACACATTCTTACAGCAATGTTCTTGTTATTAGGGTCGAAATTGCTCCCCTTGCGCAACATGTACGAAATTAGCCGGAAGGATGGAAAAGTGTTTGTCGAGGAGTTTTCTTACGAGCCTACTTATTCAAAAATTATTTTCCTCCTTTCTATTTGGAAAATCGATTCTTTTGCACGTTTGGAAATCTCCATTCAGAAATTCAAGTTTCACTCGAAACAACTCCAAAATGGTTAGGTACCTGGAAAGATGGGTGAATTCTGCAAAAGCTGAATTTTGGGAAATCGCCGTTTTCTCAGGTGACCTCAATAATAAAACTCGTTCGAACCACGTTGATTGGAGGGGGGGGGGGGGGGGGTTCAGGCGACCGCCAAATTTGGATACAAAGCGTTCATCGAAGCATCGTGGCACTGTTTACAGATTTCCCAAGAGAGAATAAAAACGCTGCAAATTTTACACATTCTTAATGGGCTCCTTCAGAAAGTCGGAATTCATCATTTCTAACAACACATTCGGATTCAGCACCATTTAAAACCCTCTACACACATTTTTAGGTCGAAAATCCATATAATTACGGGCAGAACTGTTTTAGAATTATTTTTTTTTAAGCATGAGCTTTCTAGGAATGTTTTTTTTTTTAATCACTCATTCAAGGTTTTTTAATCATTCAAGGTGCAAAAATTAATTCTGTGACATTAAAAAAAAAGAAAATATTTTTGAAAAAATATATTTAAAAAAATCATCATTCATTAAATTTAAAAAAATTAATCATTTATTCAATTTTTTTAAATCATTCAAGGTGCAAAAATTAATTCTGTGACATTAAAAAAATATGAAAATATTTTTGAAAAAATCTATTTAAAAAAATCTGAACAGATGTGGGACCTCGAAAAAATTGATTTTGCGCCCAGAATTACCCGGAAAACGACACCTTATTTTCTTTTAAAAATCCTATTTGAAGCCCCATGAAAGCACCATAGATCCCCACAGTGCAATCGGATCGTTCTGGGACCCCCAAAAATAGATTCTAAGTCCAAAAATACCTCGAAAACGGCCCCTCAACCGAACTCGACCCATAACCGTTTTGGCGATTTCAAAATGTCAGATTTAAAGAAAAAAATCCTACTGCCCAAAACGGCATCGTGGAAAATTTCCACGATAGAAAGTATTTTTAGGAAGTATTTTTTACTTCCTAGTAATTTTTTACTTCCTGGGAAGTATTTTTTACTTCCAATTCTTGGAAAAAACTTGGAAAAGGAACTGGGAAATTCTTTTCCCAAACTGGGAAATTCTTTTCCAAGTAGAACCTGTCGCCTGTTGAACCTGTTGGAGTGATTTAACGGTAATCCACAATAAATAATAGCAAAAACCCGCTGTGTGCTTGTCCAAAACGTTCCATAATCTTAATAGGTATGAAACGTTTGTTCCGTGTGGGAACGTTTTGAATAACTTACCTACAAAAGGTTTTATGACCGCGTAAGCATCTCTTGATGTCTCCTGACCCCAAAGAGGGATGACTCAGGTTTTCTCCAGGATATTGCTTTTCATCTGCATATATTTGACTGCCCTTAGAGCGGCTGTTGGAATATCCAGCTTTGTGTGCCCAAGGGAGGCACTTCAAACATTCGTCAAGTTCATTGTGTTTGGTCCGTCAATAGGACTTTCATACTCCGTAGTTGGAACTTTTTAGACTCTGCGTGACGCCTGTGCGTGTTTACTCTCTTGTGACGTCTTCCCGCTCTCCCGAAGTGAGCTCTTTCTTCCGTGAAGATTACTCCATTCTTCAATAGAGGAGTTTAAATCGATAACCTATTAAAAGTTTATTTGGAGGGGATAAAACGACGAAGAAACTAGCTGATGTCAGTTTGGGGAGTTTGGTTGAACGCTCTGGCCAACCACATCGTTCTTCAATGCCTCATCCAACATTCCAAGCATTTATTAGAGGGCTTAACCGTATTTATTAAGCAACAAAAGGAACTTGTACAGCTTCAATCTAAGTTTGCCCAACGTGTTCTTGAACAAACCTTGGAAACTTTGCTAATGCAAATATTTGTTTTCCGCAATCAAGTTTTACTGCCTCATAACACTCTAGAAACGGGCTTACCAAGAACTTCTGATGCTAGGAATCCCATCCCTATACTTTGTGTTAAATGCGGATTACTTTTATATTTATACGGTTTTTACTTTAATATTTTCAGTTGAATGGATTTCTTTGTTCTTGGTTTTCTGTTGTATTAAGTGTTCTGGAAACCTTGGCTCAGAGCGGCTGCTTGAAGGCACGTACTGAAAGTGGATTCAAGTGTGCCGATAACTTGAATCGTACTTAATGGGGTTTTTACGATATGCTGATATTAACAATGATCTCTACCGATTCTTGTAAGAATAGGTACCATTCTGGAAGGCACGTACTCCCTTTTTTCCGTGAAAGATTTTAAAGAAATCTTGGTTGAGATGCATATAGTTGGTCTTTCAGGTAGCCCGAGCTTAAGCACTACTATAGCGACGAGAATGAAGTCTATTTCTGATCCGGTGTCGAAATCCGATGCCGGGCTAATCTTATCTGGTGTATTATCCGAAAAAGTTGGAAACACCCTCTTCTGAACGTCTGGTCTTCATCAATATATGTCAAATAACCCGGCAGACTGTGTAAATCTGTCGTCACAATAAATAACACCTATTTAATCGACCCGGAGGTCTACAATTCAGATCGACCTCAGAATTTGATTACTACATTCCAAAAACGAAATGTCCGTCTGCCGTCCGAGCCTTTTTGGGCAGTAGGATTTTTTTTTAATCTGAAAGTTTCGCAAAATACTCGGTTTACCATCTAGTTGTGCCCGCAACGTTTTCACCCCGATCGCCCAAGCACGTGGGGCACTATGGGCTAAAATGGGGCTGCGGGAGGGCTTTTTTGAAGGGTTTCGGCTACGGGGTCGAGTTAGGTGTCGTTTTCAAAGTATTTTTGAACGTAGAATCCATTTTTGGAGGTCCCAGAACGATTCGATTCCACCGTGGGGTTATATTGTGCTCTCATGGGACTTTTGAAGGATCCCAGGAGGTCAAATATTGTTCGAGTAATTTTTGACGCATTTTTTTTAGGACCCACATCTCTCCAAAATAATTTTCAAAAATCTTTTTTTGACAGAATTAACTTTTGCACAATTAACCTGTATCAAAGAATAATAAACCCTTGTGTAAAATTTGCTGCGTTAATATGCCCGCATTCATCCATTAAATACATGTTTCTATTGGGTTGTTGTTGGATGTTTCCTCTGGGGAAAGATTTTATCATAAAAAGTTATTCTCGTATGACTCCGTTGGGGTTTGTGTTGAGTTGAGTGAACATTACAAAACAATGTAACCAGTCTTCCATCGCCGTGTTGAGATGACGCGGACAGGCAACTTCGCATGTAAAACAGAATGGTTGTTTTGAAAATTCGATGCGCGGGTTCCGATTTAACCAGCTAGAAGGACGAAATATATAGTATACGAGCAATCCAGATTTCCGCACCTACATCCCCGGAGGGCGCGGCAGAGCGAGATTTATTTGACGCAGTTGCCCTCCGGGGTAGGTTTCCGTACTGCGGTTGGAATACATTTCAGGGCATTCGGATACGATCGGAGACAAAGAACAATGAATTCCAGCTATGGCCCGAGCCTACCAAATCGCGAGAAACGCCCTCGAGCTCTTATCTGAAGCTGTCCGATCTTTTTATGGTAAAATTTATAAAGGGGCGTTAAGCATTCTGCATGAAAAACTGGATATTGAACGAAAGACGGTCCAATGGGAATGACTTGGGTTTGCCATTGATCAGCAGAACAGCGCCTTGTTCGAGGCGCTATAATAGCGTTATAGCGTCGGTACGCTGGTTACGAATGTGCAACGTTCCCCGTGTCAGGCTGTCAAGACTTAGTTGTGAGTTGTTTGAGGTGTCGTACTAGTTAATATTATCGAAGTCAGGGGCGGATAGGCGGTTTTGACCGGCCCGGGCGATTCAATTTGACCGGCCCTACCCCGCCCCCTCCACCACACACACAGTCGTAACTGTGTATTAAACCTATCCAAAGACCTTACTTTTAATACCTAGGTGAACCTAATGCTTAGGTGAAAGAGAAAAATAACAGCGCATATGTATAATATACATATTATGAAAAATAACAGCGCATATGTATAATATACATATTATGTATATTTAGAACAAATAAAAGTGGCGCTTGGTATGTGAATTAGTTGGTACTGTTTATGCAAGCAAAATAGCGCTTCAAGGTAATTTTGCACATTTCATCAGTTAAGTACATAATCACAGCTTATCAGCAATAAAAAAAGAAGGCTCGCAAGAGGAGCATCTGGCTGGAGCTCTGAGCCGAGAGGCTTTGGGCATTTCCGGCCCTCCTCACCTCAACCCCTTCTCATGTATGTCCCCCGCTTGTTCATTTCTTTCGAATTCTAGGCTCAACCTCAGGCCCATGGTAATAAATTTGTTTTTGGTTTAATTTTCATGTCAAGTGTTTGGACGGATGAAGGACCCCGGAAAATCAATTAACAAGGTTACTCGAAAAATGAGTCCTTATTCGACTTCGTGGCATCCTTCAAAAGCTCCATGGATCCAAGGAACTGCTTTTGGGACTCCCAAAAATGGATTTTACGTCCAAAAATAGTTCGTAAACGACACCTAACTCTTCAAAAAAAAACCTCCTGTAGCCCCTTTTTATATCCACTGAGCCACCACCGGTTTGTTCGATCGGGTTGAACACCTTGCGAGTTCAAATAAAAGGAGACCAAAGTATTTTGTAAAAAATTTCAGATTTTTGAATGAATTCCTGAAATTTCAATTTTCGAGTGAATTCCTACTGCTCAAAACCGTCGTCGTGGACGGCGTTGACGGACATTTCAGTTTTGGAATCCACACAGCTTGAAACGTAGGTATAATTACAAATTTTGAGGACGATCAAAAATTTTCACCCCTGTTGGAAATACCAAAATGTAGGTATTATTCCAAGAATAATTAGCGAAAACGGGATCACTTAACGCTCGCACACAAAACGCATGCTGATGAGGGAGTAGGCACCAAGCAGTAGGCGATGGCGAGGAGGGCTCAGTGCTCCGGCCAGACGCTCCTGCTTAAAAAGATTAAAGATTTGTGGGAACGGCTACCAACCAGAGGAGAGACTACGATGTTTACCCATCAGGTAATCAACGGAGTCTCACCTTGAACTTACGCCCGGACGACACATTGTTCACTGATATGGTACCGATGACTCTATTTGCCTTCTGGTGGTCGAGGTCCAATCCCTAATACAAGACTTATCACTACGACTGCAGTCGTTGATGGACCTACATGTAGGTCCATCAACAAGCCGGGTCGGCGGTCCCCAGCTCTCCCCCCTCAGTCGTAGATTGCTGTGGCTAGTTTAACGTTCTCAGCAAACGAAGACAATGTTTGTTTGTTTTTTTACCGGTCCACCAGATTTTTATCCCGGTTCGAGGTCCCAAGAGAGGTTCGTTCATGCGATCCCTCGATCTTGTGTGTTGAAGACGGATGTCTCGGCCGCCTTCGTCACGGGAGCCTCTGCTAGGATTCACATAAACATTCCAACGTTCAGAGGTGAATTGTCAACCGACAAGACAGGTATTACAACACATAATTGACTTTTGGTCAAACATTGGTGTTCTTCCCCGGATTCGAACCAGGCTGATCAGCGCTCCGACTGATTGTAAACAGGCGTCTCGCTGACGCCTTAGTCCACGGGGCTACCCTGTCCCCCACGCTCCTGCTTGCAAGCCATCAACATAAGATCCTCTAGATTGTTGTCACTCAGAGTTTGCCTCAGCCTTGTTTTGATAATTTTAAATTTTGAAAAATTCCTCCAACACTCGACTTGGGTCGTGGAAAGCCTTTCCCAAATTTTGTTGAAAATAAAAAAACGTCTTGCATACGATGAGGCCATGAGGTTGTACTGTTTTAAAATCTTGTTGCACAAATTACGCACTTATTGAACTTGCTATCCACCCTATGAGGAACAATGCCAACCAGATTCTTTTTATGTCCGAGTTTTTCTTTTCTGTCTCGAGTACTGTAGGAACACATTTTTCTCCAGCTTCGACCGGCCCCTCAGGACCGTCGGCCCTTCGGGCGACGCCCGATCGCCCGACCTGCCTATCCGCCCCTGATCGAAGTTTTTTTCTTTCATTTTCCTCACAAAAGAAACGAAACAAGTGTGCGGGGTATACAATACCTAACCAAAATGCCATTTCGTGAAATTCACTTGACAGAGGAAGACGTGCCAGGAGAAAAACTTCCTCATCCCAGTGGCAATTTGGTGACAGCTCTGAAACGCTTCTTGAAAGTAGGGGGTATCAAGTTCCCAGGCAGTTCGCGCAAAAACGGCCTTGAAGGTTTAGCCCGCCGTTTTTTTAAAGAACCTATAACCTTGACTGGACAGACTTACTTGAAACCCCCATAAATCGATTCTGTGTACAGAATTACGTGGAAGACGACAACTTACTCGAAACCTTGGCTCAAACCCTTCAAAGTCTACGTCTATAACCCCTCAGAAGTATCATTCACAGCGCTATCGACCAGACGGACTTACTTGAAAAACCCATAAATTGATTCTGTGTACAGAATTACGTCGAAAACGACAACTTAATCGCCACCTTGGCTCAAACCCTTCAAAGTCTACTTCTCTAAACCCTCAGAAGTATCATTCAGCCCTCTCGACTGGGCGGACTCACTTGCTTGCGCACTTGCAGTGCTGCTGCATCTTAGCGGTTCAGGGAGCCCACTATTCGATAACCATACGTAACCTTCCCATGAAGTCAAAAGAGTGTTATGTATTCCATTGTCCCTGCACCTTAGTAGGGGTGTATTCAAGGCTAAGTAACAGCTACCGAGTTACTGTACATTTCTTAGAACCCGTTATTAGTTATGGCATGTCTGTGAATTCTCCCAAGTCTATAAAATTACAAACACGTTCCACTTTTTACTGCACTCTCCTCTTGCTCAAACATTTGTCCACGATACAGAGTAAACCCGCTCTGGCTCCGTTATTTGGTTTGTCGGTTAGAGTGGACGTATTTTAGCGCTTCCAAACAATTTTCGCATTGTGGTTAAATTTTCAGTTAAATCACAAACTGGGTGGTAATCAGGGCTGTAACTTCTACCAGGGTCTTATCTCGGAACACGGTTTGTTTGCGTTATACGTGATAAAGGAAGGCAGATGCTGAAGTAAAACAGTTATGGTGTCTCATCATCACGTGTTAACTACTCTTGGTAGGCACTTTCTACCACTGTGATGGATTTTTAGTAATTGCTTTTGAAGCTTGTAACTGTTCGTGTTTTGGCGATCGCAAGAGCTTAATGCCTTCATTTATGACTGGCTTCATTTGTGAAGGCTCTTTGGCGGCCTGTCCGCAATCCCCCGGGGCGTTTATGACTTAGTGTGACACATTGTGTATACGTTTCCATTAAACTCCTCCTTTGGATTTTTAGGTAAACGCAATTTGCTGCGCTCAACTAAATTTTTGTGTCAATCCGAAAATCCAGTCTGCGACGCCCCGTTGAGTTTCAGTATGCAACAATAACAGGAGATGGATTTTTGCCGAAGGAGAGGCTCGCTAGACAATTGAAATGATCGGATGATGAGGGCGATTTTATCCTCAGTCCCATTGTTCTTCATGTAGTGTTGTTCCGGACCACATCTGACAATGGGCTTTCGAGTGGGCGTGAACGCGACCACAATACAAGCAGCGAGAGTCCGTCTGCAAATGGTTATTGATAGAAAATATGCTTTTTCAAGCAATCGACGAGAAACAACACCGTAAATCAACATTTGTTCGAGTCTCGTGGTGTTCAAAGCTCGTTCATTTCCGAGTGAAATTGAGTTTTAGCGCTGTGCGTATTTGCATTGAGCGATTTCCAGGCTGAGTAGATTTCCTGAACGGTGAACCAACGTTGGAAAGAAAATAATTTGTTTGGTTGGCCATTAGGACTCCAATCCCCCCCCTCAATCTTCTGAAATCAGAAAATGTCTTAAACAGATATAAATCCCCTTGATTCAACTGTAAAATGTCCAGGAACACTTGTGGTTGCTGAATCCGGTCTATTTACAAGGGAGGACCTGCCTATCGATCTGCAGACCTTGGCACTACGGAATTCTCCACACCCACAACGGGATCTGCTTCCTGTGGAAGTTAAATATGACCTATCCTAAATTTGCCAAGGGTCTTGGGCCTTTCCCCAGGGGATGGTTTTCCCCTGCGGTGACACAAAAAACTGCGATGGCTATCGCGTGAGGGAGGTGGCGCTCAGCTGGCGTGGCCCTTGACCTATAAGTCCGCCCACCCCTCTGGCTAAGAGGTGATTACGCGCATGTAAGTAAACTGTAAGGATGACAGATGAAGGGAAGAAATCGAAAGACCTTGGTCCAGTGACCCAGATAATTTCGCGTTTTTTCTCATTGTTTCACGCCCCGTTATAATAATTTTCGCCTTATTCACAACCCCCCACCGACTTGCAGAACCAATCGAAACTTTCCTAGAAAGCTCTTGGTAATTCCTAGCTGGGGAATTTTTCTTTTCGCTGCGTTCTTTGAGTGTTAACGTGCCCGCCTTTTCACTGAAACAACTGAAAACCGCCCTTCCTGTTATGTCCTCTGACGGAGACAAAGCGGAAAAAACTGCTGCCCGTCTGGTCCATTTGCCCGTATCAGCTCCCTGCACCGAAGGTCCACCTTACTTTTGTTGTTCGTCGGGCATTTTCCCCGCCCGGAACTTTTTGTAGGCGGACCTAAATGGGTGGATGGGACAATATCGCACGCCCTTCAGGGATCGACATGTACGACAAAGACCTGACTTCCACCTGCTGCTATAGAAAGCGGAGGCGTCTCTCTTGAATGCGTCCTTCTGTATCCTTGGGTCGGAAATGGTCGCACGTGGCACATTCCCAGTCTGAATTAACTGAATTCATAGATGCTGAAACATCACGGATCAAATATTTTCCTCTGGTGGTCTTCACCGTTCTTGTTCATTTGTTTCATTGGAGTTATACAAATTCTCAACACACCAATACTTAACACATTCAAGAAACAATACCAAGTGTTTAATTTGAACAATTCACTCTTTGTGGGTCACCTCATTTTGTTTTTTCTTCTTATCTGTTCAAATGAGTTTTTCGACTTCTACCTTTACGCTGGTTGAAAAAGATAACACGTGTTGATATTTACAATTTTACGACACTCGTAAATTTGAAGACGACCTCGATGTTCACTCACTTCCAAAATTCATTTCCAGAGATAAATGCGTAATAATTTAAATGTGTAACACCGTTCATCCGAGTGTTGTTAGTATGGCACTACCGATTGTTGGTTTATAATACTGATTAAGATGGAAAACGTTTTGCCTTTTTTATCGTATTCATAAAATATTAACTTGAAGTCCCTAGTTTGATTTGTGGATCTCGGGTTGAGGAATTAGTGTTGATTGAAAGCTGTTAATGAATGCTAATCTGTTATGCAAGTTGCATGAAGTGCACATTTGATGAAGTGATTGATGATGAGCGAAGAATGATTGATCAAGCACCAGTCTTTTAATGAGACCAGGTAGTGGAGGTGGGCCGTGGGTTGGCGAAGTGGGGACTTGGCGCGCTGGCCTGGTCTTCTAACGTTCCCCCTCAGTAGTATTTCTTGAGTGTCGTGGAGTAGTTACCTTGTCGAATGCCGTTCTTAGCTCTCCCTTAACAGGCAGTCGGGAATATCTGATTTCTGAAGTGTTTTCGTTTGTTTTTTATGTCCCCCAACAGATGCCGAAGTGAACCATACGTACGGCCCTTTGGACGGCTCCCTCTACGCGACCGTGTCCAAAAAAGAGGAAGTCATCGCGAGCCCCCATACAGTGTCCATGGACTCTGGCATCTCTTCGGCGGGAAACGGACTGAACGCGACGCAAGGGCCTTCCCTCGACCAGCATAGAGAATTGGACAAGCTCCTGTCGGAAATGCTCATGACCGTCCGGGACATAGAAGACGTGCCGTACCACGCCAGGACGGACTCCCGACCGTTTAGCTATGGCCTGGCCAGCCCCAGACTCGTGCGAAAGTTCGGGAACGGCACCGGACCCGGAAGCGACCGGCCATCGCCTGTCTTCCATGAAGGGTGAGTTTCAATTCCTTGGTCCTCCATCTGATATCAATATTCACCCTTTTTATTTGAAGCAGGTAATTTTTGGCTTACGCCAACTTAATTTCCCCCAAAATCCCATATCAGCACCTTTCATAGTCTATTTGGGGGGGTTTTCGTCGAGTTCTATTGTTTTGTTTGCCACCAGCTTGGTAGACATTGTACCTCCATGGTACTGAATGGTCTCACCTTCGTTCGCTCATAACAGCTGAGATAATCATACTTATGTCACTCATTGCTAGAGTACCACTTGAACTCCCAGATAATCCCACATACGTGACTGTGACGTTTTCAGTGAGATTTAAACAATTGTCTACAAGGTCAAACCCCGTACCCTCGTAAAGAACCTCATCGGTTTTGCATCGATTACGTTCCATCGCCTGTTAAAATTAATATCTCGTTGGGTTGAAAATGTTTCTGCCATAAAAAAAAAGGAGACAAGAGATCATTTCCTGCCAATTTGCAACCTCTCCGAGCCCGCTAATTTTGATTTCGGTTTTTTTAATCGCCATGAAAAGCTTGTTTATGTTCTGTAGAATTAAAACTAACTAGCTGCCAGAGGCTATGGGAGGAGAAAAAGTGATCAGCTGAAACCAGTCCTGTGCGGTCTCTGAGATGGCGACGTAATGGTCGGTCAAAAAGCAGTTTCCAGATCCGTTGGGTCTGTTCAGAACGCCCACTCCAAATGAGCAATCCCTATATTCGTCAATTGATATTGATTGTTTGGGATAAATATTTCCAAAATTCAACAAAATGGTGGTGTTGCTTATCCGTTGAAAAACGTGTATTCACGTTATGGATCATGGGTGATTTTTGGTTTATTATTCTTGGAATAATACACCTATGTTCTCGCGACGGGGGTCGACGACTCCGATCGGCCTCAAAATTTGACATTATCCGTTTCAAGAGGTCTACATTCAAAATCCGAAATGTCCGTCCGCCGTACGCCGTCCAGGCCGTTTTGGGCAGTAGGAATTTTTTTAAAAATCTGAAATTTTGACAAATACTTGGTTTACCATCTAGTTGTGCCCGCAAGGTTTTCAGTCCGATCGCCCAAACCCGTGGGGCACTATGGGGCTAAAATGGGGCTACGGGAGGGGTTTTTTGAAGGCTTTTGGCTATGGGATCGAGTTAGTTGTCGTTTTCGAGGTATTTTTGGACTTAGAATCCATTTTTTGGGGTCCCGGAACGATCCGATTTCACTGTTGCTATCTATAGGGCTTTCATGGGGCTAAAAATGGAATTTTTGAAGGATCCCAAAAAAATTTTCGAGTAAAGAATAAAGAATGTTTAAAAAAACAATCTTTTGAAAAAAAAATCCAAAAAAAATTTTTTTGAAAAAAAAAATCCAAAAAAAATTTTATTTCCCCCAAATTATTTTCTTTTGACACAGAAATAATTTTTGCACAAGTATCCTATATCAAAGAATAATAAACCCTTGTGTAAAATTTGCAGCGTTTTTTTTATCACGCCACCCGCAGTAACAGTTACTGTTATACCTGCAGTACAACTCAAGTTACCGCCGAATTTCCACCACCAGAGCAAGCCTTTGAATAAGTATGAATCAAATGGCAGGAATGAATGTTAGGGCTTGAGATGGTTTAATCGGGTGATGCAAAAGAGCGTACCTACTTTGGTAAGTTACGGCATGAAAACGCGCTCTTTCCTAATGAATAAGGCCCACAGGAAAGCCAATGTGTACGACAAAACGGACCTGATTGACGTTTGATTACGCTTGCAGAGTTGGACTCTCACGGTGATGAAATATTTGCCGTTCATACCGATTTCTGGATGGATATAATTTGCGCAGAGGGTTCATGTAATGGTCGGTCAAAAGGTTTTCAGATCCGTTGGGTCTGTTCTGAACGCCAACTCCAGATAAGCAACCCCTACATTAGGGTGGGTCGAAAAAAAAATTTTTTTTTTTTTTCACCTCTTTGAGATACAGTTCTCAGAGTGTTAGAAAGTCACTCCACAAATTTCGGTGCATAAAACGCAAATGAAGTGCCGCCCCAAGCTGTAACAGTAAAATTGGTCACTTTATAGTGTTTTTTCTGCTTTATATCGCAATTTCTCGGTTCTCGGATTTATTTATCTATTAAAAACCTTTATTTATTTATCTATTAAAAACCTTTATTTATTTATCTATTAAAAACCTTTATTAAAAATTTTTATTTTACTGTTACAGCTTGGGGCGGCACTTCATTTGCGTTTTATGCACCGAAATTTGTGGAGTGACTTTCTAACACTTTGAGAACTGTATCTCAAAGCGGTGCAAAAAAAAAAAAAAAAATTCGACCCACCCTACCCTACATGCTTCACTAGTTGATATTGATTTTTTAGGAGAAATATTTCCAAAATTCTACAAAATACATACCTAGTGGTGTTGATTTTCCGTTGAAAAACGTTTATATGCGTTATGGATCTCGAGTGGTTTTTTTTAAATCACGCCATCTGCAGTTATACCTGCAGTACGACTCAAATTACACCCGGATTTCCACCAGAGCACGGCTTTGAATATGTATGAATCAAATGGCAGGAACGAATGTTGCCTGGTTAGGGCTTGAGATGGTTTAATCCGGTGATGCAAAAGAGCGTACTTTGGTAAGTTACGGCATGAAAACACGCTCTTTCCTAATGAATAAGGCCCACAGGAAAGCCAATGTGTCCAATTTGTACGACAAAACGGACCTGACTGACGTTTGATAAAGCTTGCAGAGTTGGACTCTCACGGTGATGAAATATTTGCGGTTCATATCGATTTCTGGATGGATATCTTTTGCGCAGAAGGTTTTAATTGGTGTATAATGGGATGAGATGGGGTGTCGCATTACCAGTCCCACAACCCTCTCCGGTTAGCATCTCATTAGCATTCCCTCAGTTTCAAAGATACGACGTGTATCACAATTGCAAATCTCACGATATCACCTGCAGAGACGCTGCTGTATCCGAAACTACGTGGGATGCCGAAGTGATCTTGGCGGGTCGGAAGTCCAATCATTTTGCCCAATGGAATGACACCCAATAAAACAGCACGCGTGCGTGGTGGGAATTTTCCAACGGGTTTATCGCTCTCAACAAAATACTACCGGCATTTCTCGGCGACATTGAGGACGTTCACCACACGGATGAAATTCCTCCCAAGGATATCCGTTTATGAGTCGACAGATGGGTAGCATTTCGCGGCCAAAGGAAGGCAAACGGTGCAATGAAGTCGCAGTTTCCCCAGCCTTAGAAAGTGGGTCTCGAGGCCTTCGGACTGGGGACTTGTCTGGCACATAGGGCCTTTTATAGGCACACATGAAGGGCACTCAAAGGTCGGCTGCTCTCTCACCACCGCGCAGGTACTCCTATACCCGGAACAGATGGAATTATTAGCATAATCGTCATGTTGACGTGAAGTGGTTTCACTTATTTTGATCTACATTACAACAACATTTTCTAATTCAGCTCATCTTCAGATTATAGGCTCATTTTCACTACGCGGTAGGTACTTTTGGTTTCACGGGGCGGATTCACCCCAGGCAAGATGATGGGATTCTTCACCATAAATGAAACATCTTGCGGCTCTACAAGATCAGATTTTCTTTCGAAACCTTCCAAGTCGTCCAGAATAGGGAATTTCCTGAGTAATGTAACTCTACCGCCGCATGATGAAAGAGGGGCCTACTCGAACTCGACTGTTCCTGGAGCTTGGAGGTTCTGCCGGCTCCCTATCTTTAGACTGTTCGTATTCTTATTCTGGGTGAGGACCGCTCTGGCTACGGGAGGAAGGTCGCCAGTGTAACTGTGTCATTTCAAAGTGTTGTATATGAGGCTCACCGGCAGATGGCGCCGAGTCTTCGGGTATTTCTGAAAGTGGGTGGTGGTGGTCTCTTGTTTAGTCGCCACGCCGTCCGGTCTGGTTGATAACGTGTTCATCTTCTATGTTTACGCCGATCGATTCGACGGTTATCAAATTATGGTTTCTCGTTAGCGTCCACATATAACATGAGTGCCCGACCAATAAACCTTCATGATTGCCCGACCTATAAATACGTTACTTCTAACTTCATTTTTCCGGTTTATCTGCTTCTTGGTGTCTTCAATTCTTTTATAGATGATTATTCTTTTAGATTGGTTGCAAAGATGTTAATTAAAAATTTCATGACCAGACCAGTATAGTACGGTGAAATTAGGAAGAAAAAGGGCCAGCAGAGAAACGTTTTGGGACAGTCGTAATCTCTACGGTTCTGAATGTGTTTTGGGTCACTGAACCCGAGGTTTTCTAATGAGCATTTTTCCAAAACACTGTCAACTTTGCAAAAAATCTAAAAATAAAAAAAGATTTTTTTTTGCGTGCAACTCGAATACTGTGCGGTGTATCGCAACAGCGACTAAATTAAAGTGAACAAAAGTTCCTAGATTTTCAAACAAAAATCTTACTTCCTAGCTCCTCACTCGTTCGCCTGCTAGAGCGCACGAAAGAATGGTTAAAATCACAAAATGCTGGAAAACGATTTCCAAAGTTCGCACCAGATCATCCAAAAAATAACTTATGCAAACACGCGATGTGGTATTAAATACCACAAATTAGTAGAGAGAAATTTTGTCATGCATGTTCACGAAGGTATCCAATGGACACTGTCCGTGGACTCGGGTTTCGTTCTCCTGGTACGCAAATTTTGAAGCCAGACCAAATTGTCAAATACATCAACAAATGGAATATTATGAATAACACAAATTTAGAAAGAAATTATATGTACCTACTGTGGCAATTATTATTGAAGGATAACTTACAACTATTGCACGAATTTCATAATTTTTAGTAATTATAATTATTAATCGTCATTTCTTAGTAATCATTCGTCCTAATTCAGCTTTTTGAGATTTTAACTCAATCTTGCGCCAATCCCATTTGTAACCCCATCAGAGCCGTCTATTGGGCTCCACGGTGAATTCGAATCGTTCTGGGACCCCCGAAAATGGATTAATCCATTTACGTCCGAATTAATCGAATTCTACGTCCAAAAGTACTTCGAAAACTACACCTAACTCGATCCCATAGCCGGAACCCTTCGAAAAAGCCCTCCCGTGGCCCATTTTCACCCCCATCAGTCAGCACAGTCGAAACCGCCCGCCATAAAAAAAAGTACCTATTTTCCCTCATACTAATAGGAATTAGTGGTTTAGATTACTCTGACATTGTAATTATTGTAATATTTATTATTATTATTATTGTCTGATTATTATTTCTCAATCCTCCCTTTTTGGCGGTTTTCCGCTTGAGCTGGCAGCCGTGGATCCAAAACTCCTGTCCCCAGCGGCCACAATGCCCGAGTGGTATGTTAACCAAGTCTAAGTAAAACGACAAGATGCTAACCAAAGAAAGTGAGGATTTAAAGTCCACGCGCGTGCGCATTACAGGTCCTCAGACTCCATGATCCAGACACTCCTCACAAAAGGATAGGTTGACACAGCTGATAAATTCAATCTAGAGTTACATTAAATGTAATTTTGAGTATTGTGTATCTATGCATTTACCTATAGGTAAATAATAATTCGACAGTTATAACTGGTCGAATTATTGTATGTCGAGTTGTTGTGTGTCCATTTTGTTGTCAAGAACCTGCATTCCCGGTGGTACAGCTGCCTGATTTCAAGAAATTAGAATGTTTTTAAATATAGGCTGAGGTCGGCTATTATGACTACGCACGTACGTTAATGTTCATGCGGTAGCAAGCGGCCGACGCCGAAGAAATGCCCGACGGGGCAGATGAACTTGAGTTGGCACAGCTGTTTCCTCCGTCAATATCAACAAGGATCAATCAAAGTTTCCCGACGAGGTAAGGAGACAGCTACCAGCTAACACAACACGTTCAAATTACTATCGAGTTTTGCGGGGCAAGAAAATTCAAAACGCAGGCACCTTCGACACCCCGTCGCTGTGGATTCCGCGACGAAGACGTCCTTTCTCAACAAAGTGCTCCCTCGAGCGAAAACCCGACACGTAAAATCACTGTTGAAAAAAAAAAAAAAAACGTGGTTAGTCCGTTGGGATATAAAGCCAACCTGGGGCCTACACCGTACGGATCATTATTTCTCGTATAATAACTGCCTTTCCGGTCATTTTCATTTCATAATCAAGTTACGTTACCTGATCATGTTACCAGAGGAAATTATCGTTTCGAGATATGTATTGTTAATGACCCAAATGCAGCCTTCCTGAACAGCGGCTCCAAAAACTGTGAAACTTGAATGTTTCAAGTCTTTCCAAGCGGCAAAGGTAAAATAAAATTGCCCCTCATTTAATGGAAATAATAGGCGGTTGCAGGAGTCAGTGATGAATGGCATAATGATGAGTTAGGTTCAGCGATTCAAGAGAAATCATTAGGTATTCACGTTGAAGGGCACCATTTGTGGGCTCCTGAGGATACGGAACACCTGAAACCATCGTGGAGCTGGGTTGCCTTTTTCAATTGAGTATTATAATAGGGTTTGAAGAACGTCCATCTCATGAGTACAATGAATGAATTGTTATCGTGGAGAGATAGGACTGAAGTGTGTTGGAATGAGTTTTACTTTTTGGTTTCTTGCTTGTCGTGTTGGAACTTATTAAGTTGAGGTAAAGAGCAAGTCCTTCTCACCGGTTTTGTGAGAACAAATTCTACTTTCTTTATCCTCTAAGTTGTGGCGTATTCCGTAGAATTTACGAGTATTGTAATAGAAATTACTATTACCGTTAACGGGTGGAAAAGAGACTTGTTCTCGGCAAAAGCTATCGAGAAAGAACTAAGGTGGCTTTGAGGTCGTTCAGCGCGTAGATAACCTCTGGGGAGTGCCCTCAGGGGATTCCTTACTGGAAGAAAGCACCGTCTTATACGCCGTGGAAAAGATGTTAAAAAGCAATAGATTCCGTGAAGTTAAGTGGAGATGATTTGCAAACCGGGCTATCTGATTTCCTAACAGCCAGTGCCTGATTTGGGCCTGCCAGCCCCATAGCTACTAATTAGCGGTACCTACCAGCAACATCTATCCCTCGAGGCGACCTGTGAACATTAAGAATTCGCCCTCACATTATGTAGTCCAGATTAGGCAGTGCGTTTAATGATGGACGTGAAAATGTCGATTGCGTAAGTTGCTCTTCGGAATATTCTACAAGGCAACTAATTCTAATGAAGATGAAAAGAATAGTTTTGACCTCAAACTCAGTATTGGTGGCGTGGAAGAAGTGGCATCTGAATTATAACTTGTGATCAGTGCTGCCAGCTCTGCCAAGAAATAGTGTTGAGCAGCATTACGTTGTGCCCGTACAATCGAAGTTGTTGACAGACCAATTAAAATTCTGCCCATCACCGACTGAAATATGAAAAGCGACTAACCTGTTGTTGGGCTTTCAATCGCAAACCTGACATAAAATGCAGTGGTTTTCTTTTAATAAACAAAAACCAGTGTTATTCGCATTGCAACTCGTTATTTGCTCAGCGTGAGTTGACACAGTTGGCAAGCGTTCTTTTTTACTTCGGTAAACATCTCCATGCCTCGATTGATGGCGGGGTTAAGTAGCAGCCTTGTCCTGATTAAGACTGTTATTTGGTGGAGAGACAGCTGGTACTGAATGCTCATCTTGCAAATCCTTCGATAGGTTCCATCTTATCTGCTCTTAGAGTTTCGTCATAACCAGTTTTCACTTTAATCTGTTCGAAAGCATTACGATGAATTTTTCGTTGTCCAGGCTGCATTTTAACGAAATATCGACCGGCCCGATTATAAATTCCAATGTTGTGGCTACTGGGAAGATTTGCTTCGCGTGCAGACTCAGTAAGTCATCATCGCTAATTTGAGCCTTTCAAGGCCTCTCGCGTTGTCACTCAATGGCGCCCTAAGACCAAGCGCTTAATTGAAACCAATTAGTGAGGTTGGAACATCAGTGGCAATTCGGGGATGAGATAATGACGACTGGGAAAACTAGCGTCTCTTTTTACCCATTTATCCTAGTCTTATTAGGGAGTGTTGGGAACCACGAGTTACTCATATTCTTGAGCTGACATGTCGTGGCTCGAGTAGCCAGATGCCGAAATCTGCTTCAACAATACAGCATGTTCGGGAATGGATCGGTTTGGACCACCCTGTTTGGTTAAGCCGTTTGATAAGTAAATTGGCAGTTTTGAAGTGCTCGTTAAAATGAATCCCTCGATGCATATGCGGTAATTGGGCTCGTTTGGCACTCACCGGCTTGCTTACATCCTTCACTTTAGACGAACTAATCGCTACAATTACCCTGCATCCTGCGATTTAACTTGAAATATCTTTCTCCAACACGTCTATCTGGCTCTGTGCCTGGTAGGCCGTGTTGCAGGTTAAAGGTGTACCTCAGAAGAATATTTTACCAACTACTGCAATGGAGGATTTCTACCTCTCCAGGTTCGCAGTAACATGCAAATATACCTTGTAGTTAAAGATATTTTAAAATTTGGCGGGCTTGTCCGTGTCAAAACGGTTCAACGTCTTGGAGCGGGAGTTTGTTAAATCGGTCATTTATGCGCAGAAAAGCGGCTTTTGTGTAGCCTCAGATTTTTTTTTTTTCTCTTTTAAGGTCAAAAGCTGTCGCCTTAAAGTAAGACGCTATTAGTCACGGGTGTGAGCACCCCCTGGCCGAAGTGTGGTCTAAAGTTGCTTTCAGGCCGAAACTTTCATCTCTCCCGCTCTTCCCTGTCACGAGTTGTGTCCGGGCTATTCAATCGTTTGCCAATCGGCGGAGCTGTAAAGACCTTGAAAAAAAAAAGTCCCGTGATGAGTTTTCCTCTTGTTGGTGCCAAGCCAGGCTATGCGTGACTGATGTGAGTTCTCACGGGCCCTCAAGTTTCTCGTGAAATCGTTGGATTCTAAATCTATCTAGTTCATCTCGGGAAGTTCTGCTCGTCTTTGCTCTTTGTAATCTCACTTAGAAAACTTTTGAAGAAGAAGAGCTCCCTTTACCAGGAAAATGATCGGAGAACAATTTTTGGTCATGGACAACGAAGCTAAAACTTGGCCCTTGGGAAGCCGGAAACGTATTTTCCTTCTGACCATTAAACAAGATGTCTTTTAGAGATACTAAACTAAATGAAAACATTTAACTTGAGACCTTACGTCCTGCACGCTCACTTTTCAACATTAAAAAGATTAAAATTAAGATTGTAGTGCTGAACAGACCCCAAAACTTTGGATTTTTTTGTTAGTCCGCTGGTTTTTGTTTATGGAATCATTTCTGAGGTGGGTAACCCTGTCAACTTGCGACTTTTTGCGATAGCAGCAGGGTGGAAAATCTCGGTGGATTCTGATTCCGAGCGCTGTTCACATTGATTGACGGCCTACCTACGTATTCCTACCTCGTATTCATGCCTTTCCTTTTGTCTGCCACTATTTTTTGAAAGAAAACAATCACCTTAGTAGGTGGACGTGGAAAGGGGAAAAGCAAGAGGAAGAAGATTGATGTTAACCTGCTGATAAAACAGACAGACGTTTGTTGACGACGTATGGTTTTCTGTTCAAATCACGATAACTCAAGAACTCTAAACTTACTGTAGGTATCGTGAATTTAATCTGCAGTGCTCAACTTTTTACCACATATTGACATATTTCTGGTGTTTTTCCTTTTTTATGGTTTACGAGGAATACGGGAAAGTATTTTTAAAATTCTATTAACAAAAAATGGAAAAAAAATAAAAATGCTTTTTCAGTTATAATAATGAGTATCATGAAAGTTAATTAAGTTAATTAAAGTTAATTAAAGTTAATTAAAGTTAAATTAATTATTCCGATCAGCGAAATAGTGCACTTCCGGTTATTGACGAAATGACAAAAAAAAAAAAATTCAAAGAGGAAGACGATACTTCAGTCAGGAATGGAACACCTTGGCGTTCCTGGTTCTCGGCTTTGCCGGTAACTATGACGACTCGAAAGTGGGCCATCGGCCATCTGGTGCTCTGGGACTGAGCCCCTCATGTATCCGAGACTTCGCGGGGAATTCAGACGACGAAGTTCGGGCTCGTGAAAAGGAAAACGAGTCGATTCAAAGCGAGGACATAAGAGTGAACAATCTGGTCTAAGAGACCGTGCCCTATAAATCCGTGGGCTCCCCCCAGATGGCTGTGAACGCAACCTGTTAAATGCTCGTCGTTTCTCTGTTCTTGTGCTGGAGGGGTTGATATCCGTTTTCGGGGCAAGTGTCAATCAGAGTATTAAAATGTCGGAAGATGAGTTTTGTTAGTTACTGTTAGCAATGACCCCGAATCTGAATCTGTGGTAAACCATCTGATGGTTTACAAAAGTATATTAGATAGCCTAATTAGAATATTAGAATAGAATTAAAAATTTAAATAGAATTAGAATTAAATAAAGTTACAAATTTTGTAATTGTATGTTTGTAAACATTTTAAAATTACTAAAACCCATAAAAATGCTAGAAATCAATCGGAGCGCCGAACCGGGGCCGAACACTAGTGGGTGGTGGTCAGGCGCGACTCGTGAGGGAGGCAGCGTCGCAACTGCACCCCCTCGATGCAGAATGGCGAGAGGGGGGCTACGTATTACCTACCTAATTAGTTACCTACCTAAAAATGAATCAAAACTCGGCTCGAAAATCTACGTAAGTTCTTGTAGACCTTACATAGTTCGCGGAACGTCTGAAAAGCCTGTGTTGATAGTAAAATGATAACGGGAGCACTGCCCCTCTTGAGACGATTTTTTGCATGGACCTTATGGAACAACGAACTAAGTGTGAAGCCAGAAATGTCGAAATGTGGGGCAGTTCTGGGCACTGCGCACACCCTTCCTTCTCTCCGTTCACCAGATGTTAAATCACCTCCACAATCAGTGTTGGCAGTCTTCGTTCATGGGCAGGGAATTTTCGTTTGTAATGAGGGACTTATTCAGGATCTAATCTGTCCCAAATCATGAAAAAAATAGGGGCTTACTTTTGAAATATTTTGAAAACTTTTTGGTGTTGCTATATTACTTTGTACGGTATGAAATCATAAAATTTCGATCGACCAAGGTTTCTGATTTTTTCAGTTTTCCCACAAAGGTATTTTTTACCAGAAGCTACAGCAGTTGAGGGGATGGCATCAGGGGTTTAGTGTGCTTCCATGTTTTCTGGGAAGTGTTTTCTGAACTCGGTGATCTGCGTTTGTCTCATTTATAAGTTTTTTATTCGTTCGTTTCATTCGATCGTTTCATTGTTCATTTCATAAAGCGTTTGTTGGATAACTCTATTGATTTCATCTTGAGGGAGTTTTCCCGTTTAGGCGTGAGTGATAAGTGTGACATTCACGACATGGGACGGCCAACCTCACCTTTACCAGGTTTGCAGCGTGTACCCGTGTATTTTGAAATGAAAGGAAACTGGTAATAGTTAATTGGAATTTTTAAACAAATGAATAAATAAATAAATAATGAACTATAACAAATCTTGATAGTGGGTACTTTTTAGCGCAACCTTTTTCCAAAAAATGGAAAGGTGCGCTCACCTCTTCGACATGTATGTTTTTTTTTTTTTTGTTTTTTTTTTTTTGTTTTTTTTTTTTTGTTTGTGTACAGAGCATCACGTCCGAGCGGCTCAACAGATTTTCATGAGAGTGGTCTCATTGTCATCAGCGAGTTCCGGGGGTGGTTATAGGCTACCTTGATTTTCCCTCCCTCATCCCCTTCATCGGTTTTCGGGAGGTCCTTCACGACGAAAGTTGTTTATCTCTGATGTGTAACTAAGGAGGCCTCAAAAGGGGGACGAAAGTTTTTGTCCGATTTCGTTGGTACAAGGGTCTATGGAATGAGCTTTTCAGGCTGATTCCAACGACTCCAAAACGATTTTTGCAGCCTGAGCCGTTCGTTACCTCTGATCGGCATAAGGTTTTCTTAAGCATCGGTCGTTAGGGTGCAGTTGTTTACATAATTATATCTAATTAAGAAACGCCTCATATCCGTCGTTAGGGTGCAGTTGTTTACGTAATGAGCATCACGTGGATATTTTTGATGTGTTGTGTGGCATAGTTTGGTCGCTAGATACCTACTGTTTCTTAGTTTCTCTCGCTCATTAAATATTAATAACAAAAAGGTTGCGCTCATCTATTCAATTCAATTGATGGCTTGTTATCTGTGTTGGGTGCAATAATATTTTCATAAAATATTATCACGAATCCGTGACTGCACCCCCTTGTTCTGCCATCACCAGTCGCGCCTGGTGGTCTCTTGTTCGGTTTTAGTCGAAGACAATGTTTGACCAAAAGTCAATCACGTGTTGTAATACCTGTCTTGACGGCAGACAATTCACCTCGGAACGCAAGTTTATGTGAATCCTTTCTCTGGGGCAAGAATTTCTAAAGCTTTTCTAATTAGGGATCGGCCTACAGTGCGGGATCGGCTCCTGCCCCAATTGTGAAAACCAAGTTGGTTTACACACCCAAAAAAAAAAAACACTTTTACTTTACCCATAAAAATGCTAGAAATTATTAAAATCGTAATTTCTCAACCTTGTTAAGCATAATATGTATATTAATCAAAATGGTTTCCCAGCTGGGTATAACTAGTTAGTCTCAACTTATACCTCCAAGACCCTCATAAATTTAACAACCATATTTGTGTACAAATTATTTTTCTCTTTGCAGAAAATAAATGACGAAGCGCACACTGAAATCTCACCTATGCAAAATTATCTTTCCAACTCTCGCCATTAACGATGTCTGATTTATTGTACGATGTGAAGATACTTGAGTCCGTGCTTAGCGAAAGTCGTGACTTTTTTGTAACGGCCCTTGAAATGTATGGCTACCTCGTTGACTCTCGCATCTTTTAGTGCCCTTTTATTACCTGCTAATGACGAAGGCCGTAATAGCTTTAAGCGATGAGTCTCCGGCTCAGCTGGTTTTTAATTGAGTCTAATCCAGATATAAACGATGAAAAAAAAAAAATTCTCGCCGGCCATTATGAGCCTGAAAACTGCGCAAAAAAAGTTGGATCCTAAATTGCGAATACTGGCTGGAGCAACTTGATCTGTTGTTTAAAAAATTAACTTGTCCATATTTAACAAACACTTTTTCTTTCCCATCTTCATCGACCCTTTCACATCCAAATCATCCACATTTGAAACAGCCAATTCCAGAAGATCCCTAATTAACGATTGGTTATGATGATGATAGAGGTGCTGAATGAGTTTAATTGAATCTGGCGAAACATTCTTGGTTTATGGATTTTCTTGGCATTTCTAGAAACATCGCGGCTTATTCTACATGCTCCTGCAATACTAACTTATTCTTATCTAATCCATCACCTTTTTTCGTCTACAGATACCACTGGTTATTTGAGTGAGTTACTAACAAATTAATAATTTATTCGCCCGAATAGAAATGCATTACTTTATATCTCTTAGCAGATGCTTATTCCGCTTGTCAATCTGCTTTTTTCGCTTTTTCTTCTGATAATGCGCCCGCAAATATTTAAGCAGAGCATGCAAGTGGCAGCATATATTAGGAGAGTTCATTCGCGCAAGTTTTCGTCTTAGTGCACGTTTTTAATGAAATAGTTACATTTACATGTAAATGTGATTTTTGCTTGCTTGGATTTTTTTAAAGCATTTTTACTTGTTGCTGTAGAACGTGAAAGTTTACTTTCGAGAAAGACTGGATTTGAAATTACGACTTTGATCTTCATTGCGGATGAGAGAAACTCCTTCAGGAGTCAATAGTTACTAAGTTCGGTGGTTTAGGTTGGAATAAGGGTGTGTCGTTCTTTTGTTAGCTTCTTGCTCATTTCCGTTTTCTCGGAAACCTTCTTTTTTTCTTGCAAGTATTGGTATCTAATTTGTTGACATGTGTGAGGTCACACGAAGGAAACGTTTCCTCCCCGAAAGTCCCGTAGTCGTTTTTTTCGTGATCAGTAACAAGAGGGGTGAGGCCTGAAACAAAAAACTTTCCTCACTACCCCATTTTCGTCACGGCTTTTAGCAATCCGGGGGACAGATGCCTATACCACAATTTAATTTTAGATTCCTACCGTCTGAGGGTTTATTTTTAGACTAGCAGGCCTGGAACAGAGGTTGAGCTTCTCTGTCATAATCAACATCATTGTCATTAAACAAACCTTCCGCGTTCCATTCGCAATTTCACGCGTTTTCCCGTGACGACAACGTTCAACTTTTTAAATTCCAACTTCAGTAGACACAACAACTCTTCTTTCGACGGGAAATACACTCAAAGGTTGTTGACTACAAAAAAGTAGACCCCCACCAAATTTGACCACCTCATCCGGTGCAAGACTCACGTTTTGTACCCGTAAAATACCAACGCCGCGGGTGATGTGACTTCCTCCAGAGTTATTTTGGCAAGGAGGGCGCCAAGCACCGGAAAGTCGGTCTCTCGGGGATGAAACGGCAATTTTTCCGCGTTTCCTGAGCAAATGAAGTGTCAGAGAGACATTTTTTTTCCACCTCCTTCCTGATTGTGGGACTTCTGAGATGTTTCGCTCGTCGCAATTTACATTCACTTGGGTAGTCAACCGTGACTTTTGCTACCGTCGACATCTATACATACACCTTAACGTTTTCACTTACAGCATTATTGGCGCAGTCTACATTCCAATTGCCATAAACCTTAATATTTAATGTTTTTACCCCCTTTGTGATGGCGAATTTTGACAAATATTTCCCCATCATGTTCATTTTGACGAGGATTACGAGTGATAAATCATTTAAATCGATCCGAAGAAATTGAAGCTCTCTCCATTCAAAGGGTATTAAACTGTTAAAATCTCTTTAAGGGGTTTTTAGAGTTCCAATCCCTTCAAAGAGGATTTAGCATTCATTAATTTGATGGGAATTAAACTCTTGCAGGTGAATGAAGTTTAAATCTAGCTCGACAGCGTTCCAATCTGACTTATTATTTTTTGAAATTCCCCGTCGTAAATGTTGACATTTTCCCGACCGTAGCGTTGCATAGGATGAACTTTAAATGAAGGTTTGTATTCAGATCGCTAACGGGTTCGAATCCTTTTGTTCCTACAGTCCCTTCATCTAGAAAGTACGGTGACCTACCGGTACATTCTGGATTTTACGGTCCTTCAGTTATCTTCATCACGGCGTTTCCCTCGTCGGCGGAGACCCAGCGTGTAGCCTAATCTTCATATCCATTCTGAACCTCAGATCCTCGCTGTTCTCTTCGTCTTCCCCGATATCGTCACGATAAAGGTTATTAGTCAACCCCTCCACAATAAGATCGTTATCCAACTCTGGTTTCCTATTGTACACAGGGGTGACTCGCTACACGTTTACCTCTAGGACCACACACAAGCTGCCTCGCACATTCATTTTGGATCAGATATAGTTCCGATTCGTCTCCCGTTGAAGATATAAAGTCCTTGAGATGCGTCTTCTTCTTCTTTTTCTTCTTCTTCTTTTTTCGTTCTCTGAACGCGAGCCGTCGTCGGAAATGGGTGGTCGTATTACCAAACTTTATCTGAATAGCCATAACTATAAACTTTAGTAATAATAAACCACAATATTTAATGGGATGGCAGATGATAATATATTACCTATATTATATTTTGTTTACTTTGGTAAAAAATTCTGGTTTCGTAGTTTCATCTTATGCCATTCCCTGGGTTTTGACTTGCCATCTCATCTCGATTCTTTTTTTTTTTTTTTTTTTTTTTTTCTTCTTTCTTTTTTCTTCAACAATCTGATTGATAGATCACCCAGGTAGCGAGTCCCTAAAAAAGACACATTCTTATAAAACTTCCGTCCTCTTGAGGTTTGTCTACGTCTAAAAACAGACTGGCATTCCACTGATGGGAACGCCGACGAAATTGGAGACAAACCCTGTCAAAAGAAACAGATCTATTTTTATTATTAACCGGATTGAGAAAAGTGCTTCAGCAAGTCCCCAATTCTCGAAGCCTAACCCGAAAATGAAAAACTCGGCTTCCAGGCCTCGCCGGGGCGCAAGCCCTCTGAACCCCCGGATGATTTTTGCTTGGAGCCTACGGCTAAAATTCAATAAACATGGAACATGCTTTAATAACAGAATATATATATCCTAGATGTATCCTAAGTAAATATATATGTGCATGTGCATTTTCGTGACACATTCGCATCTCCCTTCCCGCCTAACGGTTTTGGGCAGTTAGGTCACGACTAAGCATATTCTATGCTAAAAGTAAATAAATCCTAGAAATCATCGGCCTTTAACTCCTCCCCCCCCCCCCCCCCCCCATCATAATATTGCTTCCAATCTGCTCAGTCGTTGAAACGATAACTTTTGATAAATCAAAAATTTCAAAATGAATATGGAACCTTTACGACGTTTTTGAAGGTTTTGCAGGCTGTTTTCTTTGGCTCTAAAGCAACACAATTTTGCTACGACCTGAAATAGAACATTTGTTGTTTCCAAAATCGATCCACCCTTTTTTGTATCTTTCCTGTGCATTTCATTATTTATGTTAAGAAATCGCAGTGGTTATGCCTACTGTAAAATTGACATTGTAAATCATGCCAGGCTGCACCTTATTTTTTCAAGGTGCGCACTTCACTCCGAACTTAGTTTCCTACCTAATTAACTTATTGATTTATTCATTGCATATCTGCCTGACTCGGAACTGATGGCTTATCCGACTTGCGTGCTGAATGGGGATATATATCATCTACGCGATGCACCGTTATAATGTTCAATTTGCATAGTCGGTGGAAAACAGTGACAAGAACTACTGCAGGCCAACAATGAGCTCCGGTAATAAGTGAATTTGCCGGAGAGCGGACCAAATGAATTTGGGTTATTTATCTCGGGACTGCCTGTGGCAGAGGGGTTTCGGTGTTTGGGATAGGTGGAATGACTTACAAATTGGTGTTGGGCTGCTGTCCGGGATGTGTTTGATTAATACCGGGGGCGAAAGCTCCACCTATACGAAATACGAATAAGGGAGCGTGGCTGAAACAAAGCTTTGCTCGCGGAGGTATTTTCCTTCGGCGATATTTTACATAATGTGAACAATGAGCCTGACGAGCTCCGAGAGAACAGCGTTCGGTGGGGTTGTCCATCAAATTTTGACATCCATTCGACGATACTTCCAACTTCGTCATAAGTGGGATTAAACTCCGAACAAAATCAGGGCGTTGACGTGTCATTTCTGCTTACGACCTGCCCTCAACGTTGGCAGCAACCAATTCGTTCGAACGTAGACAAAATAGCCATTTCAAATCCACTTTTAATTAACATTTCAACCCACAATAGAACCACTCAAAAGAGCTCAAATGGTAAGCGCACATGTTGTGTCGTTAAACCGAAGCACGGAAACACAAGGATGCATAGCTCATAAAGAGGTACCGATTCCTATAATAAAAGAAAAGGCGGATGGAATATACTGAGCCACACAATGAAATTTATTTTTATCCAAGTGTGCGGCGCAGCAAGGCAAAATTGTTTTTATTCTTGTTCCGTTCCTATCACTGCATTGATGAGAGAAACTCTTCATCAATTCAGTTCACCGGGAAAGGAGGCAAAATAATGAAACTTCCACTACTGTCGAGCTTTCGGGAAATCTCTCTAGCCATCTCCAGTCATTAATTACATTGTTCCATTCTTTTGGTGATAAGCCTTAGATGACATTTTTTGGTTTCTGCTTCCTTCTCACGACGGCAGGGGTTGAGATGGTCTCTCCCCATTCAACCTTTTTTTAAATTGAAATAATCTAAACCCACTTAAGCTCTAACGATGGGAATAAATTTCCCGAAAGCTCGAAAATAGAGGGAATTTCATTATTTTGACCCCTTTCCCGATAAACTGGTGAGTGACAGTTCTTGGATCGATCCTTACCATAACGTCAGTTCAAGACAATTCAAGATAAACAAAGCCTGGGTTAAGTATAAAATCAGTTTTGGTTTATTATTCTTGAAAGTAGCACTCTGACATAAGGATCGCTTCGCTCGGACGACCACTTTTTCGGTCAGGGACGCCTCGCTTCGCTCGGCCAACCATTTTCTCGGGCAGGGGCTCGCTTCGCTCGCCCCCCCGCCCCCACCACCTTTGTAAGGTCCGTGGCCCCCTGCGTTCTTCTATACGTCTTTCCGGTTTCCCTGACAGCGTCCCGTATTTAAGGACAAAAGCACGCCTGATCTCTTCAAATCGTTCAAATTAAACTCGCCGTCTAAATTCGCTCATCGTCAGAACTTGTTGTTTCGGGATTTCGTATTAAAATTCTGATCTCTTCGGAAATTTGGGGTTTCAAACCCCCTAATGATAGTTGAACGGTCCACAGAGACCGTAGAAAAAATCACCGTATTTTTATCGCTTACCGTTTAGGAGGAGAAGGCATAGTCAACCAGCAGCCACAGACAGGGTGAGAGTTAGTGATATAGACTAGCATAATATTAGTACATGCACATACATCTTGGCACAGAGAGAAGTAATTATATTCTGGATCAGAAATTGTTTTATAGTTTTTCAACGGAATTGCTGTGGAGTACTGTTCCGTGTACCGGTTCTGGGAACTGTGGTTTCTGCTCATCCCATGATTTTTTTCATCATACTTGAAGGTGGTATCGGGTTTTCTATCAATAACTATCTAATAGGTCACGAATTTCCTTCCCTCGAGATCACCCCCTTGATTGTCAGGGGAGACCGTTACGTCCACCTGTAATTTCTTATCCACCTTATATCACTGGATGTTCGGCTCGAAGAAGACGGACGTGCCTGAGTCAAAGACGAGACCTGACCTTCGTGTTTACGCATCCCATTTATGTGCTACTTGAGGAGCTCCGGACGCAGCATCTGATAAGATCCCCGGCTGTCCAAGAACATGATGAGAAGTTGAGGGAGAAGCCGAAGATGAAAATAGACTATCTCCATAATCCTTGCCGGAGGCATCCCTGTATTGCGTAATGGCGTAAACAAACCGAGAGATGCCGTCTCCACCTTTTTTATTTCTCTCAGCATCCTTTCTATTAGGTAAACACTATTATAAAGACGGCGGTGCATAGAAGCAGCTACGAGGACCCGCCTCTTCGTGATTTTGAAGTTGGTCTTTTAGAATTCCTATTAGTTTGATTTCAAGCCACATTTTGATGATAGCATGTTGCCAGTTGTTGGCTAGCAGCGCTGAAATGAAGAAAAAGTCGCGGTAAATTTGCCGACGGGCGGTAATATGTTTAAACTGATCATAACTTGGTAATGACGGAATTCTTCGTCTTGAATTTATTGAGAAAGATGATCGCACTGCTAACTTGCCAGAATTGTGGCAAAAAGGTCCCACTCTATAATCTACTCTACCGTAAATTTGACGTTTTTCATCGTGCAACTGAATAAAATCAGTTTTTTTTAACTCAGTAAAATGCTTTGGACTTACCGAGAAAAAGTTAGTACCTACTCGTAATATCCCCCGTTCGTAACGAAAGTCGATAAACTCTCCATGTACTTTCTCGTGGGCAGAAAATTAATATCGAAAGTCCAACCTGTCGTAGAAGTAACTTGTCCTGAACGTAAAGAAACCCTCGAACCCGACACCGCGCGACTTGACCACAAGCAGGTGGGTGGGCCCTAGGAGTGCAACAGTTAGCCATCAATCAGCTACCCACAACACAAACTCCCACCTCAATTGCCTCCTGGCCAATCAAACGGGGTTCAACAACAAATATTGAAATGCACACTTTTTGTTTCGCCTCAGATTATATCAATCCTCTGATCTGTGGTTAGACAAGATGTGGTGAGCCGCTGAGGTTGGGCAGACCGCTGACATCTGTTGATAGCCAATAATGAGACGTTCATGGTCGTAACCCCTCAACTACTTGGGAAATCTACACTTTCCCTCTTTAAAAAAAAAAATTGCTATTTGGTTGAGAGAGATTCGTTCTAGATTTTTTGCACGCTCTTGATTAGAAATAACGCAAGTGAGTAGAAAGGGCTGATCTGGCTTCAAGAGTTGAAGGCAGAAGGGATCATCCTGGACCCTGCCTTGATTTCGTCAGTTCACCCCATTGCAGGGGCTCGCCCCTCTCTAAGCTCTAGAAAGGGTTTAGTCTCGTCAGTGAGGGGAAACTCTCTGAGGTTGCCTCCTCTTCTAAGAGGGCTCAGGTCGTATCTATCTCCACTCCTTTCTACTTCCTTATTCGCATTTATTGATATTACTTTAGTTATTGAACATAAAATATGTGGGGGCGCCACAGCATAAATAAATTTATTCCCGTTTTATCCCCGCTTAAGGGTTATAGTATTTTCGTCCCACTGTGAACGGTCCCGGCTGTTTTGGGCATTGGGATTTTTTTTATTAAACCTGAAATTTCGATGAAGTACTCCATCTAGTTGCGCCCGCAAGCTTTTCAGCCCGATCGCTGAACTGGGCTCAGTGGGGCTAAACAGGGGTTACGGGATGGGTTTTTGAAGGTTTTCTTCGAATCCGAATAGAAGTATTTTTGGTCGTACAGCAGCTTTATGGGGTACCAGGACCATCCGATTTCAACGTGGGGATCGATGGGCTTTTAAGGGGCTTCTGAAGGATGCCATGAGGTACCTAGGTATCATTTTCCGACTAATTTTTAACGTATTTTTGGGGTCCCAAATCTGTTCAAACACTACGGTATTATACATTTTATAGAGGTATTAAGTAATAATTGTTTATTGACATTTAATTTTTGCACGATTTATACCGAAGAAAAATAAATCTTCGTGAAAAGTTAGCCGTTTTTTTTTGAAAGCTTGAAATGGACTTAAGGAATGATTTGTAGAAAGTAGTATAACGCGCGGGGTCAACTTTTTTTGCTGAAAGGGCTCAACTAGGAGTGCTTCAGTGTAGTAAAATGAGTACTCACCTTCAAGTTGTTAGATAAGATAAGGGCGTTCTTCCCAACAGTATTTTTCTCCGGACAAGCTTTATTACATTCTTTTTCTACCCCTCTCGCTCGTTCGTGCTTATCACTTTAACTGCTTGACATTTTCACGGCTCAGCATTCAAACTGATCACTTTTGAATGCGTTACTAATGATGAATGTATCGTGGATGCCCTCACGCTGAAATGTCCACCCTGCTTTATTCACCCCAACTGAATGGCCGCCAGCTCTATTAATAGAATGAACTTTAACGTCGGTATAAATCAGGTGAGGGTAACGAACTTTTTGCTGAATAGACCTCCTGTTGACACCACCGTGAATCATCGGTGGTTTAAAGACTGAATGGGTCGCATTTTCAATTCAGATGAACTGATAAGTATTTATAGGAAATCGTTTAGTTTGGACTGAGTGGTCTATATTTCCGATTGATTTTGTTACCTCACGTAGTCACTTCTTTCGAAAAATATTGTTTGGTTGATGAGCTAATGTGGTTCTACTTTTGAGCGAAAATTGGGTTTAGTTTGGGGCGACCGTGGCACCATCTCTTCGTCACATAGGTGATGGTGCCATGGTCGCCCCAAATTAAAACCAATTTTTGCTCAAAAGTAGATCCAAATCTGCTCAGCAAGTAGTTTTTTTTTGTGACTATTTGAAATGCGTGAATTCGCAGTCATTCAGTTGGACTCCTTTTTTTCTCCAAAAAGGCGCATAATATGTATACATGTACACGTTTTTAAACCAATAGGGCACTTATCCAAATTTAAAATGTTGAAATCATCCCATTGAAAATATTAGAAATTTCCGAACTTCTACATTTTCATCACTCGAACCAAGACTTGAGCAGTTCAGTAGTTTAGGAAAACCATTAAATTTGATTAGAGGCCACTAAACTTTTTTTCAGTTTCTCAACAACAAGGAAAAACGCTGCAAATGCTACACAAGGGTTTATTATTCTTTGTTATAGGTTTCTTGTGCAGAAATTTAACTCTGTGTCAATGAAAGAAATTTAATAAAAATATGGATTTCTATAAGTATTTAAAAAAAATTTTTTTATTTTTTACTTGAAAAATATTTGACCTCCTAGGATCCATCAAAAATCTCATTTGTAGCCCCATGAAAGCCCTATAGATCGCAACAGTGAAATCGGATCGTTCCGGGGCCACAAAAAATGGATTCTACGTCCAAAAATACCTCGAAAACGACACCTAACTCGATCCCATAGCTAAAAGCCTTCAAAAAAAAACCTCCCGTAGCCCCATTATAGCCCCATAGCGCCCCACGGGTTTGGGCGATCGGACTGAAAACCTTGCGGGCACAACTAGATGGTAAACCAAGTATTTTTTCAAAATTTCAGATTTAAAAAAAATTGCCTACTGCCCAAAACGGCCTGGACGGCGGACGGACATTTCGGATTTAGAATGTAGACCTCTTGAAACGGATAATGTCAAATTTTGAGCCCGATCGGAGTCGTCGACCCCCGTCGCGAAAACATAGGTGTATTATTCCAAGAATAATAAACCAAAATTATGGATTTCTATATTTCAAACAAAATTTTTTCAAATTTTGTTTTGTCTTTTACTTGAAAAATATTGGACCTCCTGGGATCCATCAAGAGAGATTTTAGCTTCTCAATAATTACTGAGAATTGTGGCGAGAAATAAAGGTATTGTAGGATTTAATGTGAATTTTTCCATGCTGTTCAGAATCAAACTAGGCCGCTGGTTCCTGACCTACTCCGCAATGCTCCTCACCCCCCTTGACATCGGCAACGAATGCTCACACAACTGAAATTGCTTCGGAAAGCAATTAATGGATCTCCCGTAGATTAACTCTTTTCTTCTTGCATTGGCCTGATTGGATCGGATTCGCAGTGCTTCTTCTGATTTTCCTCGTTCGTTGTTTGGCTGACCGGCGCAAGTACCGACCCACTCGATTGGCTCACTCGGTAGGATGAACTCATGTAGGTTCTGTGGGTGTAACTGGTTTCCTGGGCGTTTTGCCCTATTCAGGTATTCGGAAGTTCGGTTGGGGTTCGAAATGGAGAAGAAAATCCACCACGACGTGGGCGTCTGTACGACGACCCTCTTCGTGGGAGGCAGATGGTAGATAAAAGATGCAGAAACCTGATTTAAACTAAGTTGTGGACCTGCACTGTCAAACCGATGAGACGGCTTTTCAACTTTGGCAAGATTTTGACAGAACCTCTCTGTTTCAATCTTCTTTTGTCTTTCCGTCAATGTTTAATTTAACTTGTACTTCACTGAAGTTAACCAGGGGAAACAGCGGTGCACCACATCGGATTTCCTAATTAAACCTCTTTGGAATAAACCAGGCGGTGTTGTGTGTTGACTAAGTTGGTCACCCGCGAAGCCACGAAGGGGATAATGAGTGAAACCGAATACAACGTATAGAACTGTATAACCAATGCCGGTGTCCAGCGCCATCAACATCCTGCTGCTATTCAAAATGCCAGCTCACCTGTGAAGTTGGTGTCAAGTATCGGTGTTGACATAACCGCAAACTTATCTCCGCCTGAAGGTGTTCAGTAGGAAGAACAATGGTTTAACTAGTGACACGAAAAAAAAAACACTTAACATAATATGTTAAATATTATTTATTTAAAAAATTATTTTTATGTAAAATTGCATTGTGCCGATCAAGTTTATGAAAAAGTGGCACACGAGAGGCGACGCACAGTGGTCCAGAACCCCCGAGAAAACGTGATCGAAACTCCATTTTGGTTTATTATTCTTGGAATAATACACCTATGTTTTCGCGACGGAGGTCGACGACTCCGATCGGCCTCAAAGTTTGACGTTATCCATTTCAAGAGGTCTAGATTCCAAAAACGAAATGTCCGTCCGCCGTACGGAGTACGCCGTCCACCGTCCGGGACCGTTTTGGGCAGTAGGAATTTTTTTTTAAATCTGAAATTATGACAAAATACTCGCTTCACCATCTAGTTGTGCCCGCAAGGTTTTCAGTCCGATCGCCCAAACCCGTGGGGTGCTATGAGGCTATAATGGGGCTACAGGAAGGTTTTTTGAAGGCTTTTAGCTATGGGATCGAGTTAGGTGTCGTTTTTGAAGTATTTTTAGACGTAGAATCCAATTTTGGGGGTCCCGGAACGATCCGATTTCACTGTTGCGATCTATAGGGCTTTCATGGGGCTAAAAATGGGATTTTTGAAAAATCCCAGGAGATGAAATATTTTTTAAGCCAAAAAATTTTTGACTTTTATTTAATAAAGGATTTTTGAAAAAACAATTTTTTTGAAGAAAAAAATCCAAAATTAATTTTTTTTCCCAAAATGTTTTCTTTTGACACAGAAATAATTTTTGCACAAGTAACCTATATCAAAGAATAACAAACCCTTGCGTAAAATTTGCAGCGTTTTTAAATAATAAAATTTTCCATTTTTCCGATTAATAAATTCAAATTTGGGTATTTTTTCTATTTTTCCCAATATTTTCGATTCAACCTCAGTAATTTGTTCATTTTAATGAAAACGTTGAAATAACCAGTAACACACCGCAAATTTGCAGCGTTTTTAAATAATAAAATTTTCCATTTTTCCGATTAATAAATTCAAATTTGGGTATTTTTTCTATTTTTCCCAATATTTTCGATTCAACTTCAGTAATTTGTTCATTTTAATGAAAACGTTGAAATAACCAGTAACACACTTGGGTTTGATATGAAAAGTTCATGTAATCAACGAAAAAGCCGAAAAATGCCACTTGTTAACCATTTCTGAGTCTCAAAAGTAAACATGATTTTTGGAATCTACGCACTCAAAAACATAAGACCTACTCATTTTGGAAGCAAAAGTTATACAAAGTCGCTAGCAGTTTCGATCACGTTTTCCGGGAGTTCTGGACCACTGTGCGTCGGTCTATTTCTAAACTTTTTTCACAATTCGGACTCGATGAATAATAAACTGAAATATTTATTGTAAAGTTTTAACAAGGACTCGTAAAATTGGGCCTCGGTTGTTCCGACGCGATCCCGGGGGACACGGAGGAATGCAGCTGCCAGTTTATCGCAACAGCAAATAGCTTAGCTTCTGAGGATTGATGATAAATCATGTCGGCGGAGGGAATTGAAGTACGAAAACTAGTTGAAAATCATCCAGACGCCACTGCGATTCCAATATTAGAGCCCCGTTGCGAAAGACACTTTGAAGTTCTTTCGGTTCTTCAGTCACGGCTCCGCAAGATTTTCTCAAGACCGTGGCTTTCCTGGCACAAGTTGGAGAAGCGATGAAAAATTGTCTCACGAAAATATGAATTTCTCTGGTAATGTCACTGGACCAGAAATCAGAGACGGTTGTAGCGTTCAAGTGCCGCGCAAAAATTGAGCAACTAGGAATTGGCGAAAGAGCAATTTGGGATTAAGTGAAAAGTTCAGATGGAGAGACCAAAATCTTCATAAAATTACTTTCTATGTCGAACTGTTCTTTCTCACCAAATCTCAAAACTATCCCCACGAAAAATTATACCGATTCATTTACCCCTGATTTGAGACGGCACTCTGAAGACCTGAGGAGACCCACTCTGGAAAACATCCTCCATCGCATAAGGACTTGGCTTCCGGGAGTTGCCCGTGGGAGGCGTGTGGCAAAGGACTTTTGTGGCCTACACTCAGACTACATTCTTTCCAACCCACCTGCATTAATGCTGGCAACCTACGATAACGCCTTATACATTGTGGCTCGAACTTACTACTCAAAGGTTCTTTGGCGACAATCCACCAACGTGAATTTAAAATATCGGTGCTTTGTTGTTGCCAAAAGCGTAGCAGTGAATAATATTCACTGTATTATTATGAACTTTATCATAAAGTTCAATAATACCATTCAATTGAACCATGATGTAATAGTTGAAAAAAGGGCGTCGAAGATTGAATGGACAAAAAACTACTCTCCTACGGGTGTCCACTTAAGTCATTTAAATTTATCATGAAGTTAATATAGCGCACTCCAAGTTGGGCTGTAGTGGTTCCGGAAACACGCCCGATGATTTACGCTGCAAAAACTTCAGACACTGAACGAGAGGTAGTTTCAAACCCCCTCATAAATCCTTTATCTACAGAGATAGATAGGGCAAATACAAACATCCCTCTAGCTCGGTTAACCGAGCCACCAGCACCTTTTCCGCTCTTACTCCCACAAATAAACCACCTTTTAGGGGTGAGATATTAACACTTCCCTTGGGATAAATGGTCTTAAGGTTTGCCCTTGATTTATAGTTTTGGGACATTGGAAATAACTGGTCATCGGGTGCGAGTGTGAATAGCGGGCCCTGTTGCTGCGAATAACGGTTAAGAAAGATGAAGATTGAATTGAACGCCAAGGAATTAATCGATGAAGGTTATTTCAGGTTACTGATGATAACATTTCGACACCTAACTTCGTATCTTATAAGTTTTGCACCGCTCATTCCCAGGCACCTATGAGCCATTTTGAGTCAAAACCTTTTTAGACCAACTTCATCACGATTCTTTTAGAAATTTCTAAAAGCCTATCGACGAGGAGCCCAGCAAAATAGCTGAATTTGAAGAAGGGCTCCTATCAGTTCCCTGCAAGACGGGCACACGATTTCTAAACAAAAAACGCTGCAAATTCTATACTAGGGTTTATTATTATTTAATATAGGTTACTTGTGAAGAAATTTAATTCTTTTTTTTTTTTTTTTCTTTTTTTTTTCAAAAATTGTTCGTTTTTTACTTGAAAAATATTTGACTTCCTGGGATCCTTGAAAAATCCCATTTGTAGCCCCATGAAAGCCCTATCGATCGCAACAGTGAAATCTTATCGTTCCGGGACCCAAAAATATGGATCCTACGTCCAAAATTACTTCAAAAACGACACCTAACTCGATCCCATAGCCAAAAGCCTTCAAAAACCCCTCCCGTAGCCCCATAGCGCCCCACGGGTTTGGGCGATCAGGCTGAAAACCTTGTGGGCACAACTTGATGATAAATCGAGTATTTTGTCAAAATTTCAGATCTTTAAAAAAATTCCTACTGCCCAAAACAAAGCAAGCGATATACTATTTTAATAAAACTGAAAAATATGCTGCCCAAAACTCGCACATTTTATTGTTTTACGAAGTGGGACATCATAACAAATAATTTTGAAATTTTGAAAAAATTTAAAATATTAAACATGAAAACTCATAAATTGTATTGGTTTATGAAGTGGGCCATAACAACAAAATATACAAAGCGTTTTCGACATCGAAAGCACGATTTTCCCGAAGAACGCGATTCCCTCCGAGAAGGGCACATAAGGACGACTGGCTAGCAACAAAACAAACAAGAATTTCTTTACCAAACTTGGCACAGTTATGGAAGAAAACATGGCGGATCGAATTCTGAATTCCCCCCAAGAAGGGCACATGTGCCCTGATTGCACGGACCTCCTCAATTGTATCAACTACTTTTTCCAGGTTTTTCTTACAAGCTCTCTCAACAGTTTATGCACATATTCATTAAAGGGTATCGCAAGCATTCAAGGCAAAGAAGTTTCATTTGAATTATTTTTAAAATTCATGTTTTTTGCATCATTCGGCATTTTTAGTGCATGTTTGGCCTCACATTTTTGAATTTTCATCCGAGCCCTACATATAAGACTTATTATAAGTAGGTATTAGTATTAATAATGCTTAGTGTTAAATGCAAGGGAATTCAGAGATAGACAACATTTTCAAGGATTGTTTTTCCCCATCTATAGAATACACTATGGTATTACACGCTTAGAATCCTGCCATATTATTATTTTACGTAGTCATTTGACATCCACACCTAATGATGATGTTTTGACATTTCTGGCCCTGGTCAGCCTGTTGATTTTATCTGGCTCATCAGTCATATGTTGTCCTGCTCCCTTTAGGACTTGATCAACAGAGACACTTCCTGATTACATCATGTAAATTTGACGTCCGACATGATACTTCATACTTTACTGCCGCTCGTCATTGTTAAACTGACGCAGACCCCTTAATAGGTCACGCATATGGTATTGATGAAGAACTGTAGGATTCCAGTGAAGACCTTTTTCGTTTCATCTACATCACTTATTTACGGTATAATGCCGCTTCGGTGATTCTAAAAACTCAATTGACAATATGAAAGAATGGCTTTCTTTCACGCTTCACTTAGACGGCTTTGTCAATGTTCTCAGCCCTGGATGAACAAAGCTCTTTTCTTTCTATACTCCAGTTTTTAAAGGACGCGAAAAAGATAGGAGCTGTCAGTAGGGCGGACTACAGCAAAGGGATGCCGGTGGAAGCTCAGGGCCAACAGAGGAAGCCGTATTTCAAAAGAACGCTAAAGATAGACTCCCAGTTTTCTAGCGCCTCTCGGAATCTTTTAAGCGCATTCCTTCCGCGAGTTAATCCTCGTCAGCTGATTTTCAGTACCACATCCCTGTGCCATTGTGTCCTTAGGCTGCTTGTCGTAAGTTACTTCAAAGGTGGACTGGAAAAGCTCTTAAGGCTAACAATAAAACTTTCTTGACATTGCGGGCACATACGCTCGGCATTTCCTTCTTCTTCACTTCAACTGTTTTCGTAGTTCAGAACATCAATTTCAGCAACGCCAGCCAAGTTACTCGGGCGATTTCTTTCGGATAAGTTCCAGCAGTATTTTTTTCCTTCTGTTTTCCCCCCAATTCAGTTCCAAACTCTTCCCCAATCTGCCGAGTGAATGATGAACGGAAACGTGGGGGAAGAGTTGTACCTGTCCCACGTACCTGGCGGCTTTAAAGGCTTCACGCCCACTCACATCCGACCGGCACACGGACCTTGGGAGGCTTAATTGTGTCACTTGGCCGTCTCTGACTTGGTCCAGGTCCAAGTTCATAAAACCTTTTTCCCCGAGTTTCGAATAAACAAAAGGTACCAGTCAAAGGTATCCAATATCAAAGCCCTCCCTGAAAATTGAAAACTTTTGCTGTGGAATTTCATGAGTTACGGTTGAAGAATTCCACCTCACGTTACGTGTAAGATAAATGAAATAATTATTGTAAATAACAGAAAGGTATAATTTATTCATTTCTGTAGTGAAGTAATATTTTTTTCAGTCACGTCACACTAAATAACTCTGTCAAGAGTAGAATTAGCAGAAAGCGGTTGGTGACGGAACTTGGGCCAGACGGGCTTATTACAGGGTTGCAGGGTCCGCGCTGCAAGATGGCGCTTATAAAGTTGGCGTCCTTGAAACTCAGCCTCACACCACTGCTTTAAATTGCAAATATTCGACCACCGATCTTCACTGCCATTAATTTGAGGGGGAGGGAGTGGGTGGTTTAAATCCGTTCTCGCCAGGCAAAACAAAACTGGAAAGTCTGGCCCTTTTTTATTTGCCTTGGGGCTGCGGCTAATGGTTTTGTAAAAGAACTCTTATCCTTTCGCAGGATCGCTAAGCTTGAAGTGCTTAGACGAGGATGGTACTTTTCTAATTGCTCCAAGAGCTCTTATAAATTTCAAGTCGGATTAGACAAGGTTTCAAGATAATTCCATAATTGAGTAAATCGCCATTGATCTTAATTTAGGGCCGTTCCTTTATTCAAACCGTCACGCGAACTAAATTTCACGGGCAAGTCTAAACATAGTTTCCTGGCAGTCGCCAAGCAAGATATTTTCGTCTCATCACGGCTATCTCACAAAACACGTTTACCTGGTCTATATAGACTAAAGTTAAACTGAGATATTGGTTTTTGATTCCGGCAATGTTTTAGTAAAATCCGAACATGTAGCATCAGCATCTCAACAACGGGCTGTATTATAAAAGTATAGAATGTATTATATTAACAACCATACATTTATGAAGCAGTATAATAATAACCTGGTAGTTGTATATGACTGGACAAGCAACCACTCGCTCAGGAAAGTTTCCGAACATTTATTCATTCTTCAAGTTACGTTTGATCAAAAGTAACATTTTTGTGCTCTCTGAACGCAGAATTAGATGCTCTACAACTTCCATTTCGTGAGTTTTTACGTGGGAGTTACCATTTTTAAGCAGCAGACATTGCAACTTGAATGTATCTTGATTTTTCGCAAAGTTGGAAAAAATCGACTTTTTACGCCCCGTCGCGCCCTTACGACCGGGTCAATTTTAACTTTAATGTAGCTCATTCGACGCAGAATTTTGTGCTCTTTAATTTACTATATACAAAAATTTCACCATTACAGGAATGACTTGAGGGAATTTATGACCTACTTCCCTCATGCAGTGTTTATATTTTAAGGGGGGGGGGAAGGGAGGAGTTATTAAATTCAAACTGAAATTCAAGTTATGAATTCATAAGCTATTTCAAGAAATCAGAAGGGGAAGGCCGAAAAGTTACTCCTCCTGGGGAATTAGGGGACCCCTAGGATGAGGGACAAAAGTAGGATGTCTACTGGCTTCACATCAGATCAAGGTTCAGAGGGGGGAAAATAAGCAACAATATGATAAGGCCGAATCAGTATTGGGGGCAGGGGACGGTTTGAGCCTTCAATCTCCAGCTCTCTTTCTCAGTTGTGGTTCTTGGTAGCTCAGTTGGTTAGAGCGTCGCACTGGTGATGCAGAGGTTGTGGGTTCGAGTCCCACCTGAGGCCCGATACATTTTTCGGCCTTCCCCTTCTGATTTCTTGAAATAGCTTATGAATTCATAACTTGAATTTCAATTTAAATTTCAGTTTGAATTTAATAACTCCTCCCTTTCCCCCCCCCCCCCCCCCCTTAAAAAAATTTCACCTGTAACGCACCCTTTCAAAGTTATCCGTGAAAAACCAAAAGAAGCACCGAAATTTCGAGGTTTTTTGCGATTTTGACGGTGAGCGTCCCACATATTGATGGTAAGCTTCGGATTCATGTTCAGCACCCCCAAAAAAAACATAAAACCGTTGAGAAAAATTCTACACCACGCTTTGCATCGAAAAATCACCTGGTGACTGGACTAATTGGATTTTGTATTCACTTCTTCAACATCCACGCAATCCGTTCAACGGAACCAGGCATGAAGAAGATTTACATGCATGTTCGCGCCCGTTGAAGAATAATATTATAACACTTCGACACTTCATCACTCAAATCTTCACACGCCCAAAACTTTCAACGCGTTAACCAATCGACGAATGGGTGTGCGCTAACAATTTATATAGACTCAACGGTATTTCCAAAACGCGAAGCTCCAACGTAATATTCTCACTCCTTTGCAGCTCAGTAAATCTTCCGAGCTTCATCAGTATGCAGGCCCTGTTGGGTCGTATTAACGATGGGCTGTTTGTCTTACGGAGATCGAACAAAACTGGTCCTACAGCAACCTTGAACCCGACCCGTTCGCAAGCCTGTTCCGGAAGAATATGCAATAACGAAAAGAACGGCGACGGTGATTGGTGTTTTTATTGTATTGCACTAAGGCCTTACATTTGTGCTTCTTTTCGCGTTATCCTGAAACGGTTGTCCTGCTAAAATTACCAAACGTATAATGTACGTGGTTTTCGATTAGGAAACTAAAATGCTAGACAAGGCCTTCCTAAATAAAACACACATTTTAACTAACTAGCAATTTAGCGGGTGTGTAAGTGAAGAAAATAATCAAGCTCATGGTTGCAATTATAGTCAAAAGGTTCCCTGCTGTCGCCTCGGATTTCAACCAACATTTTCAAGTCAATTACGTTATCCAATTCGGGGAGGAAATCACTTTGCAAGAAAATCGTATTTCAAGAGTTATTCTGCTGACTACGGGTTTTAGCTTTGAGGAGTATTTCATCCAACGGGTTGGAAATTGACTCCTTTGAACTTTTCAACCTTTCATCTGTTAGGGGTAGGTAACTCTCAAATATTTGCCGTGGTTACCGAGGGCCATTTGAATCAAGTTTTACCCTGTAATCCCGTTTCAAAACCTTATAGCTTTGAGAAGGGTTTGTATGGAGTTTACCTTTCCCAGGTCAACTTGGAGAACATCCGCATGACGAATCATTGAAATGTCGGTTAAAACGTCCCAGGGGAAAAAAGGTCCCCGAAACGAGAACCCGCAAAAAAATACCTTCCCAAAAAAATCCCCAGCAGTACGTAAATTTCAACTTCCCTTGAAGTTCATGAAACTCGACCTTCCGGACTAGTTTTCAAATGGAGTCGGTCGGGGAAAGCAACATTCTAGGGTTGGCAGACTTCAAAAGTGCTTAATGGTCAAAAAGTAGGAACAAAATACTAGCGATCAAAATCGCCTTGTTTGTACGATCCACTTCAAAATGCCGCCAATTTTGAAAGCAACGGCTTTGGAATGGCATTCAAAGCTCTTTCCACTCACAATGGAGGATGTGGAGGATCAACTTTATCACCCCCAATAATATAATCACGAAATGGCTGGAGAATGTTTTAATATTTTTTATAGTCATTCCCGTTGGCTCAAATCAGGCCCCAAAAATATATTACAGTATATATATATATATATATAATTACGAATTGATTGTTTGAAATGTGCATATCGTTTGACTTGCCGATTTCCATGGAATTGGTTGCGACTTTCCGCCCCTGTGCTCTCCTCCAGACAGCTCGAAGCGACAAAACCAGTATGGTTCTTTGGTCATATATTATTGTTCATATATATTGTGGTTATCAGTGGCTCAGTGGTTTGAGCGTTGGACTGCTGAGTCAAAGATTGCTGGTTCGAACCCAGCAGCCGCGAGACATCTTCCTTATTATAAGGTATAATACTGATAATCACCTTGCGGAAGGCAATGGCAACCCACCGAAAGTATTCTGCCGTGAAAAACCTCTCAAATTTTCCACCTTGCGGAAGGCAATGGCAACCCACCGAAAGTATTCTGCCGTGAAAAACCTCTCAAATTTGCCGTTCGAAACCTGCGTTAAACAGTAGCGAGGGGTGGCCAAAGCCCGATTACGGTTATGGCACCCAAAGAAGAAGATGTATATCAGCTAAAGAATCAACAACCGATCGGACAGTTGCGTTTTAAAGTTTTCGTATCGCATTTCCGCCACCTTTTAGCGTGTTCGCCCCACTGTGCGCCGTCCGAGCCGTTTTGGGCAGTAGGATATTTTTTTAATCTGAAAATTGGGCAAAATCTCAGTTCACCATCTAGTTGTGCCCGCAAGATTTTCGAACGTTTTTGGCTATGGGGCCGAGTTAGTTGTCGTTTTCGAAGTGTTTTTGGACGTAGAATCCATTTTTGGGGGATCCTAGAATGATCGGATTTCACCGTAGATATCAATGGGACTTTAATGAGGCTACAAATGGGATTTTGAAGGATCCCAGGAGGTCAAATACGATGACGTTTTCTGAGTAATTTTGGATGTAAAATCTATTTAAAAAAATTTTTGGGGGCCCATATCTGTCCAAACATTGTACAGATTTTTTTTTTTTTAATTTTTTCCAAAAATACAGAATTAATTTTTGCATAATTAACCTACGTATATCAAAGAATAATAAACCCTTGCGTAAAATTTGCAGCGTTTTCCTATCTTTAGTGGGCCCCATATACTAATAGCTAGTCATACCCACCTCTTATCTATCCAATTCTCTGTGTGTTTGATCGTTGACGAAGAGCACGGAAATTCAGTGTTGAAAGGGGCGTTTAGTAGTCAGGTGGTCGGCCAGCCGTCCAATGCAAATTAAGTAACCGGTACAAATCACCTTTGACTGGCTTGTGAACATCGCTTTGCGATTTAATCGACGAATCGCACCTGTTCCGTCCTTCGCCAACTTTTTTTTCTCACGAGGCAATCAAAACTCACGGGTGGTCGCAGGGAAAGTTAGCGCTGTCATATAAACGCCTTTGTTAATGAGACACTTGTATTTAATGCATCATTGAGAAGTTTCCCAAGGTTGCTCCACTGACCGGCTCCGATGTCGCCTGTCCCGGCCCGACCCAGTGAACCTGGGTGGGTACGACGGACCCGCTACCCGCCTATTCCGTCCGTGTCCTGGTACCTGCGCATAGACCTTGGTGAACACCTGTAGGATCTACAAGTCTTAAGGTCCACCTTCTATGGACCACCTTCATCCCGTCAGCCAACTTGGGAATCTGTCGTTTCTACGGGATTTCTCCGAATGCCTTCAGCACTCCCTGATGACCCTGCATTGCTGCATCCTTTCAAGAAACCACTCCGACGACTGAACTCATTTGGCGTGTTCAGAACGTTCAACCGTGTTTCCTTCCTTTAAAAAACTATCTTCTCTATGAATTGTCAATTTTGTAGACAAAGTATTCAAATCGCGGTAAAAATGCCGCTACCGCATTACGGATGCCATGTCTACACAAAGGTAGGTTTGATCTGAATTCCCTTGTGCGGGAGTTTCCGGTGGCGGAGGTTGAAGGAGGGCACGATTTCGGTAGCTACGAGGAGTTGAACATGACAAACCGTGAAACGTTCCGTGCTCGAATTCCTCGTCGCTCGTGCGGCTCACGACATCACGACCAGCCGAACGACTATCGCCGTCGTGTCATCCCCGTGTTTTCTTATCCGAATTCCACGCGGCCCTCCCAACCCAACTGATGTATTTAGGTTGTACACCGGACTTGGGAGGGATCTTTGTTGAATTGAACCTCACTCCGATTCTTCTTCAAGTTCGTTTTTTGTGTCATGTGTATGAGGCAGCTACACCTGCGTTTTTACATTTCTCGATATAAAACAGCAACCGTAGTTGCTACAGCAACCCTAAAGCTCTCCTCTTAAAAAGGGTAGGAAACGAGGCAGTTCTAATATAGTTACTCTGGGCTAGAAGCTTTTACCCACCTCATATCTTTCACTGGCCGTATAACCTGACCCTTTAGAAGAAACCTTTTAGAGTAATTTGTCTCTTATAACGTGGGTTCGGGTTTGATTCGTGTCGTTTCGTTTCACTTCGTATACCCCGTACATTGGACGCCTGTAACTACCCACTCAAGCCCCGTAATAAATGTTCGGTTTTTATCGATAAGTATCTCGTATACCTAACGACGATTTTTTCGTGACTAATCACGTCCCTCACGGAGTCCCATTTCGCCCCCGAAAAACTCGACTTCATTTATTCAGGTATTTACTTTGTGTTGCAGGTCTGTTGTCAGTGGCTCAATCAGCCAGGACACTTCAAACAACTTGACGTGGCTTCAGCGGCAGCAGCAAAAATTACAAGATAGGAGAGATGGACAAAAGAGGTGGGACCGCGAGCCGTCAGGGACGATGCTCCTTTCCGAACTACGAATGTCTCAGACGACAAATAGGTCACCCAGTAGAAGAACTGATGGGTGAGTTTAACTTGTGAAAATTTTTTTTTTATTGTCATTATTATTCGGTTAGGCGCTTTTGTTGCGTTCGCAATGTAATATTTGCGGAAAGTCGTGTTCCTTTTGAGTTACCTTCTACGAAACCCAGCAGGGGACAACACGATTGTAGGACAGAGCATAATAATAAGAGTGCACATTTCATGTTTTTCCCCTGATTTTTTACTTTGTGTAAAATCGGAGCGATACCGACGGATAAACGGAATTGACGAATCTTTACTTGACACGAACGCCAAGCCAATTTATCCAATCGACGTCACGTGCTCATTACCGATCTGTTGCTCGCAAAGCAGCATAAATTGATGTGGAGCGAAGAATGAATGAACGTAGTGGGAGCCGTGAGCTCCACTCTATGGCTAAATTTGCCAGCCCGCCACAAGTGGTCCCAAGAGGGGCCACCGGAAGCGCTGTGACCAGCGAGATTGGGCGGCCCCGCTTCTTCCATTAGCGGCTTCACTGCCCACAACCTGGGGCATCCCAAATCTCGCCGCTGGTTATCATACACTGACTGGGTTGTGAGGGTTAATGATGGACTCGGTGGGTTTGAAGTGGTGTAAGCTCTACAACTTCATATAATATATGAAAGCGCTCGTCAAAATATATTATATTTTGACGAGCGCTTTCGCTAGTATAGCATCTTCAGGTCTGGAAGAGAGTACAGACCGTTAGAACAGGAATGGACTACGGATATCTGTACTCTCTTCCAGACCTGAAGATGCTATACTAGCGAAAGCGCTCTTCAAAATATATATGAAGTTGTAGAGCTTATGAGTACACCACTTCAAACCCACCGTCCATCATTAACCCTGACAACCCCTTCGCCCATAAAAGGCAGGACTTGGACTCGACAAACTATATACACACTGACTGTTTAATTAATCATGTTTAATCGCAGTGAATTTCTGGTTGGTCCTGCCGACACTTTGGCTGAGGAAGCCAGGACAGTGGAACGAATTATCACGCGCGGATCTGTTGCCCGGGCACCTATTAGCGACAGTTTGATTGTACGAGCTGGGAGAGCGGTCCTTTGCAAGATGGGGTCTGCTGACTAGGCCTCCATTGGCGACAGATTGTTTGTGGAAGCCAGTCAACCGATTTCTGCAAGCTGTGGGAGAATCAACACCAATCACGACTCTTCGTGTTTGATGTCAGAACCCCCACAGCCCCATTCCAAGGAGAGAAACACCCCAGGCCAACCAGACATGTCCAAGCAACCTGGAGCTCGCCCTTCCTCCTTAACTGCATCGACATCACCTGCTAGGTCTGCAGATCGCAACGCTACTTCGCGTTATGCTCTAGCTAGGGATATTACTGCACTGCCATCCTATTCCTCCAATGACACCGGTGGCGTCATCGAACTTGAGAAGCAGTTAGGAACACATTATTATCATGTAGGTGCACCCCTACATCTGTAATACAGGGTGCCCTACAAACGTCATATTTCCGCACGTAGGAAAATTGTTTCCCTCGATTTACTTGGACTCCTCGTCAATTCACGGTCGATAACGTAACGCCGGACCAATGTAAAAGATCCGGCCTTATCGTTGAGTTGATTTGCAAATGACGCTCGTTAACGAAGATCCAGTATCGTATTGCCTGGAAGTTGATACGATTCTCTTCCTGCTCAAGTCGAAATCTTGCTCGCCATTTGGTCAGTATCGCGTCATCGACGACTTCAAGTGCTTGGAATTTCAGCAACGTAGTAGCGCAAACTCGTGGACCTCTATCAAGTCTTGCTTCTACTCGCTGAAGATCCAAAAGAGCCAGTCGATGAAAACATGCCGGCGACCGTGGCATTAATAGATGTGCTAGTGCGGATGAGAACCAGCAATTTTTCCCTTGAATAAACTTATCATCGCACAATAATCGTTCTCCTCAGCCTCTTGCAAGGACGCATCACCAAGTTTTTCGGGTAATAAAAACTCTATCATTATGCTCAGTCCTACAATCGTGATGCAAAGCTGGCTACTCACTCTGATACATTGTAACAGACGTGTCATATTGTAGCATATGCTAAATTATAAGCTTCATTGTAAAGTTTCAACCACTTTCATGTTTTCATCTATTGGCTGAGGATTGAGTCATGTTGTGGAAGAAAACGCCCCGTTCAATACGATTTTCCTCTCTCTTGTCAGGTACGCCAGCGACACCAGCCATTTGCGAGACGAAGAAGACTTCTCAGTTCCTTTGCACATCAACACATCAGGATCCAAAGGTTCGATAGGAAGCGCACCAGTGTCACCCCTTCTACCGCACAGGAGTTCTTCGAGAAGGCACCCCCTGACGTCAGCAGCTTCCCGCGCCAGGTCGGCGGACCCAGCCCCCTTCACCGCCAAGTCGAGAAAATATAGCGATTCGGTGAGTTGACTCAAGGATAAGATATTCACGACTTTTCGAAGTAAACGGAAGTTTCTCTGAAACTAAAAAAAATGCACATTGCTTCATCCGTGTGCACTTCACTTACTGCTTCTGTCGACTGATTGATTGCATGAATCCTTCTGACCAGCACTTATGATGTCATTTCAGGGACACTCAACTTCACCGTTTCCATTATTTGCAACCAAAAATAAATACCCTCTCAATCGATAAGATTTTCGGTTCCTTCTACTTTGCTATTTTCATGGCCAAGTGTTTTACAGCTTGGTTGTCCGCCATTAGAATTCCAATGTGCTGAGGGGTTATGCCTCATTGTACATCAAATTTTTGCATTAACGGCAAAACTTTCCCGAAAAATCACTCATCCAAAATCAACATCCCATTGAGTGAAAACTGGGTTGGCCTGGACCCGGCGAATGGTGGACTTTGCCAAGAATGATTGCATGATCTGTGATTGTGTCCGGTAAAAATACGCTTTTGACATTTTCCTTGAGCATCTTGGAATGCTTTAATCGTGTCTTTTAACCGTCTCAGCGAAGGGAATTCAGCTTCTGCTCGTCCGTTTCATGGTTGTGCTTTATTGATCTTGAGTACTCTCGAACCCAATATTGCACAGGTTTGCAAGATTGCGGGTGAATTGCTAAAAAAACCGCTTTTCAATAAAGATCCAAAAATTACCGTTTTCATCTAATTACGATCCAAAAACGCTGCAAATTTTACACTAGGGTTTATTATTCTTTGATATAGGTTACTTGTGCAGAAATTTAATTCGGTGTCAATGAAAAAAAAAATTTTCAAAATTTTTGATTTTTATTTTTCAAATTTTGTTTTGTATTTTACATGAAAAATATTTGACCTCCTGGGATCTTTCAAAAATCCCATTTGTAGCCCCATGAAAGCCCTATAGATCGCACCAGTGAAATCGGATCGTTCCGGGACCCCAAAAAATGGATTCTACGTCCAAAAATACTCCGAAAACGGCACCTAACTCGATCCCATAGCCAAAAGCCTTTAAAAAAAACCTCCCGTAATTTTAGCCCCCAGCGCGGTTTTGGGCGATTGGGCTGAAAACCTTGCAGGCACAACTAGATGGTAAACCAAGTATTTTGCCATAATTTCAGATTAAAAAAAATTGCTACTGCCCAAAACGGCCTGGGCGGCGGACGGACACTTCTGTTTTTGGAGTCAAATCAATCTTGAAACGGATAATGTCAAATTAGTCGTCGACCTCCGTCGTGATTACAAAGGTGTATTTTTCTATGAACAATAAACCAAAAAGTGGACTTGAGCAATTCATCATTTGATTTTTGTAAATCTGTAATTGAAGCTTGTGTTTGCATTTACTGTAAATATTTCCGTACATTCACATTTACATCGTCACAATACGTTCAATCACCATCAGTTTACAAGAAAATTCGAGGACATATCGGCTGTCTCGAGAAAAAATTGCAATTATTATTTATTTTGTCTTTGAATCCAGATTTCATTGTTGGCTAGATGTGACAGCACTGATTACCCGTTCCCTATTTTTCCTCGGAATTTTCAAGTTGGCGAATCGGCGGTAATTTGAAATTGGTGACTTGAAGTTAAGTGTCACTTTAATGCGAGTTCGGATTATCTAACTTAGCGACCCCTGCATTCTCGCAATCACGATCTCTCATCCTTTGAAGCCCATCAACTGAAACCCCACTCATAACTCTACTTCCGAATACCAGAAGTCAGCAACTAAAATCCAGTTGATGGTTACATTTCATCATAATCTTGTAGTTATTCCGTCTTTGGTGGTTTGCACCTGACTCCATAAAGCTTTCACATGGCCCAAAAGCTCAAGTGTTGGAAAATTCAAGGAGGCACTTCCTATCTCGTTTCATTCATATTCAAACATACGCTTCTCACGCTAGGTAGGAAGAGGCAACTCCCTGACACGGTATATTTCATTTCTGGCTCACGTAAATATTCAAATCGAATTAAAAATTCATGCTAGTATAGTGCTGTTTGTCACAAATGGTTTGTGCTGAAGATCGTAACACATTTAACTCGGCCGTGACAGTAAGGTTCCTAACTTGGGCAGCCTCAGGGGGACCATTTATGCCAGCGTGAACTTTGGCGTGAATGATATCTATTGGGCTTTTGACGGGTTATCTGCAACGCTCTAAACGGACGAAAGACGTCCATCCTTCTAAACTTGAGGTTCTGAAAGAAAAATAATAATCAGCTTTAACATCACTGGCCGAGTTGAATGAGTAGATGCGAACATTGCCCAATGCCAATTAACAATAGAGTGCACATTGGCGGTCTTCAACTTAGTCACACCTCTTGTATTTCCCTTTAGTAATTTAAATTGTAAATTGACCTTTCCTCGGTTATCGTGTAACTTGCCCTCTCATCACCATTTATAAACGTTGTATCGCTTCAAATTAAATTTCTCCCACCCTGCGACGTAACATGATCCACTTTATTGTACGGTGACTAACAAAACACCAGAAAAGATTGAAGTGAGTAAATATATGGTTGCTTCGCTGGAGTAAATCCTGTCATTTATCAATGCCACCGCAACGTACACCTCTGGAGAAAATTTCAGTTCATACAGCAGGGATTCCTTCGTGATTCTACCCGCTCGTCTATCACTTGTTCATTTATTATTTTTATACAATAGGTATAGAATACAGGAAGGCTCATTTTTCATGTGCCGCTCTTAGGATCCTTTCCGTCGTTATAACAGTGAAAAGAACACAATCCTTCCTCTTCGAAAACTTGATTGCGGGGAGTCGGCGCAGGGGTCGCATTGCAAAAAGTGTGTGGAGCCTGTTAAAATGACTAATAATGTGTGAAATTACTCGTTCGTAATGGACATGCAGAGCCCCGGCGGTCTGTCCGAGCCGGACAGCGGTCTGTTGTCAGCGTTGGAGAGCGGATCCGCTACAAACACGAGGTCCCCAAGTGATTCGTCCGAAGAAACCACTGCCTGGCCACCGCCCCCTACTGATCTACAGGTAGCTTTCTGTGGGGTATTTGACGGGAACACCTTGGGATTGTGGCTTCATGAGGGTATGGAAGTGGGGAAAAGATTGGCTTGAAATTTGGATTTCAGGCAATGTTTTTGTGTCACTCTTTGAACTCCAGCTGCTACAATCAGTATCGTTGTGGTAGGAAATCCAGCTCGGAACTATTTGGGTGTTCTTAGGCCCGCAAGCGGTTTTTTTTTTTTTTTTTTTTTTTTTTCAGGGAGTTTTTTCTCAGGTATCACTGAACCAAAAGGCATTTATCTCAAACTCAGACGATTTCACTGAATTGCTGAAATGATGGCTCATTTACATTTAACATTTCACAAATCACTGGTTGACGTGAATAATTTCATCTTAATTATTAAGTTGAAAGAAAGGTGAGTCTTTTCACTTGGGGTGGAATTTATAGATGTTACTCAGCGCTGAATCCGGTCTCGAGTCGTCCTCTTGATAGACCGAATGGCAACTCCAGAAGCAGACGTGACCGTTGACTTGAGTGCCGACTCAAGCAGACAAGTAGCTGTTAGGCCGCAAGACGACTACTTGAAATCCGCCCATAGGGTCAAGAAAACGAATTGGAGACACCCTCAAGTCAATGCTCAAATCTGCCATGATTGCCCACTATGAATACGTTGAGTTGCCGTCTGTCTCAAGACGACGACTTGAGACGGAATTCAGAGCTGAGTACTGTCTCTGAATTCCTCTCTTAGGCTCCTTTTCTAAAGTAACTACTACTTAAAATTACATATTAAGTAATTACATTGTAATGATATCATCTGAACGTCATTTATCACATATTTTATTCATTACACATTAGAATCCATGATTTATAAACCAAAATGATTAAATGATTTGGTAAGGAATCAGGTTGTCCTTAAAATTCAGAAGAAGCTCTTGTCCATACCCCTGAACCAAAAATCCTGGTTGTAGTGTCCCCTGGTCAGTTCCTAATTCTTTAGTAGGCTTATCATTAATTGCGTTGTGTTTGGGTGAAGGCCTCCAGCGTAACTGGGATTTCGCCCCCGGTGTCTTTGGAGGAAGGTGAAGGGAGTACCTGAATATTCCTGCCTTGGACATAACACGATATTTTGCGATCTGCTGACCTAGGAGGCGATATCGAGGTAGAAAAGGAAGACCGGCGATCTCCAGACTGGCAGAAAGTGTCGTGATAGTCTGGAATGTGTTGGTCTCCGGAAGAGAGTCCAGGGGAAACCAATAGTGAAGTTAAGAGGCCAACATAATATTGGTTCGCCATGCATGTGCAGCTAATACGGCCCCAGACAAATTGTCTCTAAGGGGGGCCAGGCCTGCTGACACGAAAACAGAGGAACACGAACCACAGATTGTCCCAATGGGTGCTTGGGCAATGTATTTCGCCCGTAAAAATTGGGTCCGCTGACCTGGCTTCCCCTGACGAAATGTAATTAGTGGTGCTCCCGCTAACGAGATAATTTAGCTTTTCCCAATCGCACCGCCGATGTGGGCGCTTCCCGTCGCCCGCTACTGCACCATGAGCGGCGGCGGGCGGGAGAATTAACCATAGAGTGCGGCCCATCGGCCGCACTGGTCATTGGTGAGCATTCCTCTTATCCCTTCACCGTTCTCGGAGTATGGATAGTAGCAGCAGAACATAGCGAAGTGGATGAGCTTCTTCTGAGTTTGATCAGACATAACACGGGTTATTAGACTGTACAAATAATCACCCATACATTCCATGCACTTAACGTTTCCAAAAAATAAGCTCTATTTTCCTGTTAACCATAAAATCCCCGCAATATTAACCGACAACGTCATAATTATTTTATTTTATTATTTAAATTCCTATCTTCGTTCAAAAAAGGTGACCCTTCAGAAATACATTATGTTACAACATAAACATTAGTTTTCTCTTTCACACGATCATTGTATTTAAACTGATGCCTGTTCGCCTTCTAACTTTCAAAACTTAGGCATGTTTTGTGTGTTGTATTTGCACTGCATTGTAACACTTGAGCACTTTTTCACAGGACAATCCTCGGAGAGAGTCTCTCACCCTCGACTTGGTATTTATCTCGATTTATATCTACGAAAGCATTTTTTTCGCCCCATCTTTTCTTCATTTCGCTATCTAGTTGAAGCAGCAAATGATTGGCTTGGGTGCAAGTGAAGCATTACTTAGTTGGGGGGGGGGGGGGGGGGGGGGTGACGGACTATACCTATAAGTTCAAGGCTGGTCAAAATACTTTGCTGTAGTTAGTCGGGCGATGTTCTTCACTTAGTTTTTTGAGGTATCGTCCGTAATTGTGCGAGTATAAAAAAATATATTTGAAATAAAAATATTTTTGGAAAAAAAATGTTCTGTATATTGTTCGGACAGATGTGGGACCTCGAAAAATTAGGATAGGCGACCTAAATTACTCGGAAAATATTTGACGTGCTGGGATCCTTCAAAAACCCCATTTGTAGCCCCATGAGAGCCCATTAGATCCCCACGGTGAAATCGAATCGTTCTGAGATGCCCAAAATTGGATTCTGCGTCCAAAAATACTTCGAAAACGACACCTAATTCGACCCAACAGCCGAAACCCTTCACAAAAGACCTCCTATATCCCTTTTTTTAGCCCCACAGAGCCCCACGGGTTTGGGCGATCTGACTGAAAACCTTGCGGGCACAACTAGATTGAAAACGGAGTATTTTGCCAAATTTTCAGATTAAAAAAAAATCCTCCTGCCCAAAACGGCTCGGACGGCGGACGGATATTTAGTTTTTGGAATCTAGACATCTTGAAACGTATAATGTCAAGTTTTAAAGACGATCTGAATTGTTGACCTCCGTCCGCTATTATTCCAAGAATAATAAACCAAAAGGGAGAAAATCGGATGAACGTTAAATGTTAATTTTATACACCTATTCCTGAGTAGATGAAGTCACCAGCCCTAATCCTCGAGGGAAGCCATAACGAAAGATCTTTTATGAAGATTAAAGCGTATTTTACTGCGAAGCCCTCGGGATGGCGCAATCTCCGTAGGTGAAAAATAGCTTGATGAACACGTATAGCGTTTGAGGAGAGAAAAAGACTCAGCAGAACTTGGGGATTATAACAGTAACCAAGGATTACAATAATACGAACCTTTTCTCGTACAATATGAGGTGCCTAGCTTTCATTTTGCTCGTCATTTGCTGATTCTGCTTCTTTTGGCGCCACTTTAATATTAAATGTAGAGCTCAACATCACACAAAAGTGTTCTGAGTCGACTTTTCGTGCATATTCCTTTACCTGAACACACCCTTATCAGCAAGCTACCAGGCAACATCGACATTAGGCTACAGCTGTAGGATAATATCATTGCATATTATGCAATGATCTCAACAAACACTCTTATTTTCTGTGCAGCTCCGTTCATTTTATTGGGCAGTTATTTAGTTAGACTTTTCTTTCAGTCGATGCATTTTATTCGAGATCTTCTAATCGAAGAGCTTCGATTAGTAGATCTTTCAAAAAGTTGCCGTCCGGCAATTTGCTTAATTATGCATTGCAATTTTTAATTATGCCAATGAATGAACTCAAAATCAGCAAACAAATTACAACACCACAGCATAATGCATTTTTTTCTTGAGCACGATTTGAGTTTGAGCAACATTGTTGCTCCTTTAAGCACCATTGGAGTTTGAGCCTTTTGCCTAAGGCGGAACCCCAAATGATCACTATAATTAAGAGTGTTTGGTAGACGCCTTAAAATTAGTCCATACTCTAGAGAAATTTATTAAATAAATTTGTTTAAAATTTTGGAAACATTGATTGATACCTGGGAATAATTGACTTATTCAATAATAATGGAAATTTTGATAAATTTGGGATTTGGTGAAAAAAAACTATAGGGGCTCCCCAACACTCTTGTTTTCTGCATGAAATACGCATCATTCAACTGCAATAGTTTTGGCCCAAAACTTAACAAAGCATTTATCCCTTCCACCTACCCTGACACCCTTTGCGGCAATTTGCTTCTCTGGTTTGGACCTCTCCCGAGCACCCAGTAGTGACACAAATGTTGGTTGTGATTCCTGTAGCTACGGGACGAAGGGTACTCCTGGAGAACGACGTCAACGACCAGCGAGGGGACGGGAAGCCCGGCAAATAGCCCTCGTCCCCAGACACCGGCGTTTCCTGTGCACCCGAGAACCCCCTACAGCAACGGGTCCCACTCGCACTTTGATTTGTCCGGTCTGCCCCCAAAAAGCCCAACAGCGTCGAGGTAAGTAATACCGAAAGATAACCTTTTTGTATAATTTTTTTCTTCTATCGAACACGAATTTTGTTGGGGACAGCGAATGATAGCAGATTTTCCTCCATTGGTCTCAATTATGACCGGAGGCCCTTTCATGATTGAATCGAATTGAACTTTTCAATGTTGATCTACTTTGGGCACATTTGATGACCCTTAAGGAAATCGCTCAACGTTATGCGAACTTATTTGGTCTGGGGCCTTTTATGTCATAATACCAGGGAGAATACGTATTGTAATCCTATTCCCTAACGCCTTTGCTCCACGAAATCGCTGAAAACTGCGCTCCGTGTCCAATTCATACACAGTTGCCGTTATTTTAGGTGAACTTAACGCATAGGAAGCCGAGTCAATTTCAGAATGGACAGGAATTTATTAATGTTTTACAGAAAAGAATGGTCCACATTGGGAGAGACCCTCCATCGAGAGTTATCTTCAACCAGTTCACGTGGGTACGATAGTTCTGATAACCAGCACAGCCCGAAGGTAAGGACCCAATTCAAAACACCTCATAAATTATTTATAGCGCTTCAAGATATTGATCAATGCTGAACGATCGCATCAGCCCCATCAACCACCGTAACCAACTGATGACATGTGCATGACCACCCCCCAAAACTGCCCTCACGAGCATTATTCACCTTGAGAACATTTCCCCACAACCACACCTATCGCTCACAAAGTGTGATTGATAACGAGCATCACAATGATCGTGCGAGTTTTTCAACGTCTCGCTTTCAAAAAGCATAATTCTGATTGATTTTATTTACACGCTGTGCGTTATTTTTCCGCCTTTTACTACTATTGTACTTCGTTTCTCCATTAATTTTTCGTTTGGTTGTTGTCAGAGCCCGGTTATATCGAATGGTACTCTGAACGGCGGACCGTCTTCGCCCTCACCAACTGTATACTACGGGACGTCTCGCCGGTCTTCCATCCACAGCACGGGAGAGCCTCCTCAAGAGGTTTCCCCGGCGCACGTCAAGTTCGTGAGAGACACGAGCAAATACTGGTACAAACCTTCCATCTCCAGGGAAGAAGGTAATGTATTACATACAATCAGTATAACAAAAAAAAGAAGTTTTTCAACAGTAGAAACCGGTTTTTAGGGCGAAGAAACCAGTTTTTAGCGAGCATATTCATGTTGAAATCGCGAATAATGCGTTAAAATAACAACAGAGGCTTATTGAAAGAGGCCATGACAACCTGCGTGACGCTTGTGCAAAACTGGCTGAACAGGCTTGGGGAGGGGTTTTCATTGAGCCTGTCTTGCAAGAGGCAGATGGAACCTCCCCGGTTAGTTACCGACATCAAAGTCCAGGGTGAGTGAGAGACCGGCGGTTGACGTCTGCATAGTAAATGCCGACGCCGTCTCTTACTCCTCTCGAGACTGGGAGCGCAGCAAGGGCCAAACATTGCTAAGTATGATGCGGCAGCTGAGGACCTGACGACGCGTCAGGTGACGCGTTCATTCGCGCCATTGGTCATCGCATGCGACGCAGGTCTTTTAAAGCGCTTGGCCCACGCCCTGGCAGAGAAAGGGGACCGACCGTATTCCGTAATGTCTGGTTGAGTTAAAGTAAAGACACAGATTGCGCTCATCCGAGCAGGTTAGTGCTGTGGAAACTGCTATAGAGCCGTTAGGTTATCAGCAGGCCCCCGAAGGAGCGCCACCAAGCGAGCTCATCCGGGAATTTAAATCTAAAATTTTGACAAAATACTCGATTCACCGCCTAGTTGTGCCCGCAAGGTTTTCAGCCTGATCGCCCAAACCCGTGGGGCGCTATGGGGCTACGGGAGGGGGTTTTATGAAGGCTTTTGGCTATGGGATCGTGTCAGGTGTCGTTTTCGAAGTATTTTTGGACCTAGAATCCATTTTTTGGGGTCCCGCAACGATCCGATTTCACTGTGGCGATCTATAGGGCTTTCATGGGGCTACAAATGAAATTGTTGATGGATCCCAGGAGGTCAAAATATTTCATATTTTTCAAGTAAAAAACAAACAACAAAAATTTTTTTGAAATGTAAAAATTCAACAACAAAAATTTTTAATTTTTTTCAATGACACAGAATTAAATTTCTGCACAAGTATCCGATATCAAAGAATGATAAACCCTTGTGTAAAATTTGCATCGTTTAGCTATGGGATCGAGTTAGTTGTCGTTTTCGAAGTATTTTTGGACGTAGAATCCATTTTTGGGTCCCGGAACGATCCGATTTCATCTAGAACAATCTATAGGGCTTTTATGGGGCTAAAATTGGATTTTTGAAGGATCCCAGGAGGTTAAATATTTTTCGAGTAAAAAATGAAGAATTTTTGGGAAAAAAAAAATGTTATTTTTCCAAACTTTTTTCATTGACACAGAATTAAATTTTGCGCACGTAACCTATATCAAAGAATAATAAACCCTTGTGTAAAATTTGCAGCGTTTTTTCGGGATCATGTGTTGTAGCCACCAACCCCACTAGGGAGGTTGACTCGTAACAATGGACTTGAAAATGAAAACTTGAACACACACTGGTAGGACTTTCCTGCCAGAGCCTGTCATACCGAAGATATGCATAATGAAACCCTTGTTTCCATTGCATTACGTATGACGATGATAAGGGAGGCCACACAACCCTCAAAGAGTCGTCTGATCCAATTTCATTCTGTTGATTATGTTGGTTCTTCTAACGATACAAGCTATGACAAACGTTTTGTCTGCTGATTTCCATTGTACTTGAAATGACGTGCTCAAACAATGGTCCTACTTAATTAACCTCAGAGGGCTAAGAGGGAGGTTGTTCAGGAATACAATTCCTTCCAAATTAATTGCAAGATGAGATATGATAACTTTTAAATTCAACTGAATCCCATTGAAAAGATAAAATATTTCGACGTTGTATTCGATTTCTCTTGCACACTTCCAACAATCCGCTCCAGTTTTCGTCTGGAAGCGGGTGCGAATAAAATTAGAGTCATCAGGATCAGGAAAAGTTTGGTAAATCTCAACGATGTCAACTAACTCATCTCGAGTAAGCTTTTAGATTTGCTTTGGATTTCGCGCCCTAATTTCAACAGAAAGGTGGCAACTTCACAATACAAGGTGGTTAATACATTAGGGCCCCGAGTTGAGCGTTTCATGTTGGTATAATTAGTTGAGATTAAACTCGAGGGAAGTAATTCTATTTTTTTTTAGTAAAGTCGAGAGAACCAAGTTAGGTGGTGTTTGGGACTTGGCAATTAATTTCAACAGATCCTCGTGTCTCCCCGTCTAACCCGCCCAGATTTGTGGGTATAACTTTCCTTGTTTTCAATTAGGTGCAAAATAATTGCTGAAATTAGTGCCTCAACGAGTTTTTTTTTTTAACTGTGGACAGAATTATTCCGGTCCACATTTTCATTGACTTCCTTCATCTTTGTAATCCTTCCCTTGCAGCTATAAACCTCCTGAGGGATCGATCCCCGGGCACGTTCGTAGTTCGGGACTCCAACTCCTTCCCAGGGGCTTTCGGACTGGCCCTCAAAGTGGCGACGCCGCCTCCGAACGCCGGACGATCACCGACGGGCGACCCGGCAAACGAACTCGTCCGACACTTCCTAATCGAACCGACTTCTCGAGGGGTCCGTCTCAAAGGATGCAGCAATGAGCCAGTTTTCAGTAAGTCAAGTGGAGTTCGAAAATTATCTCGAATTGGGTCGGTGGTTGTGTTGGTGATAGGGTGTAATCCGTGAGCCTATTTAAAATTGGCCTAAATTCAGTAAGTTGAAGAATTAAAATTTTATACGAGACGGAAAAAAAACTGGTGTGTAAGAATCTGTACGTTTTATGGTTCCCAGGAGATTGAATAACACAGATTTATCAGTAATTAACTAAAATTTATTGAAAAACTGACACAAAACCATTGTGAGCAAACACCAAGATTCAGGTGCAGGGCGTGTACACTGAGAGAAAAGATTTTTTTAGTGGCTAGGTTAAATCCGAAATAACCTCGAAAAGAAATTGAAACCACCTAGAATCAATTGATTCAACCTAGAAAAAAATAGGTCCAGGTTAAATTAACATGGAAAAATATTAATACAACCTAGACCCATATAGAAACAACCTAACCCGTTATTACCCGCTCTCTGACCACAACCTGGAATAAAAAAGTGTCAACCTAGACCAAATGTGATCTTCACATTTGGTCTAGGTTGACATTGTGAAGACCTAGAAAATATATTACCTACCTTTGTCTTTTAAGTGGGGTAACCTAGAATTGAATGATTTGACCTTCCATATAATTCCCCTCCATTAAAGTCTCGGTTGTACAACTGAAAACAACCGAGAGATTTAAAAGGCGAGATTGCTACTTTAGGTAACAACCCAGCAGAAAAAGTTAGACTTTCAGTCTCGGTTAAAACTACCGTAGTACCACAATAGTTTTAGGTTTAAACAACAGTGATTGTAATTCATTCAATAAATTCCAGGTTGTTTCTACAGTACGCTAAGCGGCCGCGGAGAGCGCCACTGTAGGCGGTGGGCGTTAATTCTCGTTGTCTTGGCACCCCTGCTATTTAGCCGGTGGGATTGAGGCCAAATCTTTGTCAAGTTCTAATCATCTAATTTCTGTCACTATGTGCAGTCATATTATGACGTCACATTCAAATTTTTGTACTGAGTTGGAAACAGAGACAACCCAGAAAGATAGTTGACGTTGATAGAAACAACCTGCAATGGAAGTGGAGCAAACCAAAGAAAAGTGGACCACCTAGTAATTTATTAGAACCAACCTGAAAAGAATAGGAAGCTACCTAGAAATTTAACTGGAACAACAGGGATAGTAATTGAAACAACCTCGTAAATAAAGGGTCACAACCTAGAGAAAAAAGGATTCTAGGTTAACGCGCTATGGCTGTAAATTGTTTGAGGTGGGGTGAGAACGTTTTTGTTTTAGGGTAAATCAACCGTCTATGAAAGTGAAAAACATTGAATACCAGGGTGAGACAACCAAGACATTAATGTTTTTAACCTAGACTGTAAATGGATGGAGGCGGCGGCACACACCGTGAACTTAACCTAGAACTAAAGTGTGGGGGTGGCGTATTTTAAATCTTGGTTGTTTGCATTTTTAGGAAGGTAACTTCTCCAGTATTTTCAATCTAGGTTAAATTAGATTCAACCTAGACTAAATTGTTCCACCCTAGAATTAAAACCAAAAAAAATCTAGGTTGGCAGCATTTAACCTAGAAAAAAATCGAAAAATAACCTAGAATAGGCCCTTTTTTTCTCTCAGTGTACCTTCGTGTATTTGTTTACATAAATTGGAATTTAATATCCCTAAATTTAGGTTGTGTGTGTTTGGCGGAGAGCCAGAGGCGTGAATCCTCGTGTTTTGGAGGAAGAGGGATGGATTGTGGAAACATCTCCGTCCAGGGAGTCGCACGAATTGTCGTGAGCTCCAGACCTGGGGGAGAATGCTGCCACAGTAATGGGAGATGAGCTTGCTGCGGATTGGCGTGAAATGTCAGGATCCACCGCAGAGTCATCATTTCCGGAAGGAAACCGGAGGATGACCATGTCCTAAACGAAGTCTCGAGAAGAATATGGTTTCGCTGCTGTACTGGAGTCAGTGGCTGCAGCTACTTTGGACCAAGTATTGTTGTTAGACGTGGCCTGTCCCACTGGTCCACTCTTTCCCGGAAACGCCCTCGTGGCTTCCTTGGCGAATTGTGGGCTAATGAGGCCTGGGCAGCGGATCCAGGCGTCGGGATCTCTCCCGCATATTCAGCTTCACTGGGTAAAATGTCACTGAGGGAAGCCTGGCCGGGTGGATTGATCTCAAACACAGCACCGCGTTTATGAGACATAATGATAGAAGAACGCACAGTAAAATTTACTGTTTAATGGTAATTTAACATTTACCATTTAATGGTAATTTGAAAGGAGGAAAATAGCTCCCTCCATCATAAGGAAGTATATCTCGCCAGCTGGAGAAGAGGGGTTTCACGCGTCTCATCGCGACTGTGGCGCGACCCGCCCCTCCCAACGGCACTCCTACCTCTGACAGGCTGGCGAGAGTGTGACACGGGGGCTCAAGATTTATTCGGTTGACTCGCCTTATTTGGAGGCATCTGGCTGTCCTTCCAGATAAATCAGTAGCGCTAGCTCAGTTTTAGATGTCCCATCACGTGCAAAATGAAAAGCTCATCATTTTATTTTCGAAACAAAAATAAACTTAGTTTTCCAGTTTTACTATCAACTGTACATTATAAAATCGTAATCAGAATGGGCCCAGGAACCGATTGTCGACTAATACTTTTTTCTGAAAGAACTTCATAATTTGAAGCCATAGCAGTGAGTTTTGGGCTCCTACGTTGTAATACAAATTTACAGGGCACTTTCGAAAATTTCAACTTTGAATCTGGAGTGAAGAGTGGCGCTTCCAAGAAGGGCTCTCTGGTGTTCAGCCAATGAACTAAAAGCACGATTTCAGAGAGATTCACGAGATCAGAAAAGGTGAAATCGCAAGGAAAATAGTCGTTCGGATTTGTTCTGACGCTAGAGTGACGGGTCAGATATTCATGTTCACCAATATCACATAACCCAAAATAAAAAAGATTTTTTGTACACTTCCTACTTTTTGTGCGAGTGCACTCTGGCGGATTAGTTAAAGTGTCACGCGGGAAAATTCAAAACGCCAAATATTCACTAGTGATTTCCTCTGCTCAGACACCTAATTTCTCAGTGCTAACTGTACTGAGTACTTTGTTCATTATTAGTTCAACTATGTTCGGCCGAATTTTCCCATTTCTCTGACCTTGTTCCCTAGCCCATTATGCGTTTTATAACATTTCGTTGAAACAATGAGTTGGTTAGGGAGAGAGAACGTTTCATTGAAACGTCCATCAAGCAAAAATTACGAATCGCTCGTAATTTAAAACTCCACCTCACCACCTTTTGTTGTTGGCTCAAGTCCAAACCTCGCCATTACCGTATTTTGCAGGAACAGCCCCATAAATTATCATTATCTCGGGAAGTTTCGACTGCATATTTGGGCGAAGAAGTTTGTAATATCGTGAAATTGATGGTATCGGTTACTTGGGATGAACGAAAGTTGAACAGACTGCCCAACTTGGCCGACCCTGAGAAGAGGCTAAGTGCTAACCCTGGCTTGCCAGTGGAGGTGTATTCTTGGGGCGAAAACCCCTTTCGAAATTGTTCAACTAAGTAGGTACTTGATTTGGATGGAAAGTCTCACAATAATGGCGAGTTGGATGAAGAAGCTAAAATACTTAAATACAGCCAGAAGTCAATCCGTTGCCCAAATAATTGTCAACATTTTAATTACTTGATAAGGTGGGAGAAGTGCGGGGTATGGTTTGGTAATTTTAACTTACCGAGCCACATGACCAAAATAGCTGTCCAGGTTCTGACTTACGAACTTGCCCCATCTGGGATAAGTGTGTAACCTGCCTGTTCAATCTTCGGCTCGCTTATTTTGGTTTCACCGGGCAAGTGCAGAAAAGAAAATCTCTCAATGATCCTTTAGCGATTTGAAAATATAAAATCGGACAAAACCTCAGAGTAACTGATATCAACTCTTACAGATCATCAAGAGAGATCATCAAGGACAATGGGGGCAAAAACTGAAAAATCAATAAACATTGAAAAAATTTCAACCAATTCGTTCTAAACGATTATAAGTTTGATTCCGTCTTTACGTGAGTTATCAATCTCAAACTTGATTATTACCACGCACATGCCACTTCTTCAAACATCAATGGGGTAAGTGCATGGTAGGGCCAGACTCAACGACAGAATGAGATAACCCTAAATATCATTTATAGGAGTGAAGTACAACTACTGAACTCATAAACAAACTTTAATACACCTCAGAATACATACTCGACTATTTGAAGGATGGAATACGATAAAAGTGGCATTGGACTTGGCAGCTGAGTGAAATGGCTCAATGTGACCACCTTCCAGCCAGGTTACCATTTGTGTTGATCACATCTGGCGGATAGTAGATGTCCGGCCATATAGTTTCAAACGTAGCCTCACATGGCATCAAGTGGCAACTGTTCTAAGTCGTTTTTACATCCCACTTACGCACTTGCCCCGTTTTCGCACTTCCCCCACCTAACCTTATACATTTTATTCTCTTTTCATTCGTTTTTGACAACACGTTATCACATCTCAGCAGGAACCTTCAAGTGCGGCTTCAATTTGTTTGCTCAATTGATTTTTTTTTTTTTTTTTTTTTTTTTTCTAGGTTCATTGTCAGCATTAGTCTACCAGCACACATTAACACCTTTGGCTTTGCCGTGTAAATTGGTTCTACCTGAATCCGACACGGCCCGACAGGCAGAAAATTCGTCAGTAAGCAGCGCACAACTTCTTCTTGCTCAAGGAGCAGGTAACATTAAAACTGTCTGCTTATCTAGTTTAATATTTAAGTTAATTATTTGATAGTGATTTTAAAATACTGGTAGATGGTCTTCGTTTAAAAGTATTGGAATTTCCATTTTCACGTCTGAAAGTGACCTCATTAGGATGAACCTGAATCGGGTGAATATTGTGTACCTACGTGAGGGCATGTTCGTAAATCATTAAATTTGTGTTGTGTGATTGGCGGAATTCCGATGGCGACATCTCCATGTTCGTGTTGTTTGGAGGAAGCATCAGAAAGTTCATGTTGCATGTTCGAAGCGTTAAAGTAACATCCCTTGCTCTGTTCGCTGGAGGTTGATTTTTAATGTAAAGGAGAATTTTCAATATTTCCCCCTTAATTAACGCAAAAATCTCGCTAAAATAATTTTGTCCAGCTAGATTCGCAATCCGCCCCACTGTGCTGCGCTACCTAGCGACGCCGGGCCTCACTATACTTAACCACTTCGTACTGTGGCGGTAATCGCTACATCCTCATACAAACTACTCACCGGGTTTCCCGTTATTTCCGAATACATTAGTGAGTCACCAATGGTGACAATAATGTCCCGGAAACCGAAGTTGAAACTGGGTGTAAGTCATGATGACCTGAGTGAGAATGGCGTGGTTGGGAACGTGACCAACAGAAACTACCTGGGGGCGTCTATAAACTTTCTCAATGCCCGCATATCCGTTTCGAACCCGACGGTAGTGCCAAACCGGCGACATAAATTCAATTTCCTTCCGTGCAACCGAGCGGGTAGACTTACAAAATGACCGAAGTAACAAAAGGCTCTTGCTCATCAGTATTTTCAGAGGTTTTTCTGACAAACTACCGTCATTATACGGAAACGAGTGAAACTGCAAATAAAGAGTGTCACACTGCTTACCGCCATCATCTTGCAATGTTCCGAGACGCTCCATCTGATAATTAGCTGATAGCATGAAGTGTATTAACACAGTTTTTTTTTTTGTTTTAGCCTGCAACGTACTCTACCTCACGACTGTAGAAACGGAATCTCTCACAGGCCCTCAGGCTGTTGTCAGAGCAGTCACTCAACTGTTTTCAGGGCCGTTACCTGCAGCTGTCGTCGTACATTTCAAAGTCTCTAGCCAAGGTAACACGAAAACTGTTGAAACACGCCAATCTCCAATCGTGTTAACAACATATTTTGATGCTCTGGAAATGTTCAATATCACGATTTTCTCAATTATCTCATAAACTCTTCTCTGTTAGGTATCACATTAACCGACAACAAAAGGCAGTTGTTCTTCAGAAGACACTATCCTGTTGCCACTATCAGCTACTGTGGCCTGGATCCTGACGACCATCGATGGAGCCAGCGAAACGAAGCAACTGGCATGCCTATGTCCTCATTGTGAGTGTCCTCGTTGTGTTTTAAACAGGGGCGGATAGCCGGTTTGACTGGCCCTCTCTTCACCCCCCCCCCCCCCCCCCCATTCACCCCGACACACAGTTCCCTATCAAAAGACATTACTTTTTAATACCCAGGTGAAGCTAATACTTAGATGAATGGCCGACCCTTCGGCATAACCATCCCGTCCATGGAGCGCTGGGAGAGGAGAGCGTTCTGGGTGGAAGATGGGTAGGGTGGTCAGATGTACTGATTTTTGCAGTACAGTACTGCTTTAAGGTATGTGATACTGCTGTACACAGAGACCCTTGTGTACACCTGAAATGTACTGCTTTTTGAAACTAGTAGAGTTTTAGGCTCGCTACTTCCTGCCAACTTACTTACGCACTTGGCAATATCTTCCAAAGAATGATGGTGCCCAGACGCCCGGACCCTAAATTAGATATAACACCTTTTATCAATTAGGAGAAGAAGAAGTTGGTTGGTGGAGCTACGGTTTTTATGATTTTCAAACGGGTTCTCTAGTTTTTAAATGCAGCCGAATAGTATTGATCTCTCGGTATGGATCTCCTTTATGGGATGTAGATTATATCATATACCTAGTCATAATATTTTTGGTGCCAGTGGCAATGATTTAACCTAATGTGATGTTTTATTAGACATTGAAAAACTTTTTTTTCTCTATCTATACTATAGATTCTATAGACAAAAAATTGTAATGTCTAATAATAATAATTTTGTCTATAGACAAAAAAAGGCTTGTACTATAGTAGGTACTATATACACATAGACTATATATATAGTATATCGTACATTAAACAAATATATATAGTGTCTGACGACTATTTGTTTAATGTACTACTTCCTCGAAAAAAATATCTGGCCACCCTAAAGATGGGGCGCTCGAATGGTTTACGGACGGTTCAGTCATTGAGGGCCAGGCAGGTGCGGGGATAGTTAGGCCCGACCTTGATCTGGCCGTCTAGCTGGGAAATAGAGCCACATTTTTCAGGCCGAAGTACTAGCTATTCTTACTTGTGCCCAAGAGATTCAGAAGTGAAACCTCGAAGGAGCCAAGATTTACATATTCTCAGACAGCCAAGCCGCGCTGAAGGCGCTGAAGGCGCTGGGGGCGTAGGTACACCTTCAAGTCTTGGTTGGTCTGGGAATGTTTTCAAGCCCTCAAGGCCGCGGCAGCGAACAACAATCTTCATTTGGTGTGGATACTGGCGCATAAAGGCTTCAAGGGTAATGCAACTGCCCCGCCTTAGCTGCGACCAAATTCCGGCACTTCCAACAGGGGCTTCTTGAGCCCTCCCCCCCCCCCCCCCCCCCAACCAAATGGAAGCCTCGACTAAAGATATACTTAGCTTCGTAAAAGAAGCGGGTATATCCAAGGTCTTCTATATACTAGACAATGGACAAACGAGTCACAATAGATCACACTCGAGGTCGCGGTGACGCAGGGGATGACAGCATCCCCCCTTGTCCGTCGAAAAAGGAAAAAAAAAAAATACCCAGGTAAACCTAATACTTGGATGAAAGAGAAAAATAACGGCACCTACATTTAGAAAAAACCCTGCAAATTTTGCACAAGGGATTATTATTCTTTGACATAATAATTCAATGCAATGAAAAAAATTGGCCGGGGGATGCGTCGACAAGAAGGAAAACCCTGATAGTTCAGTTTTTAGGCCAGACATCCACAAATAACACACCCGAACATTCATAATCATCTCGTTTTTGTACGTTTGGCGCCCAACGTGGTTAACTGCCCGCCGTGAACTCAGAAGACTGGAGGGGTGGATCGACGGTTGCGCGGACAGTAGGTTGATGCCAGTGTGCTACGGCTCTTCGACCCTCATGTCCACCCCTGTAATGTTCAGGCTGACATCCCGGGTAACGCCCGGGTGATGGGGGCATGTAAAGCGGTAGGGAGCCTTCGGGCTCTCGGGCCTCTGACCGGAGTGGCCTTAATGGCCTCCCACTAACGCAAATAACATCCGGCTTATAGCGCAAATAGCTCCGGCTTAGAGCAACTCCTTCTCTCCAGTACCTCGGGCGGGGGGAGCCCGCGGTCTTGGATCGGTGGGGTCATCCCTCGGTCCTTGGCCGCCCCCCTCGGACCTGGTGTTGGACTCGAGGGGGTCGTGGGGCCTGCTGGGAAGTGGAAGTGGCGGAAGGTCAGACCCCGCTCGGGTGGAGCTCCCTTCGGGGGGGCCTACTGATAGCTTGCAGCTCCATAGCAGTTTCCATTGTACACAACTGCGCGGACAGTAGGTGATCTAGTGATCTAGAGTTCTGCTAGACTAGTCGTTGCAGGCTAAACATGTGCTGCAGCTTGACCTCCGGGTGTCGGCAGAGAGGGAGACGTCCCACTGGTCTGCCGACATCAGCCACTGTTACAGCGCGTCGCTGGAGGCGAAGGATGGACGGGCTGGGACCCTGGGGAGACGGAGTTGTCCCCGGAAACGGTGATCCACAAATTACACACACTAACATTCATAATCATCTCGTTTTTGTACATTTTAACCAAAACGGGATCACATAACCCTCACACACAAAACGCTCGCTGATGAAGTAGAAAGGAGCAAGCGGTAGGCAATGGCGAGGAGGGCCGGAAACTACTCTTCTACTCGCAAGCCATCTACATGAGATGCTCCAGATTGTTATCACTCGGAGTTTGTTTCAGCCTTGTTTCGATGATTTTCAATTTTGAAAAACTCCTCTAACACTCAACTTGGGGTCATAGAAAGCGTTACCAATAACAAAACGCTGCAAATTTTACACAAGGGTTTATTATTCTTTGATTCAAGTTGCTTGTACAGACATTTAATTCTGTCAATAAAAAAAATAAAAAAATTTTTATTTTTATTTTTGTATTTCAAAAAAAATTTTGGGGGGGGGGGGGATTTTTTTTTTTCAAAAATGTGTTTTTTCAAAAATTCTTTAATTTTTACTCGAAAAATATTTAACTTCTTGAGATCCTTCAAAAATCCCATTTTTAGCCCCATGAAAGCCCCTAAAGATCGCCACAGTGAAATCGGATCGTTCCGGGACCCCAAAAAATGGATTCTACGTCCAAAAATACTTCGAAAACGACACCTAACTCGATCCCATAGCTAAAAGCCTTCAAAACACCCCTTCTGTAGCCCCATTTTAGCCCCATAGCGCCCCACGGGTTTGGGCGATCGGACTGAAAACCTTGCGGGCACAACTAGATGGTAAACCAAGTATTTTGCCAAAATTTCAGATTTTTAAAAAAATTCCTACTGCCCAAAACGGCCCGGACGGCGGACGGCCTACGGCGGACGGACATTTCGGATTTTGAATGTAGACCTCTTGAAACGGATAATGTCAAGTTTTGAAGCCGATCCGAGTCGTCGACCTCCGTCGCGAAAACATAGGTGTATTATTCCAAGAATAATAAACCAAAATGTGTTAAACTCTTATAGCACAAATTACGCATTTATTGCACTTGCCATCCACCCTATGAGGAACAATCCCAACATATCGCCTTCTTTTAAGTCTTGAGTTTTCCTTTTCGGTCTCGAGTACATTTATTAGGTAGGATACAATTTTTTCCTGCTTCGACCAGCCCCTCAGGCTTCTACCGATCGCCCGACCTGCTTATCCGCCCCTGCTTTTAAACGTTTGACTCCTCCAGAAACAATCATCTCTATACGAGCTCAAAATTACCCACAATTCTCTGTTCCAGGAGGTGTTTCGGGTTCGTCGCTCGCAAACCAGGCAGCAAAGCGGACAACCAGTGTCACATTTTCGCCGAACTGGAACCAGAACAGCCCGCTAACGCCATCGTCAATTTCGTCTCGAAAGTCATGATGAACGGTCAAGCTAAATCTAATAACATAGTCTAATCTCCCAATCCAATACCTCGTCCCTCTCCCATACCTCGCAAGGTTTCGATTTCATAGTTCCCCCAACATTTTCCCTCAAACTGTAGTTATTAATACGAATAATTCAGCTCTAGTATTAATCGCAACTCGTATGGCTTGAGTGCACTAAGCCAAAATCAATTCCAGTTTAGGAGGAACTAATTTATGTAGGCGACGAGATTTACCACGAATTAAAACTTTTCTGTAGTGCCATGATACAATCAGTATAATGAGTTATATTCAGTCATTATCAATTGCTATAGGCAATGTTCACTTTGATTTAACGCTGGCTGGTTTGAAAATTAATTTTGTCATTTTTAATGCTTATGAAAAATCTATTTGCTCATGGTAATTTTCCAGCTGAGTACTAATGATTAGTAGGTGTATTGAAGAGAACCATACACAAAGGTTCTCCCACTTCCCACAAAAGACTCACAGGTTGTTCCCTTCTTTTTGAAACGGCCTATTAACCAGCCTTTTTAACTGAACGTGTAACTTACACATCAAATCTTGCTCATTGACGTCGGTAAATTCTAACCTCACATTTTCATTAATGGACATGTTTCAGAGATTTAACAGGAAAAAAAAAGTGTACGTGTAACGTCCTACGACTAAGTTATTCAAAGACCCTTTCGTTGTCATTGACAGGAAAATATGTTGTGACCTTAGTGGACTTCTACTTCTTAACTTCGTAGAATATGTACCATTCTTAACGTATACATATTCGATTTAACTTCTAAAAACAACGCTTTGAGAGTGTAAATTGTAGTCTACGAGTAATGTCGTGTAATACACGAACTAATTATTCTAAAAGTCGTACAGTAGGTAGCGTAAAATTTAATTGTAGATTAAAACTGATTGAGCCTTGGAAACGATGCAAAGAGCGACGTCTTAACAATTGACGTGTTTGTGCCTTTTGAGAAGATGGCTAAAATCTTTTTTTAAAAAATACCTAGGTACCTAACTACTTGCTAAGAATATAAAACGTTCTACTTACCTACTACTTCCAGTATAAAGTTGTGGTTAAATTAATGAAAGTAGGTACTGCGAATCTTAACTGTACGGGATCCTTCCCGATAAGTTGAACTATTATTCTAAATTACCTACGAAAAAATAACTCTTAATGGTTTCATTATTTCAGTGCCCCTACAACTATTTACCTACGCCATAGTACCTACCGATTCTATGGAGTATTATTTTTTAAATAGAACCTACGTACTGCAATAACGCTGAATGTTTGAAATGTTGTCTATTTATTCCTTGTTGTTATTAACATTATTGTTGTAAATAATAATTATTATACATAATTATTATCATTATTGTAAAAGAATTTCTTATTTACTCGATGTGTTTAAATTATATTTTGTGAATCATTAAACTCTGATTTTAAAAATAGGTTTTGTAAATTTTCTTCGGATCCGTTGCGAGCCTTTTATGTGAACCAGCACGAAGTATCTCGGCTATTTAAATGAATCTGTCAAGCTTTATTTTCAATACTTTTTTTTTTTTTAATGTTGCGGTTTTAAAACTTTTCATGTACCAACTGATGCACGATATTTTATAGCTTGTGAAAAAAGAATCCGAGGACGAAATCGTCCACCCGGAGTATTCGAGTGAACTAAAAGCTTCAAAAGCTCTGAAACATAAGTGTGCTGTGACAACGGACCCCAGTCATTTGGGACTTGCATCTTTAACTGTTAATCATTAGAAACACCTAGGTAGGTACCTGAAATGGCCTACGATGTAAATAGAATAAACGTATAGGTATGCATTAAAGTGTCGTGTTATTTTCCTTATTCCTTTAAGGGACTCAATTTCGGGCCCGGTCAAAACCTCGCAAGTCAAGAGCTTTATTTGACAGTTCTGCCCATAGCCGGAACGACCTTGTGGTGACTGAATAACAGAAACGAAAGAACTGTCAAATAGTGCCACAAATTGGGCGAGCCTTCTATCGCACGTTAAATTTTCACTCCCCCAACTCGAAATTCGATGGCAACAATCGAAGAGCCCTGGGATTTTTTAAGCCCGAAGGTCCGTCATCTTTGCAAAAGCTTGAGCATCGCAGGGCCGACTCATGCCTGTGCGACCATCAGTTTACCCCCATATGCATTTTTGATGCACCAATTATTTCGATCTAGCCACCATCAAAATCGTGATCAGCGTGAAAAATCAGACATCGAAAGAGGTACGATTCAAGAGGTACTCGAAGGAGGCAGGATTCAAAGAGAGAAATGAACGAAAAATCGAATGAGCGTGAAGAATCGAATGATCGTAAAATCGAAAAAAGCGTGAAAAATGAAAAATCAAATGAGCGTGAAAAATCAGACATCGAAAGAGGTATGATTCAGGAGGTACGATTCAAGAGGTACTCAAATAGAATAGAATAGAATATTTTTTTATTTGCAAAAGCCAAAAGGCAGTACAAACGTCGAGCGTAAAGGTACTTGACAATAAAATAATACTTTCAGATACATAATACCATAGCAGCTATGAAAAACAGATAAAAATAAAACCCGCACATGAACATATAGAAGCAGGTAAAAGCAAAAACATTACATCAAGGTTGAGGTCTCAGCATACAACAAATAAAGGTGCGAGAGACTCAACAAACAACCCAGTCAATTTCCATAAATTCCTCCAGGGAGTACAACTCAGCCCTAATAAGTTTGAGTTTCACCACCCTGAGGAAAGACTTTATAGGGAGCTCTCGTACCTCCTGGGGAAGAGTGTTGAACAGACGAGAGCCCACCAACATTGGGTCACCCTGCTTAGCGGTACTGAGGCGAGTGAAGGGGACGACAAGATCGCTACGGGACCGAGTGTAATGGTCGTGAACTCCAGAAACCTGAGGAAGGCTCGCCAAATTGGTCCTCACAAGGTTCAGGACCGCCATGACGTACAAACCTGCGATCGTCAACAGGCCCAGACGAGCAAAGGAGCCTACGAGGCTCGATTCAAAGGAGGCAAAGGAGCAAAGGAGCCAAAGGAGGTACGATTCAAAGAGAGAAATGAACATCTTGGCTAAACTAAATTTACCAACAGCGGAGTTGTGATGAACCTCGTGTGTTGATGAATTATAATTCCAGATATTTCTTGCAGGAGAAAATAGGCATTTTCACAATAACACACACTCTACAAAGCAATTTAATTCGTAGAAACTTGCCTAGTTTAAAGATTTGAAGGATCTCTGGACAAAGAAAAGACGATTGTCCCACCTCTTCATCAGCCAAACCCTCCTTCTCCCATACTTCATCAATGATCCCTCGCATAATATGTTATGTTAACGTATAAGTTCTAATGCTCAGGAGTGATGTTGCCTAACGCATTGTGAACCAGCGTTTTCACGTCTTTCAATTTGAAAGTGGTGTTTTCTTGCTCACGAAATATTTCAACCACGACAAAAATAACTACAGGTAGGCCAGTAAAATAAATAAAAAACGACCAAAAGTTCCAAAAATCCCGACAAAGGGGAGGATTCCAACGTGTTTAGTTGGTGCTAAAGAAGAGTTTGTGCCTCCTCAGATAGTGAAGAAAAAATTTGGCTGCCTAACTTGAAAACGGTCCATCCTACGGAAAACGTCACCATGTATATTTTTTTATAGTAAATTAAACGAGATAAAATTACGCGTCGATTAAATAAAAAAAATAAAAAACAAATTTCGGCCTAGAGGAACCCCCGTTATGGACGTTAAAAAAACACCAATTTGTTCAAACTTTGCCAAAAGAGCCCATTTTACAATTGCGGTAGCTCCGCAACAAGAGTTCCTATCGATACCCCCCTCTATAAACATTGTAGAGGTTGCATTGCTGAGCTTATAAAGTACAATTTTTTCAGCAGTCAACTGACTCTTTCAGAAAAGTCCCCCAATCGGACACCGCTTGGTAACTGGAAAACCACGTTTCTCAGAACGTTTTCGGCTGTTACAGCATGTTCGGCATTACAGCTGTTTTTGCATCGGAAATTTAATCGGCTTTCACGAAAAAAAAAAGAAAAAAAGAAATTGGAATCGGGCAAAACGTGTCCGAGCTACAGTAGCTCGGACACGTTTTGCCAGATTCAAATTTTTTTCTTTTTTTTTTTTCGTGAAAGCCGATTAAATTTCCGATGCAAAAATGTGCGAAAAAACACGGTTTTGCCAAAATAATATTGTCATTTGTTTGCCATGCTTGCCCCTCCCTTATCAAAGTTCAAATCAAAATTTCGCATAGAATAGCTGCGATGGGAAATGTAATCAGCTTTCACGAGAAAAAAGAGAATTTGGAATCGGGCCAATAGTTTCTAAGCTACAGCCGAAAACAATTTGAAAAAACGTGGTTTTCTGCTTATCGATTGGGCGTATTGTTTTGGTTAAAATTCGTTTTCTCGGAACCTATTTGACCTACAGAACCTGTGCTCAAATTGTAGCAAATTTAATGCAGTTTTGATTATATAATAGTGCCCATAACGCTAGAATGCATCGTTTCGGCGCTGCGAAAAAGCGGGGTTTTGACATTTTAACCACTTTCAAGCTTGTGTATCTCCTAAACGGCACGCAAAAAATGAAAAGGAGCGCTTTTGTAGAAATGGTGTCTGGTATGGATGATTTTCCTGTAGGACACCGTTTTCGATTAAGGAGCGAAAATACGGAAAACCCTTCTCTCCCCCCTTCAGCTCACCTCATGTACCTCACGGTCGGGGACTTTTATTTTAATCGCCCCATAGGTTTAAACACATCGGTGAAGAAATCGCTTCTGCTCTCAACATTTAGTGTTGAGGTAGAAATTTTCTACCTAGACCCTTTTTTGAGCATCCACTACGGCAGGTACTTACGGGCTTTGGGTGCCGGCGGTCGAGTTATTTAAAATTTGCAAAAGTATAACAGGTGAAGCCACGGAATAGAAAGTACTTTCTGTTCCGTGAGGTGAAGCATAAATGAAAAACAAAGTCAAATTCATATTTCATATATTTTGTTCAATTAATTTTTCTCTTTTCAATAAGGCTGCTCTTTTTCCATCTTAAATCTAGTGTTAAAATTGTGGGGAAATTATTTGGCAAATCATCAACGTTAATGCAGTTGGGTGAAGGGTGAAAGAAAATAACATAATTGACAAACTCTAATAAACTATCGTAAAATTTAATGTTACTTCAACAAAATCGGCGAATTGAAATCACAAGAAATAAATGCCGTCTTATTCATAATTATTGAAGTTACCGTCTACGAACACATTTCTAAACCTCCGCCTACAATAACTATGATTTGGTCTTTGAACTTAGCCACAAAAATAAGGTAAATATTCACTTTACTACAAGATACTTGACAGATAGTCAGAAAAGGTTTTGGTGTCAATTCAACGCTTTTGCAAATTTGTCAAGTCTAACAGACATAGAATTTTCACTCTGATACTATAAATTAGCTAATTTTCAAATAACTTTTCTCACACTATTTAGTAGGTACAATAAAACATTTCTGGTAGAAGAAGCTGTCTTTTATGTATAATATTTATATACTATGTAATCATATCTGTTCAAAATATAACGTTTATTTACACAAATTACACAGTTCAAACATCGTATAGCTTCAAATCTTATATTAATATGCTATGTACAATGAATTGCTATACACTAAAACTAAGAAGGTAATTCTATAGACAAGATTGCACGACTTAGGTACAATTTCGTTTGCATAATTTTTGATTAGGTACAATGAAGGAAGTTTAGGGCCTTTTCCTTTCCGCCCGTCCTGAGACGCACCCACAGCTCATCCCGGTGGTTTTAGGACTCTCCCTAGTACGCTGGGTCTGTAGGGAAGAGGGAAACTCTCGCCCGGTTTAGCAGTTGACGTCAATTGGGTGAACAGGCGGGGGCTTAAAAGGAACGGCCCGAAGTTAGAAAAAACTAAATGGCCATTGGGGACAAAAAAAAAAAAAAAAAAAAAAAAAAAAAATTAAAAAAAGCACGCCCAGCCTTGCCACTTTTCGTTGTGAATACGCATAGTTAAGATTTTTGTGCATTTTCGGCGAAACACGACACGAGCTTAAAATGATGCGAATGCTAGTTATCATAAGGTGTTCTATTTCCAAGAATAAAATCACACCACCAATAAAAATATTAACCCTCTTATTCAACGCAAAATCGGAGATAGTTACATAAATTTGTCAAAAATATTCTACGAACCGTCTGTTGCCCGAGTATGGTAGGACACCTCTGAGAATTTTACAAAATTGTGACGCTGAAGAGTCGTTGCCAGAGACTTTTCGAACTGTCCAGCAGTACAAGATCGACAGTTACGCTTCAAACTTACGAAACTGGTCCACATCCGGAGAAATGTCGTTCTCAGCTTATTGTAACGCCAACCAGGCTAACAAGATTAATAGTTTACTGCTATTTCAAAATGTGAATGTAATAGGTTTGTTCTTGATGTGTGAGTGTGAGGATCGAATTTGCTGTTCCAGGAGAGTGGGTGTGAGTCGAAAGGTGCTCCCACTTGCTCACGTTTTGGACTGTGAACATGTGAGTGTGAGTTACCCCTTCTACAACTCGCTTGATAACCTTGTGTAACCTGGCCAGAACACGGAAGTATGCCTACATCCTTGAACAATCCGTTTCAACAGCGTGAGCGCGTTAGCATCCTCACGCCCACACTTACATCAACCTCATGCTCACACTCACACTCAACTTGCACTCATGCTCCAGGAACAAACCTATTATTTAAATTACCTTGTCCAACTCATCAGAAAAAGGTTGAGAATCAAAATACCTACTCATCAAATATTGAACTCAACAATAATTCAATTCTTGGTGAAAAAATTTGCCATCACCAACGTTAAAGGCTAGTTTTAAACAAAGTTCAACAACAAAGCATATTTACATGGGCAAATATCCTTCAGGCATAATTTACAAATTAAAATAGATCACAACCACAAATTGTGTTAACTGTCCAAATCAGGACCGAATAAAAATAAATTAAAAATCCTGAAAACTATTCAACAGACAATATAGTATGCGTACTTTCTGTACAAAAGAAATACATTCTCAATCTTAGCTCATCATGAAGGAACTAACGTAAATATGATGCATCACCACGCGTTTTGAGATCAAAATTTTATACTTGACATGCGTGTGAACGTCTCATGGGAACAATTTGTGACGATAGCCTTGAAGGGGCACCTTGTAAATCTGCTGGGCATGTTGGAGTAAGGTTAGTGCCCAAGAGGGGGGTTTTCAACAGGTGGAGAGAAGAACGCCTACCAATTGCAGGTTACGAAGTCTTTTGAAATTTGAGGTGGAAAGCATGTCCGAAGTACCTGTTCAGTCCTACACCTACGAGAATATAGCTTACAAAGGTCTCATTTTCACTTGATGATGAATCAATAATGTTACGAGAAAAGCGAAACAAAAAGTTAGTTATTACAATGAGGGGCTAGTAGGGACGTCGATACCATGTGGACATCATGCTCCTTTGAAAGTGCTCTAATTCCTAGCGTTCTTTGTCGTTGGACCTGCCAAAACCTAGAATCCTCACCGAAGCAGAGCCGAAGAGTTTGCAAGCTGTCAAAATCTTCCTTTTCACCTCATGAAATCAACCCTACTTTTCCAGAAACAATTTGGGCCATTCTGACCAGCAGGCAATGGAAAAAGCATGTTCCGAGCTTTAAAGAAAGTTGACTTCAGGCTACTTCAACAAGGCTCCCTGAGTGGGAGCTACTTCAGTGTTACCTAGGAATGTTGAAAAAGTATCGATACTTAAATGTATCGATACTTTTCAAAAAAGTATCGATTCATATCGATACTTTTTGTCCCCGATACATATCGTAGTATCGATACTTTTTTTCCGGTATCGGCGCCGATACTTTTTTTATCCCTCACATTTCATCAGATTCAAAACTTACGGCATATAGGTAGTTGACAGTACCTGTAACTTGACCAGCAATTGAAGAAAGTTGATGTAGGTACCTACCACCACCTCCTGGAGCTGCACCAGCTCTCATATCAGAAGAATCAGCCGTCCTCGATCAAGGGCGGACCACCAAAATGTTGGCCCAACCAACCAACCCAACTCACTCATCACAGTAGAAATGAGTGTGGCCACAGCTACACCAAACGAGGGAATGTTCCCCTTTTTTGTTACCTGTACCTACCCTCCCGAGGCTTGGAGCAAGGTTTTCAGTCCGATCGTCCAAACCCGTGGGGCGGTATGGGGCTAAAATGGGGCAATTGAAAGTTTTGGGGGTCCCAGAAGGATCCAATTTCACTGTGGGGATGTAAAGGGCTTTCATGGGGCTACAAAAGGGATTTTTGAAGAATCTCAGGAGGTCAAATATTTTCTGAGTAAAAAAAAAAAAAAAAAAAAAAAATTAATAGAAAAAACTTTTTTTAAACATGTTTCATTGAGACAGAATTAATTTTTGCACAAGTAACCCATATCAAAGAATAATAAACCCTTGACTAAAAATTTGCAGGCGTTTTTGAAAAGTATTCGTTACTTCGATACCGATACTTTATTGAAAGTATCGTATCGATACTTTTAGATAGTGTCTGGATGTATCGATACGATACTGTATCGATACTTTAGAAGTATCAAACATCCCTAGTGTTACCGCAGGTGGGAGACAAGAAAGCCAAATGGCGCGAGCGAAAGACACGATCATGCAAAACACAAACGAATTGGGTTAACCCATTTTATACAGTGATACGCCGCCCAGCAGCAAGCCTATTTACACAGTTTAACGTCATCGTAATGAACCAATAGCATTGAAACGTGTAGCCGATGCAGCGAAGTTCTACTTCCCTGTGACTTTCAAGTTAGGGCGTTATACCACTGACCCCCGTCGAGTCGAAACTGAAAAGGCGGGAAGAAAAAAGGAACTCTCGCGGGTTGTCCACTGACCCCCGCCGACGTGAAAGTAGAGTGGACACTGAACCCGACTGAGAACAAAACGACGAACTCTTAATTGAATGAAGGAGGTTATCTCTGTCGATAAACTTTGCGCTGAAAGGAGAAAATTTGTGCCGTTCTGCAAAGCTCATTTAGGTAGTGGAAGGTTTGTTCAGAGTCGAAAAAAATGTGTGTCCTCCAAAATCGAAATTTTTACGTTTCAGGACCTCCAGAGCAAATCTGGTTCTATGTCCGTCTGTCTATTTATCATAGTCTGTCTGTCCGGGTTTCCTTTTTACAGGCATAACTTCAACAATAGATTCCACAATAATTATAATCGGATCAAAATAATTAGGCCAGTCAATCTAACCCGAAAAAAGGGCACACCTCGCAAAGTTGCATGTAACTGCGGATTTTTCATATGTTGTTAAGGTCCTTTTGAGGAGTTCATACCTAAGTTTGCAACCCTGAAAATACTGAGAGGTATCAGATTGGGGGACTTTTTTGACTGAATTTCCGCAACCAATGAACATACAGAGCTCCAATTAGTTTCAAATTGTAGAAGATTTAACCTACTTTAAGGGTGTATAAGATGTTTGTCAAAATACGCTTCCTTAATGGTTTTTTTTTTTTTTTGGAAACGAAGGTGACGAGGTGCTATTCTTTTTAACAATGTAGACGAGGTGACTTCTGTCACCGATAATGGTTGACAACGTGAGCAACCTGGAACGGGGGTCGGTAGCCAATCGTATTTTTAGTTCACGGGGGTTAGTGCCCACTTCATTTTGCCGGGCCTTGGGGTCAGTGTTCACGAGATGGGGGTCAGTGGCTACGGTGCGGAGGTCAGTACCTAGTCGGTATCCCTCAAGTTAACGCAGGCTGGATCTGACGTTGACGAAAACAAGGCTACTCCCCAATGATCAGAATATGACAAATGTCCCAGAAAAAAATAAATAAATAAAACTTGCCCAAAAGTAACAGTTATTTAGATGCTTATCTGAGTTAGCGAGATATTTCTTCGTCGTTTCGGTAGATGTCAGAGGTGTACTATTCTGGCTTAGGCGTCTGAGGTGTTTGAGATGCTTCGGGAGGTGGTCCGGTATTCGGCCGTTGAGGGCTGAGTAATTCCACTCGGTCGCGTTCCTTCTCCCGGCCAGGTCTGAAAGCGTCCAAAAGAGCTTCTACCCGGTCGTCAATTGGTCCCCATGTCGTATTCCCGGCGTTATTTTGCAACCAAACTATCATCGTTTCGTGGGGCGACTTGACGCTCCATTCAGATCTGTAAACAATTCATTTTCAGTGGATAAGCAGAGCCGTTCTACCCATCGTGGGACCCAAAAAATGCATTTAGAGTCTAACCTCGCAAGATTATGCTGGAAGCCATGGCGATATTCGTGCTCAAAGTTGGGCACAACTATTTGTTTCCTCTTGAAGGGCGACGCCTCCAGTTTCAGGAGCGCTTGAGGTGCTGGATCGCGATGCTCGGGAATGAACACGATGAAAGACAAAGGCTCGAGGGAATCACCCAACAAACGCTCGAAGTGATCTATGGAGGCTTCCATGAGCTCTTCAACGTAGGGAGGATGAACAGCAAAGGAACCAGAAAGGGCTTTCAGCTCCAGGATGGGCCTGGAAAGCAAATCACAATCGCAACGCAAACGATAAACGAAGAAATATAGGCTTGAGGGAAACTGGGAATAAGCCGTGGCGCAAGACATGGGGCCTGGCGTAACAAGTAACACACAGCCGAGAAAAACGGAAATACAGCAACAATACTCACCCTCTGGATCCAAAATAAGAGTCGATATCGGGAAACGCTGAGCAATACTGCCTGAAGTAGCAGTTGAACGGGCTAGCGAAACACTCGAACGTAACGCCGAAAGCTTTGTTGAGGCAATCAAACACAGGAGCCGGGAGCGACATCTGGGAGCGCTGGGCGGACGTCGAGTAGCCCAGATAGGCGGAGTAGCGCTTCAACAACATCCACACCCGAATAAGGAAGTGTTCCAACTTCTTGTCATCAAAACAGCTCACACGGTACAGATATTCCTGCAATGAAACAATTGTTATTGACGACGCTGTGTTGTATCAAGTATGGTTCTCTAGAAATTGGGAAACGGGGCTTTGCTTCGCTCGGCCGTAAGGTAAAGGAACCGGTGAAGAAAATGGGAATATACATGAAAAATAATATGTTGTTTATATATTATATCAACGTCAATACAATGTATGATGTCATATATGATGTCATCATATTGACGAATGTAAAATGTGCTCAATACAACACAGCCCAAAAGAAGGGCGTGAAATGCAAAAAAGTCGAGAGGTAAAAATTGATTGTCATCCCTAGTCTCTGAGCCACATGTCGTAGTACGAAAAATGCGACAAAAGTCTCAAAAAAGTGATATTGGAGCGTAATTGGAGGATTCGTGAGCCCCAGGTTGGCACAAACTGTCGAGTTGGTCTCGAATATCCTCGGAAGGAGGCTGAGGGAAATCCAACTTCAAAATTGAAGTGACAATATAATAATTGGTGTCGGTTCTCCCTGCAGTTTTACTTGAAATCAGCCGACTGGCTTTACACAAACGAACTGTCACCGAAGGATGCCCGGTCCTTGAGGCCAACTAAAAATGCACTGCGTGTATTCATAATAAAGAATTAAACGGTCAGTGAATGATAATTGACGGCGAAATCGGGGATGGTTCGAGTCCTGAGCGGTGATGCTCTCGGGAGAAGCAGGACCTCCCAATGTCGCCGTGGACTGCAGAGTTTCCTGAAGCCCCTCTCAGAACTGCTTGTGGCAGGCTGGCAAATTTAACTCAAGAGCGGGGCCCATGAGCTCCCACAACCGAATTTACACAAATTGTTGAAATGAGGAAGATAGTAGGATAACAGGAGTTGAAGGTAAAAATTAAGGACGGCTAGAAAGGATTTCGTTGCATTAGAAGCAACACCGCCTAAATCAATTCGGAAAATAAAACAGCTGTTTTTAAAACAAAACAGCTTTTACAAATAACGGGTTAAATGAAACAGTGACATGTATCAATTTTTTCGTTAATGAAACAGTTTTTAGTGTCACCTGCGAAGTTAGCTCATACGTGCATAACCTCATTAGGGTTCATTAAGTCCTAAATTAAATTCAAAAAATTGTATAAAAGAAAATTCCCCAAGTATCGATACAAATTCAGTAGTGAAACCCAAAAAGTATCATTACTCCATTACATCAGTGGTATCGTGCTGTCCCTAAATAGTGGTTTAGATGTGGTCAGTTTCATCATCAATGTTTTCAAACAAATATTTCAACTACCAAGACTTGACACGGACTTACGAGCTTCTGTAAATGAAGTGAGTTAATGGTGAACGTTTCACGCTGAAATCTCAACAGAACTTGGTCTCTGTCAGTGAGATAATCGACCTGTGGTAGCCGGGGACACGGTGTGCTGAATTGCACCGGGTAGCACCAAACCTTACGAGAAGTGTTCACAACACTGTGGTAGTTTGGTTCTGACAAACAAATTGAATAATCGTGAACAAACAAACAAATGATGTAATACATTCCAATTATGTACGTTAATATAAAAATATTGAGTGTTATAGGGCCTCGAGAACTTCAATCCATTCAAGAAGGTCTCCTTTTCAAATTGAGGAACAGGCTAACACCAAATCTTAGTAGTCTCTTACCTGGCATTCCCTGCTCTTTCAATATTTCTATATGCTTCTCTTTGACTTTCTTGGCATAATCGGACGACAGGTGGTATATCTTCAAGCAAATCCCTTCGACAGACTCCTTGCAAGTTTCTGTTAAATGTGGTTGGCATTGTTCCTGCAAAATTACTTATCTCTCAGACGATTTGTCCATTTTCTCAACTACACTCGAAGCCGCGTAGCCTCCACTTACCTTCAAATGAGACAGGCGGTCTTGAAAATCATCGAATGATCCTCCAATAGTTCGTCGTAGCCAGTTGAAGGTGTCTTCAACGTTCCACATCACGACTTTTCTACTCTCTGAAGATGCATTTCTGTAACGTAATAAAAAAGAGTCAATCGCGTTTGGTTCAATACTTCGAAGGATCCAGCGAAAAAGAACCCAGGTATACCTTGACTCGATCAACTTCTTAGCCGATTCTGCATATCGTGATAGTTGCTTCCGGGCGTCACCCGTGAATTTGGGCCGTACGAGACGGATGGGAATGTCGTCCATGATTTCCCTGTACATAGACATCGATATCTCCGGGTAGCACTGACTCGGTAGAAGAGGATCGGTCCCCGTGTCGACGACTTTCCTCTCGACCAGCCACCTATTGAACGAGTCCTTTGGCGCTTCTACGTCTAAAAATGGCACGGACGAAATGACAAAAAATAACAAAATTTCTGGTAACATTCCACCGTTAAGCCCAAATTCTAGCGCAATACTTACTTTCTCGAGCATGACAAAGTTCGTGGTACGTCTGGCGCAGTTTGTTGCACAAGTTGGATCTGTACGTTTCGACGACTGGGTGAGGATGGGGAATGTTTATCGGCGAGCGCTCATATATGACGCAGTTTGTCGGAAAATCAAGATCCCACGGGCCACTAGAAACGAGAAGTCCAGTCATTTGAAATGAATCCATTAATAATGGTGATTTTTTGTAGTTGTTGTTTAAACGCACATGAAAGCCTTTTTAGCGGCGGGGCTGCCAACACCTTCATCTGAGGCTCTCCGTTTGACAGGAAGTTGTATGGTTGGTTGTGGGACAGGTGGCGGAGTATGGTTGATTCCCAACGGATCAGTCAATGGATCAAACTGAAACAAGCCATGACCATCATAGTACCGAAAATGATTCCAAATTATCTTTACCAAACTGCAAGATTTATGAACCTGCGGCTTCAATACTGGCATTTCCCAGAGTGATTCTCCGGTCGTTTTATTCCAATAGTAAGGCCGATTTTCCCGTTTGCTCCAGAAGACTTTCCATCCGTGTTTGGCCAATTCTTGGTTCAATTCATGTTCCATGAATGGGTGCGGCATCGGCTGGAAACAAGAAGTAATTCGGTCGTCATTCGGTGTATTCAAAAAGTGTAGTAAGTGATTCAGTTACCAATTTAGAGACCAAAACCCGATTCCCATTCTTCTCCTGGACACAAGCTGAGTTTTGAGAGAAAACCACTCACATGTGGGGATTGCGGCATGTGAGGAGACTGGGCCATGTGAGGGTGGACCTGATGCTGATGCTCGATCGGTACATGGGGTGGCATTTTGATCGGCGTCGGCACAAGTATGGTTTCATGGTTGATGTGCTGGTGGGGCTGGCTCAGCGGAACTTCCCACGAAGTGCCGGGGATCTCTTCTTTAGATCCGTTCACCTCGGGCAAACCTCTATTCCAGCTCATTTTGAGTGATAATGTAAAAATCCGAGTACCTAAAGGAGACTGGAAACAAACAGACAAAAAAATCGTCAGCGTACTAACAAGAACTGATACCAAAAGTGTATTGCCACTTGAAATTGTTTTAGCACAGTGCAGGTATTATTACATCATATGGGGGACCCCTGGATTAGTTCAGATCGGGGATCAAGCTGCTCTTCCAGTCTATGGAGAGGGGTCCTTACTAACACAGCAGCTTACTCTGGCTCTTCAAGCAAGTTCAACTCCATAAAAAAAAAAACAATCTAAAACCAATACATGGCAGTCCTAGAGTGACAGCTATCCCAGATCTCCGAGACGTTCTTGGGAGGAATGACCGAATCTGCTTGGTTAAAATTTATTATCACTGTTGCCCAACGAGGTAACACCAAATCCTGATCTGCCTCGATGAGTAAACAATACGTAGACAATTTAACTAGGTAGCCTGTTCTCAGATTGTTAACTACCTCGAGGCTGTAAAATACCACCGGTTTGACGACTAATTGGGCCTACACAGAGGAGTTATTTCAGTCAAAACGTAGATTTGACAGTTCTGACGATCTACCTCTATGACTACATTCTCAGAGGGACGAGCATTAAATGCATAAATTTTATGATTCAGTGATAATGACATTCGTCAGTCTTACATCATCAACAACATAAACGTAATGCGCAGGCTCATAACTGTCATCGAAAGTGAAGATCTCCAATGAAATTCGGCAAGACAGTTTTAAGCTAATAATGTAAATATAAAATGTCTAAACGCCCATATACACGAACAAACGTACTTGTCCATCTTCGTTTGACGTTGCGCCCATACGTACATGCAACATGGCAAAGATCTACCCAACAAGCTTGAGTTTCATTGAATCATTCACACTATAAATCAGATTAGGTAGCGATCTAATCTGTACCGACGAGGGGTGCATAAAAATATTGGCAAAAATATCGATATATTTTATGCACCCCTCGTCGGTACAGATTAGAATCGCTATGTACCCATGGAAGAATCCTTCTTATTCCATGATCGCTACTTTTCTACGATAAATTTAAGAAAATTTTACTTGATAATTCCAGGATCGCTACCTTTCTACGATAAATTTAAGAAAATTTTACTTGATAATTTAATTATCATCATTCAAGGGGAATTTCGGCTTATGAAACAGAGAATGAATCATTTATTTATTGAAGGGAAGTTTCCCTTCAACCCGTTTACGCATGTTTTGGCTACTCAATGGAAACTTGTTCGGTAAAACTGAAGGCTGAAGGTAAGTAGGTAGCAGTCTGATCAACCAAGCACAATGATTCACTTCTTTCGTTAGGTATATTAATTTCCTTCATTATATTCAATAATCACGTTTTTGAGTGAATATACCTACCTATTATGTGCATTTTAGTATGACACATACGATTACTTTATAGGTTGGTATAATTAGGTACATAAAAAATCCATACAATGTAAATTGTATCCTCCATAAACATCGAGGTCTTTATAAATTGATTTTGTGAAGGGAATTCGGAAATTTAGGTTTGTTTTGTTATAAACAAATTAGACCAATTTCGGCTATGGGGTCGAGTTAGGTGTCGTTTTCGAAGTATTTTTGAACAAAAGAACCATTTTCGGAGGTCCCAGAACGATTCGATTTCACAGTGGGGATCTATTGGGCTCTCATGGGGCTACAAATGGGATTTTTGAAGAATACCAAGTCAAATATTTTCGGAGTAATTTTGGATGCATAATCCATTTTTCGAGGTCCTACTTACTTTTATTTATTTATTTATTCCAAAAATATTTTTTATTGACACGGAATTAATTTTTGCACAAGTAACCTATATCAAAGAATAATAAACCCTACCTAATGTAAAATTTGTAGCGTTTTTATATTTTCCCATTATGTCGTAATGCTACGAATGTGCTTTAATCTACATACTATAGCTAATAGCTATGTAACAAATACGCGAAATTATGATTTTGAGTAAGTATAATATACTTACATGATTATGATATTATCATGATATTATGATATTATCATAATATCTAATGTTATGTAATAATCGAAAGTAGATGACATCTACCTACTTTCGATTATTACATAACATTAGATATTATTATTAAGAGATTTGCAATAGTGTTACTATCACTACATTGTAGTGATAGTAACACTATAGCAAATCTCTTCATTGATTTAGACATTTTCGTTTATTTCCTATTCACGGAACAATACACCTATGGATTCGTGACATGAGCTCGAAAATTCGGTACACGTGCAGTATCTGAATCGGCTACCTACCGGGTAGCGTTGCAGTACGCTATCGACTAAATTAAATGATTGAATTATCGAGGTAAGAATTTCTCTTCTGAATTGAAGATCGTAGAGGGTACTGATGTGAGGAGCTTCAATTACTATATTTCTGGGAGTTCAGCCCCACACTAACCACATAAGTAAAGACTAGTTCGACGATAATTTATTGGTACGTGTACCGAAAATTCTGATCGGGCGCAAAATTTGTCAGAATACGTTTCAAGATGACATCTTGAAGATTCCAAAAATGAAACGTCCGTCCGCCGTTTTGAGCAGTAGGATTTTTTTTTTTTTTTTTTTTAATCTGAAATGTTGACAAAATACTCGGTTTACCATCTGGTTTTGCCCGCAAGGTTTTCAGCCCGATCGCCCAATCCCGTGCGGCTCTGAGGGGTTTCTGCAGGTTTTCGGGTATGACATCGAGTGTTTCGAAGTATTTTTGGACGTAGAATCCATTTTGGGTGTCCCAGTACGATCCGATTTCACTTTACAAGAAAACACTTTTGTTTAATAGGTAATTTAATATGTTTATACATATTTATTGAATTGATTTATTGAATTAAACGTTTGGAAAGTATATCAAAGAAGAATAAACCCTTGTGTAACATTTGCAGCGTTTTAATTTACCCATCTAGGTACTCATGACTGTCAAAACTATCTTTCTAACTATTGCAAAATTTAAGGAAATGTTAAAACGAAATTTCAAGTAAATAATTAGGTATTATTAACTTGAAATTAAAAGTTAATTATTAACTTTTAATTAGTTTTTAATTATTAAAACTACAATAATTAAATAATTATAGTATCTCTATTTCTTACTAGTAAATAGTGGCATTTCAAATCATAAAAAGTTCCATTAAATTAGGTTATTTACTTACTAATGCTGTACAATTGACCTCCCCCCCCCCCCCCCCCCAATCAAACAAATTCTGTATTCCAATGAAATTATTGCTGAAAGCCGAATGTCTCGTACTGACAGCATTTTCAAGATTTGATCGTTTAAAAAAAGCAGAAATGGGGATATGGGTAGATGGGGTGTAACATCTAGCTCGCAAAACCCACTATCCTCAGTTTTACTTACAATTTTATCGACCGCCAAGAAAGGGGATCCGTGGGGACGAAAATAGACGTGAAAAGTGAACTACAATATTGCGAAATTGGATTAGAACGTACAACAGCGGCAGTGAATACAGTTTTGAAAAAATTAATTCCGATGCACGACTCTGATAAAATGTTTATTCAAGTCAAACGAGGATCCCAACATTTTTTTCCAAGCTCCGGACGCACAACAGCAGGCAACAAGGGTCGATCGTGGGGCGTAAACCTCGGAGAAAAATCCGCCAATGACTGTGAAATGTAAATAAGATGAACTTACCGGACCTCTGTACTGATATTACGTGCGTCAAAAAACACGTAAAAGTTACAAAAACATCGTGAAAGAGAGCCAGGCATTTAGGCGTTGCAAGCTCCAAGAGACGCCATTTGTAACTACCTAATTTTAACTACTCGACATCCGACGCAGGGCGGCCACCCCCTCTCTTCAATCGCTGAGAATGAATTTTCCCTTTTTAGCCGCCATCTGAGAGCTGAAAAGGTGGAGTTTCGTACAACTTGAGTCATCCCGTATTCCCTGTGTCTTTAACGTATGACAGAAAGCTAAAAATTAAAGCCCAAGGGTGAAGGGGTTGTAAGAGACACGATTAAAATCAGTTATATTTGGGTTAACAAATATTATTACTTGAATTTATTTAGGCTGAGCTCATTGATTTCGTCTGTTTAAATATGAAACGCTAAAGCTTACATTTGTGCGTCAATTTTATGTAACTGGAGATATTCGCAAAACCCGTACCTATTCGCAAGACCCTTCATGAAGTGGGAAATCCGTCGAACTTGCGTTATGTTGACAACTCTGAGCAAATAAAACAACAACACGACGCTACCGCCGTGCCTTTTCTGCGGACGGCCTTAGTACTACACTGCTCAATTTACTGTACATCTACAGTATTTTCTCACCAACACCTGCGGTAACCAAGCGGCTAAAACCGGTTTAACTACCGACATTAGGTTCATCTACAGTTATTCTTTCAAGGCAGTTGCCGGTCTGACGATTGGCCAAAGTGTGCGACAGAGCTGAAGGAAAAATTATAAATATTCCGGGCTAATTTTCGTTTGTTTTGAATCGCTGGCGATTTTTTCGACGGAGTGAAACTTTTATACGTGAGTTATGCTACTTTCATAGTATCTCTTGACGTATTATGCCTTACCTGGATGAAGAACCACTCGAGACGGTCGCCGATTCCTTTCGGTTTCTGCACCTTTACTTCCTGAACCTAAAACAGAGCGATTCGGCGAAATATAATATTATGAAGTCCTATTCCTAATTTTGCACCTTTGGTTCTCATCCAAGTTCCCACATTTTCAGGTCTAAGTAAAAAGTATCGCTGGCATGTCGGTGTCATTCGTGCAGAGAGGTGCCCGGCAGGCGCCAAGCGCTGCGCAGATTCAGAAGGTGGGCCTAATTATTAGTACTTATTATTACTTATTATAAGTACCTACTTGGAAAAGAAATATATTGGGTAGAATGACATTATGGACAAATTGGTGGAAAGACTTACTTTGCTGTTTACTACGATTATTTCTTAAATGAGGTGCATCGCTAATTCACAGATGCTAGACGAGAATAGTCAACTGATCCAAACCATCCAGGAGTATCAGAGTAAAGGGAAGCCTCAGGAATGTATTCAGTAAGTCGACGAAAAATGCAGCCTCTCTGGCTCTCTGCTCACAAACTTGACACTTGATTTATGTTTTTCAGATACCAGCAGATGCTACATCGAAATTTGGTTTACTTGGCCTCCATTGCTGATGCATCTCAGAATATTCAAGCTCTCCTCCCTGTAAGCTTCCTAATGAAACCTGTTATAACAGTTATCTTGTGCTCTGACCCGAATTATTAACATTATAAACATGGTCAGCCTCCTCAAAGCATGCCTCAACCTGGACCACCTCCTGGAGCTCCACATCATCAAGGAATGCATCCTGGAGGTCCTCCACCGCAGGGCCCTGGATCGGGACCCGCTCAAGGTCCGCCTGGGGGTCCTGGCCCTGGCCCTGAGATGCAGGGCCCGCCAACGTCTCAACAGCCTCCACAGCAAGGCCCTCCAGGTCCACAGGGACCTCCTGTGCCACCCAACCCGGGTTTTCAACAACAACCGAATTACAGACCTCCCATGCCACCTGCCCAGCAGGGAATGCCTCCTCAGCAAAGTAAGGACATGCACGTTTCTTTCTATACAATGTCTCGCTTAGTGTCAAATAATGATCAAAACCTATTCAATTCTCAGGGCCAAGCATGCCAACAGGACCGCAGCAATACAGACCAGCGCCTCAGGGCTACCCGCAGCAGACTCCTCCGCCCCAGAACTATCCCAATGCTCAGTACCCCCCAACTCCCAATCAGCCGCAGGCCTCTTCCCCACAGGTTGGTCCTTCGTTATCTCTTAGAAGATCCAGAAGAATTGTCATTCCCAACAGGCTCTTTCTAGAAAATTTCCACTTGTGATCCCCTCCATCCAACAATCGCACACCCCATATCCCATTATCTTTTCACATTTCCCGTCTGAATAAACTTGTATTTTTCTCAGTGTGGTTTTTGCCGACGGTGCAGAAGATCCAATGAGGGTGGTTAGGGTGAGAAATGACTCCTCTGCTGAGTACTCAATACTCTGAGTACTCAGCAGAAGAGTCATTTCTCACCCTAACCACCTCATTGTATTTTTCTTATAAATTGGATAATCACTGGACAATATTTGTAGTCATTACTGAAGATGTCTTCTATCCATCGCGGCATTATGAACCTAACGAATACCAAATTTGGGTCCTATTCAATTGCAACCAATCATGAAATTGGTTCTAAATTTCACATTTAATGTCGAATAAATTTTGAGTCAATACATTTTATTGATATTACGGCGCCACATTTCAGTTGCCGCAAAACTACAACGCCCCTCCTGCTCAATCTGGACCCCAAATGGGAGGACCAGGGCCTAATCAACAGCCTGGATTCCCTCCGGGTAATCAGGGAGGATATGGGGGGCCTCCCCCACAGGGATACGGACCTCCTCAGCAGCAACAGCAACAGCAGCAACAGGGCTATCTTCCGCCGCCACCGCAAGGGCCAGCTGGCAACCCTAATCAGCAGCCAGCGCCTCAGCAAGGACCGGGGTACCAGCCATCTCCGTCGCAACAAGGGTATGTGAATTCATGTGCACTCAATTCTTCAAAATTCAAGTTTCAATTGTTACTTTTGAAGGCTCCCAAACATCACAGCAGCTCCTGCCAATGGGAATTTGAGTGTACCTACGTGCATGGTTATATTTTACAGGTATCCTGTCAATACGCAACAAGGCAACTACCCTGCAGGTTACGGTGGTCCGCCTAGTGGATACCCATCACAGCAAGCACCTAGTTCACAGCAAGGTGCGCCGCAAAACTCCTACGGTGGTAACTATCCCAGCAATTATAGTAATGCTCCAGGTGGCGCGCCTGGCGGTGGTCCTGGCGTCGGCCCTGGTGGCGTTGGACCACCGAGCTCAGGAACCAATCCAAACCCTCAAGTGGGCAGTTCCACAACCGGATATGGACCCAACAACCAGGGTCCTCAAGTGTACTCCCAGGCGGCAGGGAACTCCCCCAGCCCCCAACCCACGTCAGGAGGTGGAGGATATGCGTCTACAACTCACACGGGTCCGTCCGCCTCGACGCAGACCCCGCAGTATCCGCCGCAAAGCACAGCCACACAGCAGCAAAGTGGGTACCCCCCACCACCCGGCCCTCCTCAAGGGTATCCTGGAGGTTATTCGCAATATCCTCAAGGAGGTGGTGCTCCTTATCAACAATATCCCCGGCCTCCTGGCCCTCCCACTGGACCTCCTGGCCCTCCACCACAACAACAATATCCTCCGTACAACTATCAGCCCCCTCCTCAATAGATTGTTAGATCTATAGCTGTTTAGTTGTCAGTCTTTGATGCGTGTTATCATTGATTTACTCAACAACATCATTGGCAACGTTCCTCGTCCTTACAGACTTGTTTGTTAACAGTTTTTATAATTGCTTTTTTTTTTTTTTTTTTTACAATTCCATGTGTGTAAATTTCACTTGTCTCTCGCTATGTTGACGAACATTTGAACGTTGAATCGTTTGGTACAAACTAATAACCTGACAAATACCTTTTGTTAGCGCTGCTAGTGGAGGGGATATATTCCCTTGTCCCTTCAGGAGTGGAATAATCCAACTCGAGGAGTGTCGGATCTGATAACTGGCAGTTCCTCAATGAGAATTTCTTTTAGTCGATAAAAGGATGTTCCAAATAGCGCTGAAAGTGAATCAAAGCTGTTAAAGTGGACTTTGGCACCAGCCAAAGGCCAATATTTTATGTTTGGGGTTGTGAAAATGTTGAGATTTTCACTCCCTTTTCCTACTTTTGTGAAATTATTTTCATGTATTGTATTATTGTGCAGGTTTCTGAGTGAGTCAGGTTGCCATGGGCTTTAGCCGTTATAGCTGCACGAATCTATTTAGTATTGTGCGTAGACCATACTTGCATGTTGTTAGTTTTATGATATAGTCACTTTTAAGTTCCATCACCGCGTAATTGACATTCACGTAACTTTACAGGAGAGGCAAAAAACTGTTTTTTATCAGTTATTCGCTTTTCCGGAACGCTGTTTACCAATTTGCAACCTTCCCCGTGTCAGGTTAGTGGGATCCCTCTGAGAAGCTGTCAAGCTGTGAGTTGTTCGTCGTTTCATACTAGTTAATATTTTCGGAGTTTTGGTTTACTATTCTTGGAAGGCTCTTTTGCCCCTGCCTTTTGAAGCCCAGAGTTTTCCCTAATCCTCAATACTCAAAAACACTCCTTCTGAACCCTACAACACCCTAAAACGCGCATCTGCTTCAGCTTGGCAGTTCAGGGAGCCTCCCTCTAACCTGCCTCTACGATATCCAAACGTAACCTTCCCATGAAGTCGAAAAAGGTCATTTTCGCGTTTTCCTCGTTTTTGACATTTTAGGTACCTATGTCTTTGCTATGGCACACAAACTAAAAAAACGTCACGAAAATTGCTCACGGAGTTGCTAGGGAAATGAAGCTGGTGTATCGATGATTTGATTCATAGCAGGTGATCCGAATATTGCGAGAACGGTGTGATTTGTGAGGCGGTGGGTAAATCATTTTAATAGGTAATTTCTATGCTTTACAACTCTAGGAAGCTGTAATTTCGTATGTAGCCTCTTTAAGACATTTACTTGACGATGCCCAGGGTCCGGTTCAGCTGAGTGGCTCTCAAAGTTAATTTCTACGCTTTACACTCAATTGTAATTCGTAGATAGAGGGGAGTACAGAAGAGGGAAAGGGGAGGGTAGAAAATGTGGGGGTGGGGGGTGGGAACTAAAGACATAAAATGTCCCAATGTGTTGCAGACTCGTATGCAAGCGTTTCTTGCTCAAATAATCGCTTAGTCCATTAAATGGAGTAAATTTTACTTTTAATGTGTTTTTGGAGCGAAGTTACAATCCTTGTTATGTTTCCAGGTGACCATGGTGGCATTTCGTCAAAATGTCAAAATTGACGCAATTGTGCGTGGTGTTAGAACTTGAGTGACGATGTGTTGTCCCTTATTTATCCAGTAACCCCTTGGGATGAGTTCACTATGAATTCTGACATTCCCTCTTGTTTGACAAGCTGGTAGATTGACGTTTCTTTTGCAGATTATTGCTCTTGATGTGTTTATTTCCATATCTATTTTAAAAGAAAAAAAACCAACGTATTATTAATTTTGTAAATACGATTTCTCGTTTCATTGATTGATAGGTGACTTCGTTGTTTTTATTTATATGTACAATTTGTCCTTTTGGGCTTACTCTGCTGCCAAAACAAGACACGTAATCAAAGTTGACTTACGTTTCTTCAGAGTGGTGAGAAGTACAAGTACAACTTCTATTGCCAGCTATAAATGTTAGTGTGTACAATAGTGATAGAGTTGATTATTAAGGTGTTTTGAACTGCGTTATTATATTCCTACTGTGTTGTAGGTTGTTTCTTATAGCAGGGAAAGCACCTTTTCAAGGGTTTTTGCGTTTCTTATATGATTTGGTATACTTGGTGAAAAAATAAAGTTTTATCTTCTGTAATGATCGAGCTTTTTGTATCGTGATACCAACAATATTTCTTTAGCGATCGAACTTTTTTTTCTGCTGCAAAAGCTGTGTGCAGCTGTCTTACTCCTGCAGCTGGCTGACTCCTCACCAGCGTTCTGCTGTGAGCTTTTTCTTCGTGACGTCTAATGTTGGAAACGTGAATCAGAAAATCGTAAAACCCTAAAGGAGGTCAAAAATCGGTATCCTCCTTTGAAAGAGGAAAAAAGGTTTCAAATGGATCGTTCAGAACTGATTCCAGATTGGCTTCCTCCGTAGCAATTTTGCTTTGGTCACCTGAGCTTGATGAACTAGGAAAAACCGAACAACCACTCAATAATATTATTAAGTGGTTCTTTTGAGAGTTGTTATCGCCAAGCAATAAAATTTATTGTTGCTTGTAAGAGGGAGATTTTGCTTCCGAGTCTACCAAAAAAGGTTGCGGAAGCATTTCACTTTCGTGATCGAAAAAAATGTGCATGAGCCACATAAAGGCCTTAAACTCACTTCAGTAGATTATGTAGTAGATTAGGTCCAATGTTTTAGAAGGAGTACGAAAGGTCCTTTCACATATTCATAATCGTGTGATCCGCCTTAGTCCAGTCAATGAATGATTATAGAGTGCAATTGGGGTACGAGTTTTGTTTGCTTCGGGGATGCATTTAGGGTCGTTAGGAGGTAAACATACTAAAAGTCCCCGCCCCTAGGGGGTGAGGCAACGGGGGGAGAGGGGCGCAAAGTTGAAAAATTCGGACTTTTTTCGGTTTTTCGCTTATAACTCGGAATCTAAGCGTTCTACAGAAAAAATCATTCTTTCCAAAATGAAAGCTGAGTAAATTTCCTACAAAAATCTCTGCTTGAGAAGTTTTCTAGATTGAACCGTTCCCAAGATATTTGCTAATGAAAAACGGCTATGTCCGGAAATTTTCTTTTCGAGCCCCTTTTTTCATCAAATTCAACTCCTACACCCCTCGGATCTCCGTTTAAGAACATCAAAGGACATCAAAATATGTTGTACCTACTGCATGAACGTTACCTTCCTGCATATATGTACGTATTAGTAAATATTATTTATATTAGTACCTATGTATTCTCACAGCCACGGAATGAGGGTAAAGTAATAAAATCTGCTAACATAAAGTATAATGAACTGCATTTACTAAAACGATTTTTTTTTTTTTAACTGATTGCTCGGGGTGTTCCTTAGTCAATTCAACCAGAAGAAGTACTCGAAGTACTCGTGAAAGAAACGTCAAGTTCGGGTCCATGTCCTCTTCTTCATCGTCCTCGTTCAGTGGAACGCCGTTGAGGCAATTCCCCTGGCAGAGAAAGCACGCCCGAGTGCAATTAAGCGAGACCTTCTTGCAGGTACATTTGTAAGCCGGGACTGACCTAGGGTAGCGCGTGTTCCAGCTTAATCAAAAAGAAAACTATCCGGGATATTCCCGTCTTACCACACCTGGTCCTTGGAACTATCCCTTGAAATTATATTCATCAGTACTCACAGATTCTTGATGGAGAGAATGAGGTAGGCGACACGAGACATCTTCATTAACAAAGGAGTTTTAATAAATGGCAAGACTTGGTACAAAATAAATGGTACTTCACGTAATTTTAGTATTTCTTCCTACCGAACCAAAATATCTCAATAGCAAAATTGTTCCGAATCAGAAAGGGGGGTTCGAGTCACAAATCGTTCCGATCTAAGCGAGACGACAGCAAAATCGCTACGGCTGACCGGTCCGAATGGATCGGACCGCAAAAGCAAAGAAAAGTATAAAATACAATATTTGGCCAAAAGGGCCGAGACTAGCAGGAGCTAGTAGAAAATAAGCAAACAGAATTCTACTCAGAAACCTGGGGATTTTCCCCAGTCAAAGAACATATTCAAACTTCTCTCTCTCAAAACCAAATAGCAAGACTTCGTTCAACTACTCGACTCGACTTTAACTACGGCTTGTGGCACTTAGCCAGAATCACAATTAAAAAAAATTAATAAAGGAATACAAGAAGGGGGAGGAAATATTCTACCAAAAGTGCTTCCGAGGGCGAACCTGAGTTGAGACCAGTGTTGGAGCCGCGGTGACGTCGGGAGGCGTACTTCGGTTCTCGCTGATCCTCCTCGGATTTCTTCTTGGTCGAACGTTGGGGTGGGACAAGGGGGCCCGGAGGAAATCCCTTGCAGAACGTTGGGGGCGGGACAAGGGGGCCCGAAGGAAATCCCTTGGCTGGAAAACTTGGGGGAAAACTAAAGACTTGGGTGGTACGGTTGCTTCCTGCACACCGGACCGAAAATCGTTACGAACCACTGGACTAATGTTCTTCTCACACAGGACGGCTGCCGTTCCAGGCCTTGCGCCGACCTCCACTCAGTACCACGATTCCACACAGAATGTCCGCCCCCGGCTGCGACAACGTCGAAGCTCCTCATTGCGCAGGCGCAGGCGGAGGGGAGGGCGTGCCCAGACCTCTTCCAGGTGTCAAGGGAAGTCCACTAGGTCCAACTGTAGGGCTGGGCGAGTTTTCGGGCTGGGTTGTCTTTTCCTCTTCGATCTTCGTTGGGCCCGCTTACACCCTTCGGGGGGGGGGAAGACATCGTCCCCGATGTCAATCACGGATGGGATGAGCAGCTCACCATCCGGATACACACCGGCAGCTCACGACGCTCCTGGGTTCTCGGGTCCGGATCGGTGCCTCCTCTGACGATCCCGTAGGTTTCTCGGTTGCTGGAGAGCCGGGGGCGGTCCGGCGGTCCGACTCTGGATCGGTCCGGGCGTCACCCGCTGGGTCCGGTGCGCTGTCGGGTCCGGCGCTGAGTGTCTCGTCAGTTTCGCTTAACCGGGACTCGTCCTCTTCGACGTTCTCGGCCTCCTCCGGCTCGGTGCAGCGCCAGCAGTCGACGCGGCATGTCAGACGGTCGCAGGAGTGGTGAGGGGGGGTCGCCTCGTCGTGCCATGTGTTGCAAGTAGAGAGTGGGCGATTTTCTCGTAGAAGCTGGAGTAATTCATTCCTTTCCATCTCGCTCGCCCACAAGCCACAAATCAACCTCACACACGGTCAGCACTATTTCCCTAAGTGGGTCAGAACAAGCCGTACATTTTGGTACTCCTAATAATTTTATGTTACATTTACGTCCCCTAACTTCAATGTCTTGCTTTTTGGTTAGTGAGCATTCCAATTTTTCCTATCCTTCCAACACCTACATCTAAAAGGTCCTAACTAAATCCATCACCTACCTATACAAGGTTCTAAATTTTATTCCAAGTCCAACTCGACTTTACATTCCTCCAACGTCTTTAAGGAAATTTAAGAATTTTTCCGATATTTATCTGAGTGTATTATTTTAAATATTTGAGTTTGGAGAAATATTAAGTTGCGAGTTATTCATCCGCCTTCTGGTGACTCGTCTGTTAATTGCGTGTTGTTTATTTTTCCTTTATTGGGACTCGTATCCGCGTCGATTCGCCATCCGGTAGTCCCTTGGAATCCTTGTTCTCAACTGGTATCCGGCTTCGGCTTCCGATGTTAAAATCCCCGTCGGTGTCCCTGGCTCGTACGTTTGCTCCGAGTCGATTTGGGTACGGACCGACAAATTTTCGGGCGAACTCTCCCTTTCCTCATCCGTCGCAGTAGTCATTCCGCCAGGCGTAGAAAAGCGCTCCGTCGATGGGCTCGGCGTAAACCCAGCAAATCCCGTGGGGGATGAAGAAGCTGTCGAACTCTCCGGGACCGGCTCTGGAGTCCGAGTCATTTCCCGCTCGGGCTCGGGGAGGGTGGCGCTGTCCAAATCGTAGAGCAACTCCAATTCCATCTCGGCCCGTCGATTCGTCTCGCCTTCGGCGTCGGGGACGGCCGAGTCGCTTTCGTTCCGATCGGCCCGAATCATCAAGGGGAGTCTTCTCCGGAGGTCCAAACCCCGTAGATCCAGCCCTGTTCTTCCCCTTTTCCACCGCGTCTTCCACGTGTGCCTTGTTGCACGAGGAGGGGGAATTGGATGGGGTTTTGTGTAGGCCGATGGACGGTCCACAGCCTCAAGCTTGTGGCAGAACTTCCGCTCATGGCCCCTTCCTGTGGGCTTCTCGACGAAGTAGCGGCGCTGTTGATGGGTTTTGGCCAGTCGTGGAATCATAGAGGACGATGGGCCAGTGCGTCTTTGCCGGGTTTGGTTCAGCAACACCCTTTTAGTCGATCTCCACCTCTGCGCAGGAGTACGCTCCCCGTTCCCACCGTCGTAGTCAGCTCTGGGGGCTTTGTAGTAAGGGCCAGTAACCGCCAGGTCGACTTTGGAGTTTGGCGTGTCGAACCCAAGATCGGTCGAGTCGCACCCAGTTTCAGGGGGAGTCGAATCCGGTAGTAGAGGAAGTACAAGGGTGATAATCTCGATGGGTGCCGGCAGTTCCACCAGGTCGATGGGCATATTGGTGTCGAACACCGATTTTCCAGGGCTGCAAGACGGCGACATCATGTGAGGGTGAACCGAGATTTCGACGTCACGAGTTAATTCTTCGACGTCACTCTGGGTTGATGCAGCGTCGCTATATTCCCCGATCTCCTCGTCCATTGGATCACACCAGCATTCAATCAGGGAATGTGTAAGCTCCCCACAGAGCTCACAAGGGTATTCTGGAGCCGGGCGACTGTCCATGACCTGAGACTTATGAACGGTTGTGTCGCGATATTCCCTGAACCCTGCGCTCCATGGGTTATCCCTGCATTCAATGAGGGAATGTGAAAAATCCCCACAGAATTCACAAGGGTATTCTGGAGCTGGGTGCCCGTCCGTGACTTGAGACTTGCGAACGGTTGTGTCGCGACATTCCCTGAGCCCTGCCCTCCATGGGTTATCCGGGCATTCCATGAGGGAATGTGAAAAATCCCCACAGAATTCACAAGGGTATTCTGGAGCCGGGTGACCGTCCATGGCCTGAGACTTGCGAACGGTTGTGTCTCGACATTCCCTGAACCCGGTGCTCCATGGGTTATCCAGGCACTCCATGAGGGAATGTGAAAAATCCCCACAAAATTCACAGGGGTATCCTGCGTTCATTGGACTATCCGGGCAGTCAACCAGGGCATGTGTAAAGTCCCCACAGAAATCACAGGGGTGTCCTACGTCCATGGCTCGAAGTTAGGTTGAGAAGGAAAACAAAATAATAAAAATAATAACATAAAAAACCCAAAGATTTAGACAAATTTAAAAAAAAAACAACAATTTTTACTCGCCTCTACTTAGGCCTCATTCACTCCAATCGATGAGTACTGACGTGAGTGGGGACTAGTGCAACGAATCACACTAAGATCCCACGGGCTGCCACCACTTTTGTAAGCCGGGACTGACCTAGGGTAGCGCGTGTTCCAGCTTAATCAAAAAGAAAACTATCCGGGATATTCCCGTCTTACCACACCTGGTCCTTGGAACTATCCCTTGAAATTATAATATAATTTATAATACTGATGAATATTATAATTAACTATCCGGGATATTCCCGTCTTACCACACCTGGTCCTTGGAACTATCCCTTGAAATTATATTCATCAGTACTCACAGATTCTTGATGGAGAGAATGAGGTAGGCGACACGAGACATCTTCATTAACAAAGGAGTTTTAATAAATGGCAAGACTTGGTACAAAATAAATGGTACTTCACGTAATTTTAGTATTTCTTCCTACCGAACCAAAATATCTCAATAGCAAAATTGTTCCGAATCAGAAAGGGGGGTTCGAGTCACAAATCGTTCCGATCTAAGCGAGACAACAGCAAAATCGCTACGGCTGACCGGTCCGAATGGATCGGACCGCAAAAGCAAAGAAAAGTATAAAATACAATATTTGGCCAAAAGGGCCGAGACTAGCAGGAGCTAGTAGAAAATAAGCAAACAGAATTCTACTCAGAAACCTGGGGATTTTCCCCAGTCAAAGAACATATTCAAACTTCTCTCTCTCAAAACCAAATAGCAAGACTTCGTTCAACTACTCGACTCGACTTTAACTACGGCTTGTGGCACTTAGCCAGAATCACAATTAAAAAAAATTAATAAAGGAATACAAGAAGGGGGAGGAAATATTCTACCAAAAGTGCTTCCGAGGGCGAACCTGAGTTGAGACCAGTGTTGGAGCCGCGGTGACGTCGGGAGGCGTACTTCGGTTCTCGCTGATCCTCCTCGGATTTCTTCTTGGTCGAACGTTGGGGTGGGACAAGGGGGCCCGGAGGAAATCCCTTGCAGAACGTTGGGGGCGGGACAAGGGGGCCCGAAGGAAATCCCTTGGCTGGAAAACTTGGGGGAAAACTAAAGACTTGGGTGGTACGGTTGCTTCCTGCACACCGGACCGAAAATCGTTACGAACCACTGGACTAATGTTCTTCTCACACAGGACGGCTGCCGTTCCAGGCCTTGCGCCGACCTCCACTCAGTACCACGATTCCACACAGAATGTCCGCCCCCGGCTGCGACAACGTCGAAGCTCCTCATTGCGCAGGCGCAGGCGGAGGGGAGGGCGTGCCCAGACCTCTTCCAGGTGTCAAGGGAAGTCCACTAGGTCCAACTGTAGGGCTGGGCGAGTTTTCGGGCTGGGTTGTCTTTTCCTCTTCGATCTTCGTTGGGCCCGCTTACATCTGCCACTGTCGCAGTTTTTCTGACAGCGGCAGAATATTGTTTTCAAGAGGTCTTCAGGAGCTGGGTCTTCATCAGTTAGCTTCGGTGCTAGCTGGCCATTTCTTGTCTCCCATCCTGGGATTCCTTTCCCCCACACACCTGAGGACAGTGTTTTTTAACCACAGAAGGATCTGGTTGTACACCCGATGGCAATGATATTCATTTGCACCCTCAGTGGGTGGGAGGGTGGATATGTCAGGTTTGATTGTGGCAACTGACTTCAAGAAAGACCTATACGCATTCAGGGATGTTTGTTTGGCTGGAGCCCCGTAGGTACCATAACAGAATAGCTATATTACCAGCCCTTTCAACGTCAGATGGTGTGGACGAAGGGCTGGTGAAAATTTCTGCTGCTTCTTGCAAAGCCCTGTTTCGTTTGTACAGTTTGGCAAAGCCAACCTTGCTTTTACGGAAGGCTGCTGAGGTGGTGTCACAGCCTGTGAATGCAAAGCTCCTGCGAAGAGTATGTGGCTGTCGCCACCTTCCCGCTGACAGGCTTGACGAGAAAAATATCTTGTTGGGGGAGGGGCTTTTGCCAATAATTTTGCCACATCCTCTTCAATCACTGCCACTTGAGATGATGTCGATTTGTCGATGGCCGTTGAAATGATAGTAAAGTCTGCATCATCATCAGCTTGGATGGTGTCGATACTATTCTCTTCCATTTTTGACATCAGTAGCTGGATAAGAAGTTTCTTGTTGAGGGCGTTGGAGAGGAAGATAGCTTGTTTGACGACGATTGGTGTTCCCGTAGTAAACTGTATATGTATCAACACACTTCTTGAGGCGATATCTTTGAATACCATCAAATAACTGAAATAATATTATCTCCTACTGAACTTTTCTCTTCAAGACTTTATATTATACTAGGGTTCGTTTTAAAATCGTGGCTTATATAACATTTAAATGAGGATTTTGTAAGAGCAATGTAGAGATATAACTAATTTCAAGTAGGAAGTAGAACAGAACGAAATCCTAAAATCCAACATTTGAGCTGAACACAGCTTACGTACCTATATATATATATACATAAATGTATCTACAAAATTTGTAGAATAGGTATTTAATATTCATATGTGATCATGTTATGTATTTATGGGTATATAGTTAAAAAGCAGTACAACATATTTTGATGTCCTTTGAAGTTCTAAAATGGAGATCCGAGGGGTGTAGGAGTTGAATTTGATGAAAAAAGGGGCCCGAAAAGAAAATTTCCGGACATAGCCGTTTTTCATTAGCAAATATCTTGGGAACGGTTCAATCTAGAAAACTTCTCAAGCAGAGATTTTTGTAGGAAATTTACTCAGCTTTCATTTTGGAAAGAATGATTTTTTCTGTAGAACGCTTAGATTCCGAGTTATAAGCGAAAAACCGAAAAAAGTCCGAATTTTTCAACTTTGCGCCCCTCTCCCCCCGTTGCCTCACCCCCTAGGGGCGGGGACTTTTAGTATGTTTACCTCCTAACGACCCTAAATGCATCCCCGAAGCAAACAAAACTCGTACCCCAATTGCACTCTACACCCCCCTTTTGAGCATTCATTGACTGGACTACCTCTGCAGTCCAATATCAGCCGATGATGGTTTGATGATTTGGGGGAATGAAACGGTGGGCAATATTAAATTAAATTAAATATTAAAAATTTCCACTCATTTTGGTTTATTATTCTTGGAATAATAAAACGCCTATGTATTCGCGATGGGGGTCGAAAATTTTGATCTGCCTCAAAATTTGACGTTTTGAATTTAGATTTGCAAATCAAATGTCTGTCCGCCATCCAGGCCGTTTTGGGCAGCAGGTTTTATGATGTAAATCTGACGAAATTCTCGGTTCTCCATCTGCCGCAAGGTTTTCAGCCCGATCGCCCAAACCCGTGGAGCTAAAAAGGGGCTAGAGGAGGTTTTTTAGGAGTTTCCGCTGTGGGTTTGAGTTATGTGTCTTTTTAAAATATTTTTGGGGTCCCAGATCAATCCGATTTCCCCGTGGGGATCTCTGTGGCATTCGTGGGGCTACAAAATTTGTACACGAATTTAATGGAGCTTTTGAAGGATGTCGGGAGGTCTAATGGGGAGTCATTTTCCGAGTAAGTTTGGGCCCATAGGTAATCTATTTTTGGGTCCCACATCTGTCCAAACACAGTGCAAGAGAATTTCTCTTCTTTAATTTACTTTTTAATAGTTTTTGTTGACAATCAATTTTTCACTTTGTGTTTTTCTGATGCGTTTCCTTTTTCAGTCCATCACATTGCTCGCTTACTTAACGGCTCTGGCATAATGGTGACAAACCATTAGTCGTCATTGTGTTGATTGAATATCAACAGTTTAAGTGGTATCTGAGACACCAAGTCTTCTTCTATAGATATCCTTAGTTGACTCAAAGGAGAGATTTCACCTTTGAGTTGCGTTGGACTGGAGTGACTCATCCGAGCCACGTCATGGGATTTCCGTGTAGAATTCGATGGATGCGAACTGGAGCCGAATGTGAATCGTCCCTCTGAATTATTAGAGATTAATGTGCTGATTATCTTGCTTTGTACTCGGGGAGACCATGAAACCCCGTAATGAATCATGGGTGGGTCGTCAGTCCGCTTCATGGGGGTGATTTTTTAAAAACCGGCTCCAACTCGTATGTTTTCTTTGACCAAGCTAATGAACTTGTCCCGCGAGGAACTGCTTAAAGTGCGGTTCCCGTTTCCCCAAGTAGCAGCTACTAGCATCAAATTCTTATTATGAAACCAAACTTTCGTTAGACTTTATCAAACCCATTAATACTCTGGAAATCACAACATTTGGAGGTACTTTTGAAGTGCCTTCTCATATAAGTGGGTACATACCTGGTTTACCGTAGATAGGAAGATGTATTGCTAGCACAAGTGTGCTTGCACCTACCTAGGGTTGCCAGACCTAACGTATTTTTGCTTCGCTACTATTTAAAAAAATATAGTATATACTATATAAAACATATAGTAACAAATCTACCAGAAAACGGAAAATTGAAAAATAAAATTACAAACTAAGAATGAACCGCTTTGGAAATTAATTCCCAAATTCAAGCCTAGATGAAAACGCTGCAAATTTTACACTAGGGTTTATTAGTCTTTGATATAGGTTAGGTATCTACTTTTGCAGAAATTTAATTTTGTTTCAATAAAAAAAAATTTAAAAAATATTTCTTGAGAAATATTTGTCCTCCTGGGATCCTTCAAAAATACCATTAAATGGTATGCAAATTTTGCAGCCCCATGAAAGCCCTATAGATCACAACAGTGAAATCGAATCGTTCCGGGACAAAAAATGGATTCTACGTCCTTAAATACTTCGAAAACGACACCTAAATCGATCCCATTGCAAAAAGCCCTAAAAAAACCCTTCCGTAGCCCCATTTTAGCCTCATAGCGCCCCACGGGTTTGGGCTATCGGGCTGAAACCTTGCGGGCACAACTAGATGGTAAACCGAGTATTTTGTCAAAATTTCAGATTTTTAAAAATATTCCTACTGCCCAAAGCGGCCCGGACGGAGGACGGACATTTCGGTTTTGTTATCTAGACCTCTTGAAACGGATAATGTCAAATTTTGAGGCCGATCAGAATTTTCGACCCCCGTCGCGATTGCATAGGTGTATTATTCCTAGAATAATAAACGACACTCTGGGAACCCTAGTGTTGTATAATTTTATCTGACATCTACAGTATATGTACCAGTAACTGGTACCAAATTCACCCCGAAATTAAAGTTGGGTCGATAAAGGAAGAAGGTACCTACCTACCAAGAGCGTAACTTCATAACAGCTCCATCCGTATGATGGTAGCTGCTCCCAAGGAGCAGTAACTGGGTTAGCCTGTACCTGCGCTCGCCCCAGAACTGTTCCTACGGGAGACCGGGTCCATTGATTTGGGTTTTCGGTTGCCTACGTCACCGGCGATCACGCCACATTTTCCAGGCATCTGATTGGCGGGACTACACCCCCTCTTGGACCCCCTTCATGCCCTGACTACCCCCCTCCACCCCATAATAGGTTAGTATCGCGGTGTCTGCTGTATGGGGTGACCCTGCGTGCGCGCCCTCCCCACTCCCCTTCTTCGCCCTTTGCACTCGTAACTGAAGAGGGAGTTTGCCAAACAGTTCGCGTTTCCGCACGGTGAATTTTTGGTTTCTTTTTTCGAGACAAACCTACGTCGCATCTCCGCGTACACATCGTCATTTGCGTGAGTTAATATTCATATTTTCATATTCTTTATGTTTTGAAAAACATCCTCGTAAGTTGACGTTATGTACCGTTATCACATTGTTATCAAAACGTGTCTTGCCCGCTATCCGCGAGTTTGTTTTTGTGGCCTGGTTTTACTGTTATCCTAGTTTGTCATTGTGATCTAGGACACGTAGACGTTGAGCATGAAGTAGATGAAGTTACTGTAAAGTATTTCTTTGTGTGGCGGATTTTAGCTGTACAGAACTAGTGCTTGACAGATGATTTTATTGCTTCGGTTCACTGTATCTGCTTGCATCTAGTTCTTGAAGTACTGAGAACATAGATCTCATTGTAGGACCAACAATATGTCATGCCTCACTGCTTGTAGAAATGAGTTGACTCTCACAGCTGCCCGCCGACAGTGTGGCACCATTCAAGAATTTAAAACTAGGTGCTGCAATCTATGTTGGGTGCGAACTCGGAAATTGTTAAATACTGGTTCGAGTGGGGTGTAAAACGCAATCCGGGAAAGACGTTGTAGCCGGTGTCTGGAGGGTGAGGGGAGGATTACCCCTCAATCTACCCCCTAGCCCTTGGAAGGGTTGCAGTCTGGACGGGGAAGTTTAACCGTAGGTACTAGCATTTGGACAGGAGGACTTCGCTTTGCTCGCTCATTTGGTAGGAAATGTTCAAGACGTTGGCTTTCTTAAAGTCTTTCCGAAATCTCCCCCTTCTCGACGTTCAAATGAACGTCGTTTGTAATTCGTAATTGGAATAGTAGGTAAGGCGAGAACGATGAATTTAAAAATGCGCTCAGCGGGCGTTTTGGAAGTATCCGAATCCCTTCTATTTATGTATAATATAATAATATTATATTATGGGGTGTAGGTACCTCTTAAAAGAAGAAATTTTGACACGAATGCGCTCATTTGCAAGCACATGTGTACGGGTACACCCGTTCTGTCTTTGGTCTCTTGGCGAGGGACGGGGAGCCGGTAGGGAGAAAACAAACCTTGGTAAGGTGAAATTATTTTACCTTATAAGCTTGAAAAGCCTGAGATGTACGCACATACCTCATATATTTATATTTGTGTATGTGTTTATGTTACCGTTAAAGTGCATAATTCCGTTATTGTGCGTATTAACTAGTTTCTGTGCGTAATAACGGGCGATTTCAGTTAAAGTGAATACTCTCACCTTTAAACACTTTCCCTTGGTAATATGCATAATGACTAGTTAGTGTGCATAATAACGAAGTGCTTTTCGTTAAAGTTTATGATTTGTACGAATAGCGCCTACGCCAAAATACTTATGTATTTCATCAGGTAAATGAATATGCCTTTGAGACATTCTTTCCCCTAAGTCGGTAATTACCGTTTTAGAATTTTTGAAAAAGTATTTTTGAATCCATTTCGTCATAAATTAATATTTAGGAATCCTAATGCGACTGAGTACGAATAGAATGCTGCCTTGTGATATAGAAACAATGGTTAAGTCCTTCTGTGTTCATGGAATATAGTTTAAATAATTTAATGGAGAAAAAATTAATAAATTCCCGGGTTTGGAATATTCCCCAAAAATAAATTCCCGGGAATTCGCCCATTATAGGCCACACCCCCATTCCCCATCACCCTCAAGAGGATCGAATTTCTTTGGAACAAAACTATTACCAAAAAGCTCGTAGAAGGGGTCTGAGGCCAGGTAGCTCGAGGGTTGGTTGGCTTTAGCCAGCAGGGGGGGGGGGGGGGGGGGGGGGGTGGCCCTCTAGCCGTAGTTCTAGAACTGACGCAAATATAGGGACATGTTCCCAATTTTTCCTCTATCCGATTGGCGCTAACCTATGCCTCTTGCCTTCCCAAACTGACGCAAACGTAGCTGTGTCGGCGCAAACTACAAGAATAGGTACGTGGTCTAGAGCAGGAGGTCTCTAAGTGTCCGCGAACATGGCCAAAAGTGGCAAGTAGGTACCTACCATGGACCAAATTCGAAAATCGTATTTAAAAAAAATTAACTAATATCTTTTGAAATGGAGCAATCTAAAGAAGGGATGTGTTATCAAATAATATAAAAAAATTATTAGATTGGTTTATGGTGGCCTTCGACATTATTAAATGGTTCCAATGAGTCTTGGGTAGAAGTCTGGCAAACTTCTACCCAAGACTCATTGGAACCATTTAATAAAAACGCTGCAAATTTTACACAAGGGTTTATTATTCATCGATATAGGGTACTTCTACAGAAATTAATTCTGTGTCAATGAAAAAAATGGTTTTGAGGATTTTATATTTTAAAAAAATTTGATTTTTTTTTTTTTTTTTTTTCAAAACTTTTTTCAATTTTTTTCCTGTTTTTCACTTGAAAAATATTTGACATCCTGGGATCCATCAAAAATCTCATTTGTAACCCATGAAAGCCCTGTAGATCGCAACAGTGAAATCGGATCGTTGCGGGACCCCAAAAAATGGATTCTACGTCCAAAAATACCTCGAAAACGACACCTTACACGATCCCATTGCCAAAAGCTTTCAAAAAACGCCTCCCATAGCGCCCCATGGGTTTGGGCGATCGAGCTGAAAACCTTGCGGGCACAACTAGATGGTAAACCGAGTATTTTGTCAAAATTTCAGATTTAAAAAAAAATCTTACTGCCCAAAACGGCCCGGACGGCGGGCGGATATTTCGGTTTTGGAATCTAGACCTCTTGAACGGATAATGTAAATGTAAATAATATTTACATATTATATTATGTAATATTAATATAATATTTACACATCATATTATGATAATGTAAATTTTGAGGCCGATCGGAGTCGTCGACCTCCGTCGGGAAAACATAGGTGTATTATTCCAAGAATAATCAACCAAAAAATAGTTATATTAACATGCATCTGCAGTGTGTTCAAATGTGGCGAATTTTAAAATTTCGAGTAGGAAGGAATGGAACACTGGGATAACGCTTGGAACATTTACCAGAGATTTCTGTTTATGAGAGAAAATTGTTGACGTGAATCAAGAATGGTGACTGTTAACGAGGACGGATTGGCTGGGAAATCTAATTCCTTATAATAATTATAGAGACCATGGTCATTGATTATTGAATTATTCAATAATCAATGACCATGGGTTTCTGCAGTGAGCTACTCAGTGTCAACGGAAGCTTTACCTTATGCTTGGCTAACAGGGGGTCCGCCAAGGATTTTCTCCTGAAAAAGTGGTCCGCCAGTTAGAAAGTTTGGGAACCCCTTGTCGAAATCTTAATCCACTATCGAATAATCAGTAGAAATTGAATAATAATTTATTATTACTCAATAACAACAACTATTTTTGCTGGTGGTAAACTGGAAGGGAAAACTGGTCCCCCCAAACCTCGTTATGCTCGCTTCTCTGAACCCTGATGAAATTCCTTCTTGTAGATAACTTGAGAGAAGAGTTTATTTTAGCTTGGTATGGTGGTGGAATCTAACAAATTGCTCGCTGCTAACAAACTCGAAAGTTCCCTGGTGGTCAGGGAATCGGGTGCAAACGGATCAACAACTCACTACGATATTGGGAGCTGCTTTCTCCACACTATTCATACTTTCTCGTCGTTTGATGATGTATTATACCTTTGAGTGACAGATTTTGTCTGATGATTTTTTGAATGACGGCATTTGATACGAATATATCGCAAAGTTTGACATTTGAGAAAGACTTTATAATGATTCTATTACGGTTAGACAAATAATTTGTCACAATTATTGTGAATGCCACCTATTTCTTGACCCTGAAACATTTTGCGTGAAGTCATCTTTTCATGGCCCGCAGTTAGTGTGTGAATTTTCCTCGTTTCTTTTGCTTTTGACTCATGGCCGTGAAGCTATTGTGTACTTGTCTAATTTGACTACCCACAAGCTGTCATCAGCTCGCTCACTTGCAATGTTTGACGTCCCAAACAAGCGAGTAAATCCCGATGAAGTCCGTAATTTTTCGTCGCATGTGATCAGGCTGTCGGATGTTACTGAGGAATGTATTTTGGATTGGTACTTACTGCTTAAATACTTGGGTATTTCCACTGCCATGTCACGCGAGAGTTTGTTAAATACATGTTTTCAATGTAATTGACAAGTCTGCGTTCGCAACCGGATGCCTGAATTTCCGCTTTGGAAATGTTTCCCTTTCGTTATGCTCACGACTTATGCTTCTTACGTCAATGCCGTTTGCTTTCATGATGTTATTTTTCATAATGTTGGATGATGGTAGATGATGTTGACGTAGATGTATATTGACGATAAAATTTCTATCGATTTTTCTGATACTTCCGAGCACAAGAGTGATTGTGAGCTCATTATATTGGCCTTTTTCCTGAAATTTCCACTGAATACGCGCAGTATTGAGCGGAAAAGTCCATTTTCTTGTTTTGTTTTCCAGAAAATTGGAAGATAGGAAATAACTGGTAGAAATCTGGAAATGCTTTTGATTGATTCTATTAGGTCCAGATGTGAGGAATCTGAGTTTGCACCACGGCGGGAGGTGAGCTTACGTGGCTAAAATGGGGCTACGGGAGGCGTTTTGGCTGTGGGTACGAGTTATGTGTCCTTTTCGAAGTGTTTTTGGACGTAGAATCCTTTTTTGGGGTCCCGGATCGATCAAATTTCACTGTGGCGATCTATAGGACTTTCATGGGGCTGCAAATGGGATTTTTGAAGGATCCAAGGAGGTCAAATATTTTTCAATAAAAAACAAAAAATTTTGGAAAAACCTTTTTTCTGAAAATAAAAAGTCAAAAATACTTTCCAAATTTTTTTTCTCGACACAGAATTAAATTTTTGCACAAGTAACCTATATCAAAGAATAATAATTATTAACCCTTGTGTGAAAATTTGCAGCGTTTTTCATAAAAACCGACGTGACTACGCTCGGCAGGAACCACGGTAACATTCAATTTTGTACCAAGGCTGAAAGGTCGGTCAGTTCTTAGGTCAATTCCTATTTGTTGAATATCTCAGGTAACAGTTGACCAAATTACATGTACTTGAAAATGTTATTATTAGTTCATATTAATATTATTGGATCTGCATTTATGCTTATAAGCACAGATTTGGCAAAAATGTTGTTATTGTAACCTAACTTTTTTTAGTCATTTCTTGATTGTACCGCTCAAGTGATAGAGCACAGGGGCAGTGAGAAACAATACAAAGTGCTTTTTCGATGTTTTTATGAATATTTAATAAAAAATCTTGAAAAAGCAAATTATTTGTAACCTTGAGTAACAATAATGGTAGTGTTAATAATTATTCATATTATAATACGAACATTTGATGATTCCTGGAGCCCCTTTTTAGCCGTACGGCGAATTCACATGGTTCTCAGACCCCTCATAACTGGATTTTGCTTCCAAAATTACTTCGAAAACGACTCTTCATATTTGCTGCTGGCCCAACTCATTCAAAAACCCATTTATAGCCGCATAAATTGTTAATTTTTTAGTTTCACTATCCTTTTTACAGATTTGAATAGAATTTTCGAGCATACACCATAATATAAGAACATAATAATGTTTATTCTCGAAATATATACTCGAAAAACATAATAATATTATGTTTTTGAGTATATTTGGAGATGTTATCGAGCATATCAATACGGGCTCTAGTTGTAATAGTTTATGTAGTTGGGTGTTGCTTGAGTGTTTATTTTTTGGTTGAGCCCTCCACACGGGGCACACGCGCCCTCAGGCTATTTCGGTTGTTGACTTGTTAACGAACCCATTTCCTATCAGTGAGAAAGGAAATATTTGTGGTTCCCAAAGTGTCATGACGCTATTTGCTTTTAGTAATTACTTTATCTCCTCCGATAATTTTCTCTTCCGATTGCATTTGATGAGGTATATAATATATACCTCATCAAATATATTATGTTTTGGTGTGTCATTAATTTTCTTTTGGTGTGCCGATAATTTTCTCTTCAGATTGCATTTGATGAGGTAGGTATATAATATATACCTCATCAATCATATTATGTTTTGGTGTGTCATTGGTGGTCAGTTGAAGACAGGAGGGGTTATTTCTGTTTCCCAAGATATCAGTACTTTCGTAAAAGAACTACCCCGTTTATAATTATATCATGTGTAAAAAGAAGTTCCTTTGTGGAAAAAATTAGATGAAAAATATTTTGTCATATTCCTGAAGCCAGCCCTGTTAGATCCTACTTCTGTGTTGTGTCTGAGTTTGTAGGTACAGTTAATCGAATCAGCGGGATCAGACGCGTTTGATCTCGTTTAAAGAGAAAATATAGGCTCATGGTGTCTCCGGGAGGATCTCTCCTGCTCAGTGTCAAACAAAGAAGAGGGGGCTCCTCGGATAAACAATCAGATGATGAGCCTTTTCCTCCATGGTACACGAGTCCACGCACACTAAGCTTCCTGATACCCCGATCACACGAAGGACGGAATAAATGATCTTGCAATATTGTAATTGGTCCAGACATCTTTCTCTGGCATCCAAAACATGTCTCTTGTCTTGAGTGCATCGTGGGAAAGTTTGCGAAATATCTCAGTCATAAAAAAAAAGATTTCAGACGAAGTAATATATAATATATTACTTCGTCTGAAATCTGATAGTGGAAATTTTCCACTATCTCGCTGCATCCACCTCGCATTATATTTCAGACATTCCGGTGGAGATAAAACCGGTTAAATTTTTGAAACCAGCTAATAATCCGTTTGTCCCCCTGATCTGATTTTTTTTTTTTTTTTTTTTTTCGGTTAACTCGTAGATTAGTCTATCAAGCAACCTTGGGAACCTCCTGCCGAAGCTCGATTTATTCCCTATCTACGATCATCTCCCCGATTCCCGCCTGCCCTTCGGACTGGTTTGTGTACCTTGTACCGTTCGGAAGAGGAGTGATATGGGGAGGGGGGAGGGGGCTACAATTAAGATGGTCAAGTGTATCTATCCTTATCTCGGGTTAAGACAGGCGGTGGGAGGACCCCCCTCCTTCCCCACAATCCGACTTATCTTTCCCTCTTGACCAATCAATCTCCCCATCAGTTCGTCCATCTCAGCTTCGCACGTCCCATCCTGTGAAGGTAAAGCCTAATTTTTTGTCATTATGCACCTTCCTCTGGGGTTTGTGCCAGTTATTTTGCAATTTTATTTTCACCCCCGACCTTCCAATTTTAACACCATTTGGCTTGTGAGTAGGTAAAAACGTGTGCCAATTTTACAAAACTTAACATCACTGTTTTTTTAAATTGCTAGTAAAGAACCACTTTTGTCCTCTGATATCCCCACGTGGTATACATTTGAAAAATATTTTAGTGTTGTCATTCATGTTTTCTCAACCAGGGTTTCAATAAAAGTTATTACCAAGCAAGCGTCCGTCCTGCTGGAAAACCAATTTCCCGCTCAATTTACCACCCAGTTACAATGGAATCTCCGCTCGATTGATCGCTATAACGTTTTACATCAAATTCATATTCATTGGTATGCATTTTGGTTGAAGAATTGGAAAAAAAAAAAAAAAAAATCGCAGGAGCAACTAGTTTGATGAAGTGTCAAACGAAAATGGCTTGAACGCCAACCAACAGGTGAATTGACTTGTCTCCCCCTGGCTGCTTCCGCCATGTTAAAACTTAGTACGCCATTGTTTGTGAATGTTGAATGAATTTGAAACATAGTTCGCGGTGGTTGTAAAATTGTCCAGCGGGTTCTCAGAAAGCTACTGAAATGAATTGGTTTACGTCTATTAAATTAGATACGTGTTTGCATTGTGAACGATTTTGTTTGAAATTTCCGATTCCTTACCTGTTCGACGCTGATTTCTTTGTACTGGCATCACATTTCCCTTTCATATCCCTCCAAGTTGATAGATAGATATTCTAGAGAGCATTCTTTCTTCCGCTAATCGGTTCGTGTTTATATTCGCGGTCGATTGAACCAACAATGTCAAGTTCCTTCTCACAGTTCGGACGCCCCCGTCAGCGGATTCAAGTCCCTTCATCGAGTTGACAACAATTGACTTGTGAACCTCAGATTTCGTAATCGGATTGATCCCGAATTGACCCCTTCAGTGTCAGGGTTAATGTAAAGGCGGTGAGGACATGATTGGGGTCAATTTCGCTCGTCTCGGAATGTTGAAGCGAATTTATTCACACTTAGCGGACTGAATCAGACTTCGATTGTATGTTAATCAAGGCCATTGCATCCGATATATTTACATTATTAAATATTTGGTATTCTACAGTTCGTGGGTTGATAGTTTTTGCCAATAAGTCAGATTGTACTGCAGCTGTTGATTTCACGTGCTTGAAAACGAGGTTAGAAGGTAAGATATCGATCGGTATCATTTGGCTTCCCCTTGTTATAGGCCTTTTGTTTATTTACGTTTCGGCCTGCTTTGTGTACGGTCGGATAGCATGGCAGGTCAATGAAAAACTTTTCAGCCCCTAAGTTGCCCTAAACCAAAATCGGCTATTATTACAATCTTCCCTTAAAATAGGCTTCATTTGTTTTGTGCGGTCATTTCTACATAGGTTGTGATCCACCCATGTTTTTATCATCTGCAATTAGCTTCAATATCAGTTGAACATTTTTGTTCATTTCTCTATTGACCTGGAGTTACGTGACCTTGGCCTAGCACCTTATCAGTCAAGGTTGAGGGACTCTTCTTTTCACCCATTTGATTTTTTTCTTTGGACGAGTCTTTCAGCGTTTTGTTCAATACGAAAGTAATCTACAGTTCCTACAACTGACTCACCCAACCAATTTTGGAGTCATTTGGCACGTTTTATGTGGGTTACCTACACGAAACGTCTTCTGACTCACTCTTAGTGGTTCTACTGTCAATTGTTGGAGTTGAAATGAGTTCATCTGGGTGATTCATGTTGAGCAAAACTTGTTGTCATCCTTTGTTCAATGGATGGTTTAATTTCATATCGATAATGCCTCTTTAGTGAGATAATCCGTCATAATCAAATCAGGTTTAATGATTGCCACTAGTGCAAGAATTTTCTGCTATCAGTGATCCCTGGTAGAATATCGTCTTAGCTAAACATTATTGTAATATTAATCAAATTTATGATAAAACAGGGCTCAAATATGATTGCATCGGGACTTGGCCTTCTGGTTGGCTACACTCATTATTGTAATATCCAACTTACGCGTCATGTATGACGCATTGATGATCCGACGAACTTCATCAGCGCCATTATCAGAATAACCACATATATCAATTTACACCCGCTCGTCTGCTTTATCATTTGGTCAATGTCAAATTTAATTGAGAAAGAACCATTGTTTACTCCCAAGATACGACACTTATCTTTTATTTCTCGTTGGGTTCAAAGCGCAAAAGGGCACTATTCTGATATGGAAAAGCTCCGAACATGTACTGGCGAGAGATTTCGGAAAAATAATGAACCAATTCACCCCTGGGCTCCGATAATGACACTTATAGATAACTCATCGAAGCTACTAACATACAACTCAAAAGGAATTCGATGTCAGCGTATTTGATGAACGGGAACCTGTTTTTCTTGATTTTTTTTCTTTCAAAATTGGAATACCCGAGAACAATGGGAACATATCACTTTTGATAGTACATATATCAACTTGTTAACAGCATCGTATTTTCATGGCTGGCTATAGAATACAGATTATAAAACGCAGTGTGCGCATTTGGACCTTCGTTTTCAACAACAATGATGTATAGCTATTTATTTGGGTCGACATGATTCGTTGACATGATCTTTTGAGCTAGTAGAATGTACAGTTTATTACCAATTAACCATCTCCTCTTTATAGATACCCGGAGGTTTTATGACTGTTATGGTTCTAATTTTAGTATTGACGTTCCCATCTGTCTTCATTTTCCGTTGCACCATCTCCAACTGTTACTATCAAAGTTTTTTCCTATTTTTTAAAGAAAACTTTTTAAAATGAAAACTGCGTATCACTTTTATATTCCGCGATGGTTGAAGTTGAGCAATTAAATTGCAATACGAGCTTCTATAGAAAAATCCAGTTGGGGGAATGAAACTTTTTTACTGCCAATTTCATCTTCCGCGAACAGTTCTCAAAACTGAAAATTCGGATACTCAATCTACTCAATCTCGTTCAAGCATCACATTGTTCCGTGTTGAAGTTTCTTTTGTAGCCGGGTAAAATGAAAATCTCCGATCCTGACTATTGGATAAGCTGGGAACGACCCCGAAACGAATTAAGGTATTTTTGTTCAGTAAATCACTGATCGCCTTCGTTGATTCTTCTAGAAAAGACTTTTTGTTGTTTCAAAAAATCAGAAAAAAAACACGTTTTGACCCACTTTTTTCGGGTAGGTATGTTACGTTTCCGGGAATCGACTGTTTTGCAAGGATGCTGACGATCACGTTAGCGGTTCTATCGTCTGGATGGTTTCGCGTATTCCGCTCACAATTGGAAATGAAGAGCGAGGAGAGACGGATTGTACGAGCTGACAACCGACGACGAACCGTCAAGTCACTTTGTTGGTCGCTCTTTCATGTGCCCTTTAAAAGGCAAATCGACTTGATGGGGGACTCGAATTGACCGATTCAAAGGTTTAGGGCTCATACGTTAAGGTTTAAACATATCGAAAATGTGACTTGCGCCCTCAAAATTTGACATTTCCGTTTCAAGAGGTCTAGATTCCGAAATGTCCGTCCGCCGTCCGGACCGTTTTGGGCAGTAGGAATTTTTTTTTTAATCTGAAATTTTGACAAAATACTCAGTTTACCATCTAGTTGTGCCCGCAAGGTTTTCAGCCCAATCACCCGAACCTGTGGGGCGCTATGGGGCTACGGGAGGTTTTTTTTTAAGGCTATGGGATCGAGTTAGGTGCCATTTTCGAAGTATTTTTGGACTTGAAATCCATTTTTGGGGGCCCCAGAACGATTCGATTTCACTGTGGGGACTTCCATGGCGCTACAAATGGGATTCTTGAAGGATCCCAGGAGTTGAAATAAGGGGTCGTTTTCCGAGTAATTTTGTACTCATAGGTAATCCATTTTTGGAGGTCCCACACCTGTCCAAACATTGTACAGAAAATCATTTGAATTTGGGAATTTGATCATTTTTCCTAAACTTTTGACACATAATTAATGTTTGCACGGTTAATCTTTCAAACAGTAAGAAAGGACGTGTTTCTGGACTTTTTTTTTTTAATTGATAGAAGGCTTCCAAATTACACCGAAATTGGGGTTGAAATACAAATTGCAAGTTCGTACGAATTAATAGAATTTATGGAAAACTCGCAATTTGGATTTTCGGCGGATATCAGCGATCAGCTCCCAATGTTCGACGTTTTGCCAAGTTGGCCACCATTCAAAAAATTAACTGAAAGATCGCATAATTGCGTAAAATGAAGTCGATAAAAGTATACTATATACGATCACATTCACAACAAAGCGAACCATTTTCTTGTTACTCCAATGTCGCTAGTGCCAGTCTCCAAGAAAATCTATAAAAAATATGAAAAATCGAACTGCACTCTGGTGTCTAAGGTGGGAAAATAGTCGTCAAACCGGAAGGGCTATACGTGACGTCACGCACGTCCTTTTTGAATCGACCAGAACAACTTAAGATGAATATAAACTACGTGAAAGACTTGTTGTCACACAAATGATGTATTTTTCTCTTTTTGACTTCTATCAACATGGCACAGGATGATGTAACCCCAAATTCGGGTGAACGTCCATTCCTAAATTATGATAAACTCAAAATCTACCTTAAATTGAAAATTACAAAAATTGTTGGTTATTTATTGGAAGGTATTTATTCGAGGCTGTGGTAATTGCCCAGTTTTTAATTATCCACCGGGTATTTACCTCCTTGACATCCCTGCTCGTGGCTAATTTCTGAGATAAGGTTTCGTTTCATCCTTGAAAATTCTCTACTCCATTTTCTTATAATATCAGAGTTGTTTACTTTTGGAGATCGGTGTAGACCCTTCAATGCCGACGCTTGTAAAAAAGAATGAATGAGGCACTTGGCATAGACGGCTCTCTGTGCAGTCTACTTATAGATTTGAAAGGATCACCCAAAGGTTAATCTACTCCTCTACCCTTCTTGTATTTTTATGTAATTATCTTCGTCGTTCGGGTTTGCATACAAAACACGAATTTCCCAAAACGTTGGTGCACTCACATAACAACTATGTTGTGCGGCTGCTCTAGCACTTATTTCTATTCAACTGGATACAACATTATTGTTGTATCCAGTTGAAATTTTCAAAGTCCCGTTTCTTTTTTGTTCACAGAAAAATGGAGAACTTGTGGGTCGATGGGGCGATCGGCGCCATCAAAACAATCGCATTCGTTTGCGACATCATCACATATCCGCTTTACTTGGTTTTGCAAAGGCCATGGGAGAGGAAAGAAGCTTCAAGACGAGTAAAGGTAAACGCACTACGTCGTGTCAACTTTTTCAATAATTGAAGAATGGATGAATCAATTATTAATGTCGCTGTTGAATTGATATTTGTTTAGCGTATGTTTGTGCTTGAAAGGTTCGAGCTTTTTTCATTAATATCGTCCTAATTATAAACTGCCCATGCGATCGATTCATGCTGTGATAAATCTTGTGGTCATCGGATTATCAGGAAGGGTGAACTCACTTTTTCAACAACTGTTATCTCTCCAGGGTCGCCCAAGCTACTTGAAAAGACAAGTGGAGTTTCCTATTCTCCAAATGAGGTCTAGGTTTAAACATTCTGTTTTTGTCGACTAATAATTCTCAACAACTCGACGATTTTCAAACATACGAAATATTGAATTTGGCTGCATTGGATTTCGGAGAATTTCTTGAGTTTTTAGAGGGCACTCCGTGAAGAAACCGAAACGTCAATAATGTGAACCAGACGGTCGGAAGAGACACGCGGAATTGACCTTCTAAAACTTCAAAGGACCTGAGCCTCTTTCCTCTACTTGTAGAGCCGTCGGGCTTCTCCGGGACGAGAATGTAGGGCAAAGTCAAGGTCGGGTGGAGCAAGGATGGCTCATCTGTGTCAGTGGACTACCCCCTTCTTCCCTTTGTGTCGGGTTTATTATTTGCCTACTATGATTCGTTGTTAGATTGTCAGGTCGTTGACTCAAAAACGAACGACCAAAGACTTGCTGAATCATCTTAGCAGGATATTTACACAATGCAGCCCTCGATTGTATCTTGATTAAGGGGAGTCATCAATGAAGCTCCGGTCCGGGATCGTGCGACATAGTCTAAAACCACAAGGCGTGAAAAATTAATACTTCTGGACACTGAGGCTTTCACCCTTGGGTTTCTGGGAAATTTTCTTTTTCTACGTTCCGTATTTCGTTATCCAATTGGCGCTTTAGGATACCGGTTCTTGACAAGTGGACCACTTGTGCACCAGGTGCACCTTCATTTAATTTTTAATGATGTTGTTGATAGTTTCTTCCTGCGTTATTTCCCACTATCGTGTCAAGGGTGACACGTTTCCGCTCATGGGTTATTCTTGGAGGTCCTAGTCATTATGTATAACAGGTTCCTCATAACAAGTTAGCATATTTTCCTACTTCCCTCTAATTCCTTTAATTTTCTCCCATGACTACACGATTTCAACGGATAAGGCTATTAGTTTCCCGTATTTTTCTCGTTTGATGGTTATCAACCCATTGACGAAATATTACGGATTGTTTCAGGCTGAAATCCTTCAACAGGATAAGAAAAGCATAACGTACAGATCTGTTGACCAGTTCAGCGATTGTCACTTGAAGTTGAGGGCTGGCAACATCGACACTATGGATAAAGTCTTGAACTTCGTCAAGGACATGTACAGGAACAAAAAAGCCTTGGGCACAAGGGAAATATTGGCTGAGGAGGACGAACCTCAAAGCGACGGAAGGGTTTTCAAGAAGGTAATACTCAGTTTCAAAGCTTTTATCAATTTTCCGATTTTAAAAAAGTTCCCAAAAGTTTTAAATAGTGGAAGTAGGGGTCAACAACTCGGCCAACTTTAAAATAGGAAAATTTGGTGGAAGCCGTCTTGTTCTTCTTCCTGCACTCCAACAGAAATTATGGGGAATGGAGATTTTTGTCGATAGAAGGCTTTCAAATTGTTATTCAAAAGGGTGTTTTTTTAGTGTTCTAAAACACGGATCAAAACTCTGAACGCTAGTTCATAAATAAATAAATAAATTTTATTTATATAATTTAGGGGAAAGCCGAAGTTGAAATTTGCGGAAGAATCTGTTTGGGTTGCTGCACAACTCCCCCCCCCCCCCCCCCCTTAGTCTGTGATTCTACATACCTACACACGAGTTGTCCCCTTGACGTCTCAGTCCGGAATTCAAACTTGTGAAGAAACTTGTAGGAACTCTTAGCTCAACTTCAAGGCAACCATGGTGGCCCGTTTACTTGGCTACTTACGTTCCTAGGAACAACCACCAAGCAATAGCGTTGGCCTACACCAGGGGTTCAACCTCGGCGGCGGCGAACCTCGAGAAAAATTGATACATTTCTACAAAAATAAACGTAGTGTGAATAAATGAAACTGAATACTGAAAAATTCATTTTACTGGAAATGAAAAAAAAAAATTAATGAACTAGGCTGGTCTCTCGGTCGCTTCCCCGGACATTTGTTGCGGTGTACAGTGATGCAAATCAGGGGCATCTTTCCCCCCAGATTTGGGAGGGTTTTTTTTTTTTTTTTTTTTTTTTTTTTTTGTCCCCGGTGGATTTTGGGCAGTAAATGTCGTCAGATTTTTTTTTTTTTTTTTTTTTTTCAAAGGGGATAAATCCCCTGCTTAAATTTAAGCATATTTAATGTGGGAGAATTCGGGATAACGATGATTATAATCAATTTATCGGGATAATAAATTTATCGGAAAAATGATAAAATCTTTTGATCTTTAGAATAATTTAATTATTAAAAACATGTAAATTTTCATCCTCCCTTATTATCGTATTAAATTTTCCCCCCCGTCAGGATGGAACACCATCATTATTTCAATATTCTCTTAATAGGTAACCAACCCACATTTTCCCTGAATTCGGGAACGAAAACTTTGATTGGTCTCATAATAGTTAGGAAATCATGGGCCGTCGGCCTTTTTGCGTTTCCTTCTTTGTTTAAAAATATAAAAATCAGTTGATACATAAATCCATCCTCAGTCCACCCCATTTACGGCAGGAATTTTTAGCAAGTGAAGTAAACTAGCTTGAAGAGGCATAATAATAAGGCTAATTAACTAAACTTTTATTTGGGTACATACCGCAATCTACGAATTTAGTGTCTTCTATCTAAAATTTAGGTTTAATCTAAACACTTGAGTAAGAGGGGGTCCGCAGTAGAAATTGTTCCGTGAAAGGGGTCCACAAGCCAAAGGTGTAGGCCCTGGCCTACACAGCATCATTACATTGGTTGTTAAAAGTATACCTAATCTATCCATTTACCCACTTTTTGAGATTACAAAAGATCGAACAGGAAGAACAGAAAATTTCTTACGGTAAAAAACGTCGCGTGTAACATATTCGGGATCCCCTTCATTTTTCTTACCTACGTTACAAATTCCTCCCCTCACTAAAACCCAATGGGCTTCTTGAAAAGGTCAGAATTCAGCATTTCTGACAACATATTCGGATTCAGCACCCTTTAAAACCCATAAACCCCAATTTTTAGTTCGAAAATCCGTATAGGTACGTGCTGATCTGTTTTCGAAATGTTAGAGATTTTGAAATGAACGGCATATTTGACGTCACACCTCGCCAGGCTGGGCGTCGAGTAGTTGGGCACTGAGCCGCCAGAGCGCTAAATAATAAATCTGAACAGAATCGGAATAAAAACACTCGGCCCTGGTCGATTTTTGAATAACCTTCTTTGATAATAACCTCGATGCTCAATTTTCGAATGACCTTCTATAATGATTAACCCGATTTTCGATGTTTGGGGTCGAATTTTCGCGTAGCAAAGTTGGCTGACTTGCGTAGATGAGAGAGAGAGGGATCTCCCGGCCAATCAAAAGACGACGAAGCAGCCCACGTCATGTACCCTCTCCAGACCTCGGAATTCAAATATCATATTTTTCCTAAGGCCCTATAAATAATTGAAACGGGTTTTCAGCAATATGGACCCGTTTTCGTAACTTTTGAAGCACGACCTTTGCAGGAAAAAAATTTTAAAAAATCATTAAAGGAGCTCGTTCTTGATACTTCTTTCCCCTCCTAATCTTTGACGTTCTCTTGTCTACGTTTTAAAGTTTGTTTTGCCCATTTCAGTATAATTTGGGCGAGTACAAATGGAGAGACTACGGCCAAGTCCACACGGAAGCCCTGCAATTCGGACGAGGACTCCGGTCATTAGGCTATGCACCAAAAACAAACGTTGTCATTTTCGCTGAAACTCGGGCGGAATGGATGGTTGCTGCCCATGCTTGTTTCAAACAAAACATTACAGGTAACTTTGAATTGGTTTCATTGCAGCTGTACTTGAATGACGAAAGCTTCACTCCTTGTATCCAAAAGAACTACTTGATATTTACTGCCTGTTTTCTTTTGCAGTCGTCACGATCTACGCTACGCTCGGTGATGAGGCCATCGCTCACGGCATCAACGAAACGGAAGTCGAGTTGGTCATCACAACCCACGACCTTCTCCCCAAATTCAAGAAAATCCTCGAGCACACTCCCCGCGTCAAACGCCTCATTTTCATGGAAGATCAACTTAAAAAAACGGACAGGAACGGGTTCAAAACCGGAGTCGAACTCATCGGGTACAAGGAAGTTCTTGCCAAAGGCATCGCCGCTTCCAATATCGGTAAGATTCCTATGGGAATAAGCTCAGATGAGGAAAGAAGAAAGAAAGTGAATCCCGAGCAGGCGATAGATGAAGTATTGATGATACAACTTTTATTTCCGTAGGTGAAGCCCCTCCTACAAAGGACGACGTAGCCATCATCATGTATACCAGCGGTTCAACAGGCGTACCTAAAGGTGTTTTGCTCACTCACGACAACATGGTTGCCACACTTGTCGCATTTTGCGATCGCGTTCGCATCTATCCGGATTCCGACGTTTTTCTCGGATTCCTCCCTCTGGCTCACGTGTTCGAGTTGTTGGCAGGTTTGTAGATCGGAAATTATAATTATATTATGTGTACTATTTGCCAAACAACTTTATGCGTACTCACCTACATCAGGTTGACTGTGTTAGGGTGGTTCTCAGATAACTGGCCATTTTAGCGTCCGTTATGGATAGTTCTCCCATTTGAAAGGAAAAGGTCAATTTTTGGTCATGGGTTGCAAGGTAGGACGTCGTTCGTAAGGAAACACATTAAAATGATCGAAATTCCTATAAATTATGACGTTTTTGGAAGGTTAAAGTTTTGACATGTCATTACCGTAGGTAACTGTCCCATGACGTCTATGTCAATTTTTCAGTGTGTTTTTATACTGTTAAGAGCCATTTGGGGGTTGCCTTACAATTTTTATCATGTGCAAGGTTATCATTGTTACTTCCTCCACTCTAACGGCATTTTGGAATTTGTAATATTCGAAGCAATGAGAAACTCCTGTCCCACGAAAAAAGTTCATTACCATCACCGAAATGAAAGTAGGTGCCAAACAGTGAAAGAAATGGAAGTGTGGTGAAATTGCGAAAGATCAACAGTAGGCCCCTCAGAAAAGTCAGGGGAAGGCGGGCCCAAACTGCCTGTCATGGTCCTGACGCTGCTTAGAAGGTCGAGTTTCAAGTTTGTACTTATCAACTCATCGTTACCATAACAGTTTACTATAGTTCAAGATTTTTTAATTTTGAAATCTTTTGTTAGGAGTACCAAAACCATACAGTTTTTCTTGCCCCTCTCAGGTCTAAAAACAAACTGAAGTCTCGAATGTCAATCCATAACCAAAATCCTGTCATTAGCGTAGCATTTTGTAATTGTTACGGTAATGACGTTTCCAGAACGTTAATGACCTGAGTAATTATTTGGAAGATTACTTTAATACGCAAGAGGGTGATGTTGAAATTGAAGGGATTTTATAGATCTAAACGAATTTTGGTAGGAAACTGATTATTTAGAGCCTCTGATTTTGAATCAAATATTTACCAACACAACAACACAACGTATCATTTTACGGAGAAAATGAATTCCAATTCTTTCTCTCCTTTGTATCGTCACCAGGGAAATCCGTAGACTAGGAAAACCCATGGTATCACCTCCTTTCTTTTTTTCTGAGTTCGACAACCTCAAAGTGGCCCGTTATCTGAGAAGTACCCAGTTACCTCTAATAGCTTAGTGGACTAAATTATTTCCTGCTCTTAAATAATCCCTAATATGACTGTTACAGAATCTGTTTGCTTGCTGCGTGGCGTTTCAATCGGCTATTCAACTCCTCTTACGCTTTTGGATACGTCTAGTAAAATAATGAGGGGCTGCCGAGGTGATGCCCCTATTCTGAAACCCACTGCCATGACTGCAGTTCCTGTAAGTTGGCAATTCTGCTTGACGTATGGGTCGTTTTCGAGGAACGGAGGGCAACATTTATTTTTATTTAATAAAAACTGAATTACAGTGGGGTATACATACAATTTTTTGCAGCTTATTATGGACAGGATTTCTAAAGGAGTTAACGAGAAAGTAGCCAAACAAACGCCGTTTAAAAGAGCACTTTTTAAATTCGCATTCGAGTACAAGAAAAAGTGGATGAAGCACGGTTTCTCTTGCCCACTAATGGACATGTAAGTACTTTGTAACTGCTTTTTGTAAGATATGGTCCTGCGAACCTTTTGTGGGACGGGAACAGTTTCAATGAATACATTCAGTATTTGTATTAAATTTGGGGAAATACGCCCAACAATGAAAAATGGTTTCTGCTTCTGCAGGATAGTTTTTAAAGCTACCCGAAACCTTCTTGGAGGTCGCATACGCCTGTTGCTCTCAGGAGGGGCACCTCTCTCACCAGATACTCACGAGACTGTTAAAATTTGCATCACTGAAACAGTAACACAAGGCTATGGCCTTACGGAAACATGCTCGAGTGCAACCGTCATGGACTGTAAGTTGTACTTTCAAATGCTTCTGTATAATGAAGGTGATACGTGTTTGTATTTTTTCCCCCATAATGTTCAGTATTAACGTTATTTGAATTTCCCTTTTAGCTTTGGATGATACGACTGGAAGGGTGGGTCCTCCTACGACAATGTGTCATATCAGGCTAGAAAATTGGGAGGAAGGCAACTACAGAGTCACTGATAAACCTTTCCCAAGAGGAGAGATTTTGATTGGTGAGTCAAGTTTTAACACGTTTATTTAGAAGTATTTTTCTTTTATCAGTAACCCGGCAATTCGCTCAAACTCCAATCCTATTTGGGTCTTCCATCGTACAGTAGCACCAGCCTGTGAAACAGACTACATGGGTCACTTTCTGCCTCCTCTCAGGCCACAGATTTTAAATGGTTGTTTTCTAAGCCATCGCTTTCTATCATGGTCATCCTTTTTTATAACTTTCGAACGATGTCTCTATTGGAAGATGTGTCGAAAACGTTATTCAAGGAATCCATTAAATGTAATGTGTGTTATAATAAAATTTACCTGTACTCAGGTGGGAATAACGTTTCTCCCGGTTACTACAAGAATCCTGAAAAGACGAAAGAGGACTTCTTCAGTGAAGATGGCAGGAGATGGTTCAGGACTGGTGATATCGGTGAAATGCAGAGAGATGGCAGCTTGAAAATCATCGGTGAGTCCTCGGTGACGTTATGTTTCCTGAGAAGAAGACACGGACGGAAATTAAAAATTTACTAACCTGTATTTTCAGATCGTAAAAAGGATTTGGTCAAGCTGCAAGCCGGAGAGTACGTTTCCCTTGGAAAAGTCGAGTCCGAATTGAAAACTTGCCCGATCGTTGAGAACATCTGCATATACGGCGACTCGCATAAGGACTACACCGTAGCACTTGTAGTACCCTCGCAGCCTCATCTTGATGAAATTGCCAAGAGTCTAGGAATCAACCAGGAGTTTGAAGAGCTTTGCACGAACCCGTTGATAGAAAAAGCTGTCCTCGACATCCTCATTCAACACGGGAAGAAATGTAAGAAGAATTGGTATTGTTATTTTATTAGACTAGGGGAAAGTAGGAATGTTTGGAAATCGTTTATGAGGCTAAAGACCCAACGAAGTGAGCATTAATGGTGTGGCAAAATAGTACGTAATTAGTAGATCACAGGGACTTCCCAATGCACGAAATATGAGCCGCCAAAGAGAGAAAGGGGTTTCCAGCAACAAAGAAACAAAGTTGTTCGAAGAATTTTTAAACAATGGTCTTGAAATTGAAGCAAATATTATTGGGCAATCGGGAAAACAACAGAACTACGACAAAAGGATTTTTTACAGAAAGACTCTAGCAGGGGAGAAAGAAAGAAAATATACCGACAGGGGCGACACCTTACTTACGCAACGCTACTGCTATGTCTTTGCCCCAAATCACTTTCATCAGGAAGTCCATTCCCCATCCACCACATGACAACCTGGTGGGGCGGGGAAGTGAGCCAAACAGTTCCATCGCCTCCAGGCAGAGAGCTCCACAGTCTGTCCCGCTAATTTCAAACTATCGACACTAAAGCTGTTTCGGCAAAATTAAAAATAACAGTTGCAGCCTCGATGTGATCAAACATACCTACCTACGTTTCAAAAGAACTGAAGCTGGCTTGCCGGAGTCAATTCAAAAGGTTTTGGTGAAACCGTTTCAAAATAATAGTTCTCTGCTTCCGTTTTGGTTTCATCTTCATGAATGAAACAAAGGAACCGAAACGGCCGGTTTTTTTTTTTTTTTTTTTTGGTTTTTTTTTTTACGGCTGTTTCACGTTATATGAAACTATTTCGTAGTTTTTCTTATGAAACAGTTTCTCATCACGTTTTTTTCTCATCCCTAGTCGCTACTCCAAATCAAAATCGTGCACTAAGTTAGGCTGTATCAATTTCGCTTGCAAATTTTTGTAAAGGTTTTGTTGTCTCAGGGAAGCTGTTTACTCTAATTCATAGGGAACTGCAAAATTTGCAATCTGCAAAAATTCAGTATTAAATACTGAATTTTTGATGGATGGTAGAAATTTAATTCAACCGTTTGACTATCTTCTAAGATCTTAATAGCTTGGTAGTAATGAACAGATGTAAAAATATAACGGATTTATTATTTTCAGGCAAATTGGAGAAATTCGAAATACCCGCTCAAGTTAAACTTGTCACTGAAGTCTGGTCCCCCGACATGGGTCTCGTCACAGCCGCCTTCAAACTCCGAAGGAAGGACATACAGCAGAGATACCAACACGAGATTAACCGCATGTACGCCTCGTGATTGATACAGTTCCTCTTCCGTTGAACGCCGCTCGACTTCTTCTTTCGATTAAAAGCTGAAGACGGAGATTCAACTTGTAAGCGCAAGAAACCCCAATGATGAAAAGTCGGAAAAGAAAACCCCCTCGAACATTGAACGTGACCTCCCTGTGTACACAACATCACACTACGTCCAAACCCTCCCAAGGCTGGGGTCATTTCTCCTCATTTCTTGCCCCCTTTCCTCCCATCGCCCCTCAATGTGTCTATGCCCTAAAGAAATCAAATTTCGGATATTTTGAAAATGTCGCGTTGATTATTGCGCTAGCAACTCATAATAGTAGCCATACAAGTTTTGTTGTTTTTGATTTTGTATATATTGTTAAGGTACATATTGAACTGTACAGTGTATATGGGTGATTCAAATTTGTTATGTATATCTTTGGTTTAGATGGGATCACACACGCAAAACTTGAGCTGCTTAAATACATACGCAGTTCCAAAAAGGGCTTACTTAAATATTAATTTTTTTTAAATACGTTTATTTGCATGTGAGCATCACCAAGTTATAAGCTCTCCATTGGCCGGCATTTCTGAATACACTCAAATTCTGCCAATCGGTACCTTTGTCCACTTCTTGTAAGGAACTTTCCTGAGTTTTCAACTACTTCATTGTCGTTTTATTTAACACAACTACATGTTTTTTGTTTTTTTAAAGAACCAAAGTTTCTTCGTGAAATGAACCAAGTTCTAAGTTCTAATGAACTAAGTTCTGTTGCCCGGGGGCTCATCTTTTGTTCTCAGGAATAGGAAAATTGGAAGATTTTTTAATGATGTAATGATATATATTTTTATTAAATGAAAAAAAGAAGCAATTGTCGTTAAAAGATGTCAGGGGTTGGTTGAAAAATTACGCTATGGCTTGATTCAGGCTGTGATAATAAGGTACTACTATGAATATTCACTTCTAAAAAAATCAGTGTTGCCGGAGCGGAACCTCTTTGTGAGAAATTGTATAAAAAGCAGAGGTTGTAATGAAAGGATATCCTTTCATATGAAGATTATCCAGTGTTTGTGATCTCCCTTGATTCTCGCAGTCCTCGTATTTATTTAAAGCTGTCAAGTCAATTAGTAGCTCACAAATGAGGCTTGAAAATCCTAACAAATTGAACGTCTCCCTCATCTTACAAGATTTTCCTGGAGAAGATTCCCTTATTACCTGCTTGCCTGACAGTTGTTTGAAAACCTGTAGTTTGTTAAGTTTTAAACGGAAATGCAATTGAATTCGCACGATTCCGTAGATGGCCGTAGATGGTTTAAGAATTCTATTTATTTTCTCTTATCCTCACCTTTTGTTGTGCAATACACAAATTTCGAAAAATACTTGGTTCCTTCATTCTGTTCCCACTCTTCTTGGGCCGTTTCCGTTTGTATGTCAGTCTTGAAGACCTACCGAAGTGTGAATCCAAAGGATTTGGATCTCATTTGGATACTCATTTTACTGACACAACTCCTTGACATTTTTCCAAACGGGCTATGATCTTCCGCCAACCGATTTTCTGTGAATATGGTTACATGGTTTAGAACAAAACAGTGTCGGGAAGAATCACAAACTGAGTGAATTTCAAGGGAGACCTTTAAGCATCTTCCTCCTTTACTTATTGAAGTGTTACTTAACTTACCTACATACAGGTCTTTTGGTTGAGTCCGTCCTTACTGGCTTTTTTGCGCTGGTGGCTGGCGCTTTCGATGTGAAAACATCATCACCTGCCTGTTTGAGTGGGCGATTGTAAGCTGGGCCCAAGTCATGGGTGCACGATGTAAGCTGGGCCTAGTCCTTCCCCTTAGTGTGTAAACTCGGCCCAGGATGCACTCATACTCATAATCTCAAAAATGTAAATTATATACTGAATGAAATATACAGTGAAATATTAATATTAAGTCTAACGACCGAGCCGTCATCTCTCCTGCAGGCTGCCCTGGAAGTACTTTTCAAGTTCCCAGGAATGAAATTTTGGCGTTTCCGTGTGTGGTTTAGTATGAAGTGTTCATGTCGCTAGGACGCAGAATTTCCGAGATATTAGTGAAAATCTCATAAATGGCTGTACCTATCTCGGGGTCTATGAATGCTAGTGAACCCAATGTGGTCTCAAATTGTTCTAAATTGTGTCTACTTTAGAAAAGAATATATTCTTTTCTATATATAGAGGTTTTTATATTCTTTTCTATATATAGAAGTTTTTATCGAAAAGGTGGCTCTTCAGGGTCGAAATCGGGCAAAACTAAAAAACATTTTGCAAGGTAACATGTTCTATTTGACTGGAGTCCGATCGCCCAAACCCGTGGGGCGCTATGGGGCTAAAATGGGGCTACGGGAGGGGGTTTTTGAAGGCTTTTAGCTATGGGATCGAGTTAGGTGTCGTTTTCGAAGTATTTTTGGACGTAGAATCCATTTTTTGGGGTCCCGGAACGATCCGATTTCACTGGGGCGATCTCTAGGGCATTCGTGGGGCTAAAAATGGGATTTTTGAAGGATCCCAGGATGTTAAATATTTTTCGAGTAAAAAATACAGAATTTTCAAAAAACCGCATTTTTGAAGAAAAAATCCCCCCCAAAATTTTTTTTTGAAATATAAAAATCAAAAAAAAAATTTTTTTTAATTTTTTTATTGACAGAATTAAATGTTTGTACAAGTAACCTATATCACAGAATAATAAACCCTTGTGTAAAATTTGCAGCGTTTTTTTAGGTGGCCCGATGAATTTTGCCCCCGGGCCCGGATTTTCTCTCCACGGCCCTGGACTGGACTACAGGTGCGTGGACACTGGTCTACTTGGAGAAGGGTGACGGTGACGGGCCGGTCGTTCGGGTGTCGTTTTCACGCCGGTCGGTCGTAGTATAATTTATTCGAATCATTGACCCAATCGAGCACACATCGATCATTTTTGCAATTTTCGCAATAATTTTTCAACGGTTTAACTTCCAGTATGAAAATAAGTAGAAACGCCCATCACTAATCTCTAGCCAAATAGGGAAGAAGTAAAGGATATTCAATCTAACATCGTCAACGATCCAAAATAGTGGTCATCCTGGTATTTATAAAATATTGATGGGTTTGATCTTATTTTACCAACTTTTATTTATAATTAATTCCAATTGTGGAACTGGCGTTATATGTTGAACAGACAGCCGAAAGAGGTCTCAAAAAGATAAATGGGAAACCGACAAGTCTAGTTTTGGCAGTACTGTTCTTATCTGTTATCACCAACAGTTGGCAGCCGTGGATTTATAGTTGCTGATTATTCCACTCACCGAAATGAGCGCTGCAGTCTGTATTTTGTTCTCCTTTCAACTGTAGTGCGTAATCGTTGGTAGGGGTTTCCAAGTATCACTGGGGGTTATGATGGCGGTTGTTTGTGCGATCTACTAAACTATTTTGTGGAAATTTCCCACAAATATCGGGTGAAACTCTGCCGTTGTTCTGTGTCTACGTGTGGAGTTGTCCGTCTAGTAGAAGATTTCCTCTGGATTTTTTCGTAATCCGAAGGAAATTTACGGTGTTTTCCGCTGGCCGCTGTCGTAACATGGCGTTTTTAGCTGTCGTGGAAGTGTCAAACCCGTCAAAGCTATTTTGTTTGTAGTTTCGTGTTGAAGACGTTGTTGTATATCTTTTTAGCAATCTTCGATCCGCCGAGAAACCTGAAGGTATTTTGGATGTGGTCTACGGTGTTTCTCAAAGAGTATACTTTGGGCCACCCAAGTGTTTGGGAATGTTCCTCTCTTGAGTCATTCCTCTGAACGCAATCGGACATTTCCCTGGAAAAGACGGTTCGTCAACGCGTATTTTCGGTCGTAGTTGAGTTGATCGTTCACAGTGTATGGTGCAGTGTTATAGCCGGGCTTAGGGATGACCTAGTGCGTTAACCTATGACAGCACATCATTCTACATCGAGGACCTCCCCTCGGATCTGGATTTGGTCGTGGGCTTGACCGTGCGTCCTCCTAAGCACCAGGATGGCTTTCAATGAGGTAAACATCAAATTGAAAAATAGGTCTAGTCTGCTAAGAATTCGCCCACGCTGGGCTGCAAGTCGTTTGAAAAATGAAGGTGAAATACCTCAGGATCTACCTACACAGGTAGGCACTTTCGTGACCTTCATAACTGACTGCCCGTCCAACCGCATCAACCATCTGAAGAGGATCGCCGATTTGCGTAATTGGTCTCATGCATGCAATCAATTTGGGGAAGGCTCTTGGATTTGATGCCAAAAAGGGCTTGAGAAGAACGACAATAAACATTGGTCCTTATTCTTAATTTTCAAAATTATTTGGGTTTCCATCAAGCTGACAGCTGAGAGTACTGAGCGTCCGTAGTTTTGTTCGGCATCTATAAAGAAGTGGGATCAAAAGGTATTGGAAGTCCGGACTTCGAAATGTTTACAAACTTCAAGGACCCTAGTGGAAAGGCCAAAGGGAAGTCGAAGGGTAGCAAATTTAAATACTGTACCTGTGTGGCCGAAAAGACTGAAATCTAGAAATCCTGTTTGAGGGCTAATTTGCGATTTCAACACAATAGAAAGTCGTTACTATTGTACGAATACGCGAAACTAATCTTGAAGGTCCCTGGTTTAAACGTGACAGAGATTACATGTGAGTAATTCGGAACGACAAATTAATTGAGTCTTCTACAATCTAGATTTCCTTTGGCCGTGTTCGGGCAATTTCGCTCTCCCGCAAACATCCCCTGTTGCCGAATCAATTCAAGGTCTTGTTTACTTTGAAGTGAATTGGAGAGCTTCTTCGTTCTGTTACACAATCAATAAGATAGGATCTAAGGTTCGAAAGATTGACACTGATTGACGTTGATCCGAGAAGCACTCCGTTTTAATGACGAAGTTGTGCACTTGTAGTTTTGTCCTCGGATTCCTGTAAATCTAAAATCCTTTTGTAGCCGACTCATCTTCAACGAGTGACTTATACTGAAGAGACCAGGCCGAGTCCTGATTGCCTCTTAGTGATGGATGGGTTGAAAAAAAAAAAAAAAAAATCACATTTATCGGATTTTTTAAACGAAATACAAAATGATAATTTTCATCCACTCTAAATTAAAAATTAAGAAAGTGTCCTGGATATTTGAGTTACATCGTAGAAGCCCAAAACTCTGCTACTGATTAGTATTATGTATGTAGCTCTTTCTGGAAAAAATATTAGTCAAGATGCGGTTCCCTAGCCCATTAACGAATGATAAGGATGATAACTCAGGTGGTACTTGCCTCAACTGTTGACTGATTTTTATTTATTTTTTCCTTCTTTTGGTGCGCCGAATCGAAAATTTCAATTTACTAGATTTAATCTAATAATCAACTTACTTCATCACGTTTAAATTTTTGCTCCTTTGGGTTATCCTTAGTCACTGGGTTATAAATAAGGTTCATTTCACAGTGATAATAACCAACAAACGTTTTATTTCACAATGTCTTGATGAAAAAAAGTAGGTAGGTAAATCACAACAACAAAAAAGAAGAAAACATTTACCAACACAAAAAAATTCCCAACACCTTCCTTCTTCCCTTGAATGCTTCTCTTGGTGCGTTGCTTAGCGTATACTAGATTCAGCCCCCCTGTCTCTCTTCGCCATCGTCCTGTTATAATATAATACATTATGTAGGTATAAAATCCTCCTATAATCTCACGGGAGAGTATTTCTTGTTTGTTAACCACTACCGCCTGTATTTTGGATCGAGACAATAAACTGCAATTATCTGAACACTTTGAACATTAAGAAATCAAATTTCGCAAGGGAACGTGGCGTGGTACATTTTGGTTATTATTCCCGGATTCAGCGCCCCCTAATCTATAGGAATGCAAAACTGGAGGCAGTTTTTTTCGTCGTGTATCTGTGAAATTAATAAAAATCCTACGATTTTTGGTTTATTATTCTTGGAATAATACACCTGTTTTCGCGACGGAGGTCGACTACTCCGATCGGCCTCAAAATTTGACATTATCCGTTTCAAGAGGTTTAGATTCCAAAACCGAAATGTCCGTCCGAAGTCCGGGCCGTTTTGGGCAGTAGGATTTTTTTTTTAATCTGAAATTTTGACAAAATACTCGGTTTACCATCTACTTGTGCCCGCAAGGTTTTCAGCCGGATCGCCCAATCCCGTGGGGCGCTATGGGGCTAAAATGGGGCTACGGGAGGGTTTTTTGAAGGCTTTTGGCTATGGGATCGAGTCAGGTGTCGTTTTCAAAGTATTTTTGGACGTAGAATCCATTTTATGAGGTCCCGCAACGATCCGATTTCACTGTTGCAATCTATACGGCGTTCATGGGGCTACAAATAAAATTTTGTATGGTTCCGAGGTGGTCAACTATTTTTCAAGTAAAAAACAAAAACAAAAAAGCTGAAAAAAATCCAAAAACATTTTTTTGAAATAGGTATAAACATTTTAAAAATTCAAAACGGACAGTGACTCCAAGGATGACTCCACCAGCAGGTATGTTGGGGGATTTCTCACTGACTGAAGTGCGAACCCTTCTAGATCAGAAGTTAGGAGGAGGCAATTTGCCGAGTAACTTTTCATTTTTAGCTAATGTTCAACAAATAATCTCATTCGTTCTGAAATTTCATTTTATTTATTTTTCGATTTCTTCAAAGGAGTCCTGGAAAAGGGTATTTTGATTTAAATGATTTAAATCAGTTTGTAATGAGCTTGAGGAGACTGTTAAGAGGAAGCCGGTCTGTGGGGCGTGACCATTCTTGGCGAATTTTCATTTTTGTTTGGTTTTCGGGTAATCGAGTGGAACAATCGTCCAATTTCGGCACTCGTGCTCCCAACCTTTCGCCTCTTCGTAATCTTCATTTAGGGAATTTTCCCTCGGTGACGGTGGTCGTGAAGCCGGGAATGCCAGGATTTCTTGGCCCCCTGCCATCACGATGCAGCTCAGTCGAATTCCGTGGCGATGGAAAGACGGGAGAAGCGTGAAGATTTGAGATTGCGCGCGGAGGGAAAAAGTGGGAAAGAGTGCGCAAAACCGCACGAACCGACGAGACAGAGAACCCACTGCGGTTGGGGGAGGCAGGGGGTTGGTCCCGAAGTATTGCTAGACAACGATCACGAACTACTTCGTCTGTTGGATCGGAAAACTACTCTCCTGAGCTGGAACAAACGTCTCAACAAAGCCAACCTGTTATGCTAACTCTACAATGTAGATATTGTATTACTATGTCATTCGTTGATGCTTTTAAAATATCAGGGCATCCTTTCAATAGCCATGTGTGATGGTGGCAACACGATCCAAAAGCGATCAAGCGGCCCCGTAACAGCTCAAGCGCCAGTAGAATTTCTTCCTGTTATGAATACAGCTAACACCAGAGACACTTTGAACTTCACTTAATGTTTCCAAAATTGCCAATAGGTTCATATTTCACTCTCTTACTGAGGTAGAGCGAAGCTCGTTGTGATGCAGGGTTAAACTTGATTGTGATACAATTAATTAGGAATGGAAATGTGTCTGGATTATTCTTTTTTTTTTTTTTATCGATAGAAGGCCTCCAAATAATACTGAAAATGGGTTTAAAACACAAACTGCAAGTTCGTACGAATTTATACAATTTATGGAAAAATTGAAACCCGAAGTCAGCTCCTATTGGTCGACGAGTTGTCCACCATTCAAAAACTAAAAACTGAAGGATCGGTCACGTAAAGAGAGTCTCTCTCGTCGCTTTTGCAGCCTGAAGATATTGATGCCTCGAATTTCCCCAGGCTATGACGCAGTAGCTTGCTCTGCTCGCGAAGCAGGCGTGGTAAACCGAAAGCAGCACCCGTCAGACACCACACCTTTCAACCTTCTTATCATGACGATTGAGGAAGACAACCTGGGCACAAGCGCCTCGACATGAGAAAACCATGACAGACGGTTATCCACCGTCAAGCCCAAGAAATTCACAGCCTGATCCAAACGTCTGCTCAGGCCCACCTCGAGAGTCTTTTTCGAGTTCAAGACCAACGCATTGGCGGAGCACCAATTCTCAATCAAAGACGACCCGATTGCAGATTTTGGGGCAACTCTTCTCTCGAAGAACCCGCGGCCAGGGCTGTGATATCATCCGCAAATAAGAATACCTTAGAAGGGTCAGGAAATTGGCTAGTTCTGACATTTATGTAAACGAGGAAGAGACAAGGACCCAGGATACTTCCCTGTTTGACTCCACAGGGAATAGCAGCTTCTTCCGACACACAACGTGGTGGGTAAAACCGTAATGCTCAAGTTTTCTCAATAGCAGGTTGTGGGGAACGAGATCAAAAGCCTTTGAAAGATCAAATAAATTGATGGGTGTTAATTGCTTGTGCTCCAGTGCCAAAAAAACCTGGGAGAGCAAAGATAAAGCAGCACTGGACGTGATTTTCCCCCTGCGAAACCCAAACTGCTGAGGATGGAGCAGCTCATGACCATCCAAATGCGACCCCATTCTCTTGAGTACGGCTCAAAAACCTTCACAAAAATGGGAAGTTTGGAGATTGGGCGGAATCCACTGTAATCACTAGAGTTACCCTTTTTTGGAATCGGTCTTATAACGGCTCTCTTCAAACAGTTAGGGAACCTCCCCTCCTTGAAACATTTATTTATTATGTAGGCCAACGGTTCAATAATAAATCATGGCCTATTATAACTTGAAGTGCTGGTTTGGAAACTCAACAAGTGTGAACATGAAGAAGTAGAAGAGTTGAAGAGAAAATTGTTAACTTACTTCTAGGTCCCAAGAACGTAACGTGCCCATTGTACTGATGGTGGCAGGTTATCAACAACATTAGAATAAAGCTCTAGTGTTTCTAACAACACAATGAAGGGAAAAACGGAAAAATGTTCGTCTTTTTCCAAATATGAAATGACATATTTCATCTTGCTCCCGGTCCTTGGCCCCGGTCTCCCCAACACTTCTCTCAGGTTTCAACCTATCATGAAATTCGAGCCTACGGCGTTTTTGAAGTGTAACCGTTTTGAATACCCTACAGGTTGTTATGAGTACCGGGCAGGTGTGTCTTTATGCAAAATTCAACGTGTGGTCAATTCATTGACCCTCATTAGGTTTTTGCGAGCCACGCAATTTTCTTACTCCGGTCTTTTTAAATAAACTGAAACGTTGGCCAAGTAGACCTTTGTTGGATTGGCTTAAGAAACCTGCACCGCCTCAAATTATTATCTGTTGTTAATGATTAATGATTACTTATTTATTATTAAATCAATCAGGGATCTCTCTGAGATTATTTATTATTAATTATTGAAATTTTGGTCCATGTTTTTGGGTTTCATCAACATTGTTCATGGACTCCATAGTATCTCCTCCTATAATAGGCGCTTTTGCCTTTGTACAATACACAAGCAAAGGATCTGAAATACAAACTGTTTGTACAAAATACAATAGTATGGCATGTCTACATGGTGGACGCGAATAGGTATTTCTGCATTAGGCAAGTCGAGGGTTTCCTTCTAGAAACAATCAAGTTGTTTGAAGGCCATTACAGTTTTGAATCAGGCTTTGAGATCAAAGAGTGACTTGATGAGAGGCTCTTGAGTCATGAGGGAAAGATGCAGAAAATCCTGAGAAGCTGCGGGTGAGGTCGATACGTCCTGCATTGCGGGCTCGACCTTCGCGTCATTTTGAACCCGCCGAGCCTCCACTTGGCCACGTTTCTCAGGCCTTGGGAAGAAAAAGGGGTGCTCTGAAAGTCCCAAGGTCCAAGGAAGGGTGTTTTCTAAAGCTCATCCCCATGACGTCTGAAGCCTCCTTCTTGTCAACATTTGATCCGTAGGGGTGATCTCCTTTTTTTCTCGTTCCTAATGATCCTTGACCTCGCTTTTCTAAAGATGATTGAAGAAATCCCCGTCTTTCCCCGTCATTTAGGAAGGATAATGAAGAAGTCCTTTCCTCCATTTTCCTTCGCCAAAACTCACGAATTCTTCATTTTGAAATAATTAGACCACGGAAAAATGATAGCGCCAAGAAAACACCATCACTCCAGGAGGATTTGATTATTACGCTGTTTCTGTTAATATTTACATCGCGAGATAATTTTATTATAAAGTTAGCTGTTCGAAGATATTTTCAATTTTTCGAGTGTAAAAAAAAAAACCTCGAAAGTATATAATTGTACTGTAGACTGTTTCACGCTTATCTTATCTGAAGGTGTTGACTCATCTGGTTTGTCAAGCTCCCGGCCGGGATAACGGTGGAGTGGGTTTTGTCTGCCCTACAACTTTAAATCTCAGTAAATTGGAAATATCACTCGTGAAATTACCATTATCTTGTATATGGGTTTGATTAATTGACTATTGCACCATCCAAATTACACATTTTATCAGCAAACTGATGGTACAACATAGTATAATATATAATATTATTATATTTATATAGGTATTACAAAAGTAACTATTTTTTATATTATAAAAATAACAGTTAATATCAAAGAAAGAAGGACGGAAATTGTAGGGTCTTTGAAAAGCGGAGCTGGACGGACTGACGAAATGTTACATACTGCAAAAGTAGTGACATTTCACAACTTTTTGTTGGGTTTTTCTTCTTTATCACTTCTTATGTGGTCGCTATAAACGTCCCATTGTCGGTTCAGCCCATTAGTTGTTTAACTACCGATGGGAACCTGGCACATTGGGTGACCAATCTCCGTATCAGAGCCAATCTGTTGAATTGGATTGTCACTGCCACCCAGGTCAACCTCGGAATGGATCAATTGGGGTTGAGACGGACTGATGAATTTGGCGCATGTTGTAAACAATGGCGTAGAGTGGTGTGACACCGCTGTAACTGTTGTCCTAGTACGAGTATCGTCATAATTAGAAAGAATCGTTGGTTCAAGTTCCTTCGTACAAGACTTGTAATAACCAGATATTTAATAGGACACGTTCATACTTAGTATGAACGTGTCCTATTAAATATCTGGTTATTACCTTCAGAATTCATTTTTCCTTCAACTCGGATGGAAAAGAGTTGTGTCATCAAAGCTTATTGTCATGTGGGTGGTAAGTTGTTGAGGTTCGGTCAAATTAGAAGATGAATTTGCCGACGTTTCTGAAGATTTCTTCATCGGGGTCTATGGTATAGATTTACAACGATTTGCGGTACAAATTCTTAGTTGTTGGGGACTTAATCCTGACTTACAAATTTGGACATTGTTGGTGACACTAGACACTATAGAGGAGTTGTTGAAGACCTATCAACATTGGGAAGAACATGAAAGTACACATTGAAAGCTACGATTACAGAGTAGACGACTAATAGGTGAATATAGAACAGGAAGACCCTTTTTAAACTAATGTGAAAGGGGGAGGGGGAATAATTAGATATATCAATAAAAATGAAAAGTACCTAAAAATTAAGTAACAAAAATTGAGAAAAAATCGCCAAAATAAATAAAAATTCGTTTGTTTTGGTGGTTTATTTTCAGTTTGTTTACTTAATTATTTAATAATGAATAAAAATAAAAATAAAATCCCTCCCCCATAAGATACGTGCACGTGTATGCACTCAAAATAAAAATGTTAACATGGAATAAAATAATGTTATGATAGAATAAAAGAATAAGAAAAACAGAAAAAAGAAGCAGGTTACTACTAATAATTGTACTTACATTATACTTATCGTATTGTTACAACTCATTTGCCTGGATCTGTCATTGGAATCGAAAAATGCCGATATAATTTTACTGTCGGTTATTGAAAATTTAATATGTCAATGACAATCGTGAATGACGAATAACCGTTCGAGTAAAACGAGAATTCACAATGGCGTTGAACTCCACCCACTTGAACTCCATTCGAGTCGAACAACCGACAGAACTCAGTTTATCTCTAATAATATTTACGCTCTCCAAACCTTGTAATTTTTAGCTTTTTTAATGAGGTGTCTAAACAATGGGATTGGGATGTTTTTGAAGGTTGCGTAACGTATCCTTCTCACCCTGTTGACGCATAAATTGGCCATTTTCAACTTGGCATCTACCTATTTGGCTACCAATAATTATTGAGAGCACGTATTCTGTTTATTGTGGGAGGGGTTAAATCAGGGGTGTCCAACTTGCAAGGCCTCAAGGGCAAAAACTAAAACCTTTGATCTGGTTGCGGGCCGTATACTATACATATAATATGTATACATATACATTTTGGAATCTTCAAACGCTTTGGCCATTTCAACGGCACATTTTTAAATTAAACTGGCATCAGTGAAAGGTTTTTTTGCCTTTGCTGGCTCAAGTGACACGGCATAAGATGCATGCAAAGAATGCGTTTGAGAGTGCAATATTTTACGAAACATATCAGTTTGCTGTTTAAGCTGCTTCTTCAAATCTACAACTAGCGCACTCCGACTTTCATTTGTATACGTAGCATACTTCTTTTCATGCATTGCTGTGTAGTGTCTTCTCACATTATATTCTTTAGGCACAGAAACAACATTCATGCACACTAAACACTGCAACTTTCCATTTTTGTTAGCAATCAAGTAATCACTCTCCCAACTTTCTTTGTAACTCCTGTTCACACTGTGAATTTTACGTTTTACTGATTTTTCACTCATAATTGTATTGAAGTTTAAAGAATCAAGACAAAGAATGAATGAATTAACTAAGATATGTAACAGCCAACACGTCAGTAGCACACTGGCAGTGCTACCACTGGCAGTGCTACCCGAACAAAAACCCCCCGAGTCGCGGGAAAAAAACCTCAAAAAAACCCTGACCGTGATGCCCACAACCATGGAGGAAAGAAATTTCTTTCCTCCATGCCCACAACAGACTACCTACCTAGATTGCTTGCCTCGATCCCTATTTAACAACCCACCGGCGTTTAGGTTTTTACCGTGACCCTCTGAGCATTGATTATCAGATGTGTCATGCTGCGCCTCACACGACGATCGGCTTTACGTCATTTGGTCCTTCGTATCATATCATAATAATTATAAATCTTTTTTTACAATGGTAGCATTTAAAGAAAATAATATTTTCTACCATTGTAAAAAAAGATTTATAATTATTATGATACGAAGGACCAAATGACGTAAAGCCGATCGTCGTGTGAGGCGCAGCATGACACATCTGACATTTTGGCGAAATCGAGTTAGGGATGGTTTCTCATTCAAAATTTCGCGCCTGAGCGATTGGCGCAAACAGTTTTTCAATTTGGCCACTCGTAGCGCTAATATTCGCAATTTTGTCAGCATAGCACAACTGAAACCACCCTTCAGCAAGTAAAAGGCACATATAAAGGCACATCTGCACAGAATGCGGCGCAGCATGCATGGTCATGACCACGTCTGACATTTTGGCGAAATCGAGTTAGGGATGGTTTCTCATTCAAAATTTCGCGCCTGAGCGATTGGGGCAAACAGTTTTTAGATTTGGCCACTCGTAGCGCTAATATTCGCGATTTAGTCAGCATAGCACAACTGAAACCACCCTTCAGCAAGGCACATCTGCACAGAACGCAAAAGAGTTTTTAGGCTCTCCTGAAAAGTTGGTTAAAGTTAGATGTGTCATGCTGCGCCTCACACGACATTATAAATATTATAATTTATTATGATTTCCGTAAAACCTTCGCGGGCCGGATGCGGCCCGCGGGCCGCCTGTTGGACAACCCTGGGTTAAATAATGGTGGGCAGAGATGCGCAGCTACAAGTAGTTATTGCTACTTTTGTCTCAACTACTTATTTCTCGGAAGTAGCTGTATCTCGTAGCTGTAAAAAAGTAGCTGTCCGATTGCAGCTACAAACTAGTAGCTGCAATTACGTTTTATGAAAGTAGCTGTAGTAGCTGTAGCTGTTAGTATCTGTAACTACATTGTAATAATACTACTGTAATAATACTAATCATTATTAATTGCTCTATATAAATTATCATAAGTGTGAAGGTTTATAAGTCTCAAAATGTTGAGGTCTTTCGATTATTTGGGGGGGGGGGGGGGGGGTGCAGAAATTAATCCCAGTTCTGGGTACCGTAATCTTGGTTTTCCTCCTAAGTTGTTGAAGGTAGAATGTGTTGAAGTACTTCACCGCGGTGAACTTTTGAACTGGAATGTTGATTACCCTTTCGATATGATCATGTACAGCGAGAAACTCCGGTGTTCCAAATCGGCCGTAATCTCCCTTCCGTTCTTATTCATTTGCTCGGGACGACCGGGAAGGGACTTCGTTCGCCGCGTTACACAACAATGAGATTCTGGGGAGAAAGTTTGAAATGTCGTCAAATCGTTTCGTTCCCCTCCTTCACTTCTTCTGCTCGGTTGAGCTTTTCCTGGAGCTTCGCCTCTTGCTCAATAGTGGCTCTCGCTTAGCATAAAATGTGGAGAGAAATCTCTTTTAACTTTGAAGCGTTTCCAAATGCTGGCGAGTTGAACCCTTTTATTTTCATGATCAGGTCTACATGTCGTCCACCTGTTGATTCCACCTCATCAATAACACCCACCTCACAATGGCCACTCGCAGCAGAGCCGTACTGACGTGAATAACCCTAATAAGGAAGATAACGCAATCAACTAGGGGTAGCCGAAAACCTCTGGAGTTTAATGATGGTAATCGAAAGACGGACGGGTGCCCAGCAACTGAGGGGATCTGGGGCTAATCGATGGACCGCACTTACTGGTAATTACCGGGAAAAGCCACTCGGAAGTGTACCAACTTCCATTGGTTTAATCCCCTAACTACAATACCCTTCAACCATTAATGAGGTTTAGCCCTTGAAGCTGTTGTGGCTTCGCCTTGACTATTATGATGAAAAACCAAATTAGCTAAGTTTGCCAGGCTCGTTTTTATTATAGTAAGGTGGTCGTTCTTTAGCTGTTTTCAGTTTCATAGTGATAATAGTAGGCTGTGAGCAAGTATTGATTATTCTCATCTCTGAACTCCTCCGAACGATAAATTTTGCATAGAGTTTTTGTTTTGCGAGAAAACTCCATCAGAAGTTTTCAACTTCCGTTAAACTAGCGCTCTCCCTTTAGGATACGAACAATTTTATAACGAGTTGTCAACATGACAAATCGCTGCGATGGAAATAGCATTTTATGGACGCGGGGTGTACATTCCCTATTGATTAATCACTGTACTTTGGAAACTGGGTCGCATCAACTATGCTGGACACAGACGAACGATATTTTATTATTCTCTCCGCCTTTCAAACAAAAAGCCTAGCCGGGCCATTTTCAACTGATTAATCTTCTTCTTTTTCAAACAGGACAGCAGGTGTACACATACGTGTAGATGTTTTAATTCTTCATGCTTTTTTTTTTCAAGAGCGTATATTGTGATTAAGCAACGTTGCGGGTTCAACAGAAAACGCATCAAGAGAGAAAAACAAAGGATTCTCAAACCCATCTAGTTTTTTTTTTTGCTAAAAGAGGGCGAACAGCAAAATGGCGAAACCCTAGGGATAAAGAACGCTCAAATGGCATGATGAAAACATGTTATCTCGGTGCCTCTCGCTGGGATTCATACCGAAGGCGAAAGCGGTTTATTGTGAAATACGTTTTTCCTACGTCTTTGTTTTTTGTTTATTGTTCTGGGAAATTATTCTTCTATCTATTCGCGCCGGAGGTCGGCCTCAAAATTTGTCTCATATCGTCGCTCAAGTAGTGATACCTTCCGCCTCACCCACCGTCTTGGGGGGGGGGGGGGGATTAGGTGGTATCAGAACTTAAGCGACGATATAATACGTTTCATGATAATGTTTCAAAAATTAAATGTCCGCCGTCCAGGCCTGAGATTGTAGAAGTGCTACCAAAAAAATCAAAAATCTGGGAAAAAATCTGATATTTTGACAATAAAACAACGCCATATATATTCATAAAATGCAAGTAGGTATATATTCATGAAATTTGCAAGCATTTGCATTTTTTTCTGTTTAGTACGAAAGGACCAAGTTTTAGAAATATTTTTTATTAATAAATACTATTTTGGCAGAAAATATGATAGATTTAGAATTTATTTATGTAATAGTTATATTACAAATAGTAATTTTTCTGTTTAGTTATTTAGTTTTAATTATTTTTGTTTTAGTGGCTGTTGCTTTTGTGAATATATTCATAAAATATATATTCATAAACGCAAGTATATATTCATAAAATTTATGAATATAAGTATATATTCATAAAATATATATTCATAAAATTTATGAATATAATATATTGAATATATAATTTTGAATATATAATATATTGAATATATATAATTGAAAACGAGTATATTATACTCGTTTTCAAGCGTGTTAGCCCAAACCCCAAGGTTCCCAAAACCCCCCCAAAAGGGAGGAGTTTTTGACGGTTTTCAGGTGTGAGGTTGAGTTTTGTATCGTTTTTTATTTATGGACGTAGAATCGTTTTTTGAGAACCAATCCAAAACCATCCGGTCTCACTGAGGGGCTTCAAATGGGGCTTTTGAAGGATGCCAGGAGGTCAAAATTTTTCTTATTTTCGAGGTGTTTCATAAAACCGGTCAATGCCTGATCAATTAGGTGGTGCGCTTGTTGTATCGATGTGTAGCAATAGTAAAATCTGATAGGTATAGCTCGTTTCCAAAAAGGGGACAGCCTACTTGGTTCAGTCTCATTTACGCTGGTGGTTAGTTGACGAGGGCTAAACTCCGCTGGCCGTTGCAAACCATGTGAAATCGTACTCCTTAAGACATTAGCGGATTGGTGGAATTCGGCGTTGAAGGAATTATACTGGGAGGGAACCCTCGGATGGAGGAATTGCTAAATTACCTCTCGTACGTTTTTAAACGCGGCCACATTCTTATCCTACACCATCTGGTTTTGGGAGGATCCGCACAACGGGATCTGCAAGCCATTCGCTTCCAGTCTGTGATTTTCAGTCTGCCTTTTTACTCGGAAGTCAAATCGTTTTCTAAGCGGCTGAAGTGCCCAACCACCTGACCATCCCGATCATTTCGCGCTAAGCGTTTTTTCACTTACGTGGCCCCCTCGAGAGGTCTCTTCAGCTAAAAGTTTTATCACGCGATAGTTCTGACCTTTCGGTGCCGAGGTCAGTGAACCCTTATAAGGAGCTGATAAGAGTGTTAATTAGGTGTCTTCCAAGCGGTCTTTGAAAGGCGAATTAACGATTCTCGTTGAGTCTTTCAAATCGTTTTAGTGATCGATGGGGCGCTCGTCAATATTAAAGAGTGACACTCTTGGGTTGTGAAGATAGTGCCCATCTTTTCATCCACCTCTTATCATTTAGTCACGTTACCTCTCCAAAATGAGTGAGGGCTTTATCAATAAAATCTGTTAGCGTGAAACATGCTTTAGCCGTGACCTCACTGCACAAAAGCGTTAGTCGAGGAGGGAGACACATTTATATATAATATATAATATATATTATATATAAATGTGTTCTACTATTATAGTACCTACCTACCTTTCGAGTTTGTTACAAAAATGTCTTTATCCATCTTCTTTAGTTCCAAAACTTGTTTTATCCATACTTTTGCAGCAAAACAAGCTTTATCCAGAATTAAAATGCAAATTACGCAGGAAGTATTCCATTAACATTTTTTTCCATTATATGCTAAACTTATGGATGCAATAGCTTACCAATGAAAACAAAATTGAAGTGATTTGATGAATGTATGGAACACAGGAAGTTTTTTGCGATTTCCCAAAATTCAGCTTTTTGGATAAAGTCGACTTTGCTTCTCAGCTCCTCATATATATATATCTAATATTATTACGTACGTAATATATAAATATACGTTAGGCCACTAGTTCGGCATCCTCTTTTGTCTTAACGTTAGACCACTAGTGCGGCGTCCTCACCTGCCGTACGTTCGGCGTCACTAGTCTCACCGTCAGGCCACTAGTTCGGCGTCGGGCAGTTACTTTTCCAACACGCAAGATGGATTTCAATCCCACGGTTAATAAAAAATGTTCCATGTTTCTTGAATTTCAGCCGTAGGCTCGAAGCGAAAAGCATCCGGGGTTCCAAAGGGCCGAGTTTTTTGAACGGAGTTTTAATAATTATTTTTGGGACTTGACGAGTGTTCAAACCGAAACAATTGTTTAGGTTGGTATAATGCTATTTACACTATCTATGTATTTCTTATACATAATTACTTATATTTACATATATTTACTCGATCTATCCGGTTTGTAGCTTCTCGTTATATTTCCACAACGTTTAGAAAATTAAAAATCAGAATAAGCCGTCGTGCTTTGTTTCTTTGATCTTTTCCATTTCTGTTTTCTTTTGAAGACATAGTATCCCAAGAATTTTCTTTGATGAGAGCCCACACGCCGCACCAAAACGATTCCAGCGCCCCACTTTCCTGTGTCGGCCTCAACTGAACTGCTCAAAAGCACTCTGAAAGACGTTGTGTAGTTGACAGTGAATTCGAATGTTATTAATGATTGGGAGATTACAGTTGGTTTCACTGATGCGTGTTGAGTTGGGTTTTTAGTTAAGTAGCCGAATTCACCGAAAAATAAAATGAAGTTTTTTTTTTAAAATAGTCAACCACAAGCTCGGTGAAGCTGCAATCTTGTAACCCCTGTGGTTTACAGCCTGGTATCTGCCACAGGGAATATCGGAACCCGGAAGCGTTCCACCCAGATTCCGGGCCTTTTCCGGCCTTTAAAAGCCACCGGTTGTTGAGCGCATCCGAACACTGGGTGGAGGGTAACTGCTTGGGCGGAGGCCTCGGTAAAAAAAAAGAACATTGAACATTACGTTGCATGGTTTTGCCGTGAGGTCTACGGTTAAAAACCGAGGGACCCTTTAACGAGCAATATCCTTCACGGCGGGGGCGGAGGCAATTAGCCGAGGTGGCCCCAGGACGTACGATGGGGCGATATGGGCCATTAGCTTTCACCTACAAGCGCCGATACCTTTCTGTTGAAAATGTAAACTTAATTACATGCACATAGTCACGAGCATTAATGTTGAAGCATCGATCCTTATTAAATTCACAGGTTCATTCAATGCTAAGGAAGAATGTGCAAAAGAATAGCGGTGTCAAGAGTAAGAATGTGCGCACTAATCATCAGCCATTCTGGCAGACCCAAACTATAATGTGAGGGCTGTTCAAGGAGAAAATTTCCCGTATTTTCAAGCAAAATCTTTAAAAAAAATCGAATTATGAAATTACGTCGATTTACCACACAAACGTTTCAACGAGCTATTTCAGTCCGGCCTCATAGTCTACAACCGCCGTCTCTATAAAAAATTGCTCGATCCTCTGCCTTGAGTTCGTGCAGAACTTTCAAGGGTTGAACTTCCAATTTTGGAAACAGAAAGTATTCACTCGGAGCAAGGTCTGGGATAGCACGGTGGATAAGGATCTGCATTGACGGTCATTCTCCTGGAGCAACTTCTTATAACAGACAATAGAGAGAAAGATCTTTTTTTCAAATTATTATTATTTTGATTTTTTTTAAATGGATATGCAGATCTTGTCCCCCCAGCGGTTTGCTGATTCCAAAAATGTCTTAATCATGATGGGCTTGTCACGAGCCGCTCGTGGTGGCCAACACTACAAATTGTAAAGCCTAACCTATTTTTATCAGGTTGTTGGTACCTACGACAGCAGAGGAGTAATCTCTCTCCCTAACATTCATATTGGATTAGACTACTGCACCCTCGGCAAACAACCACTTCGTATTTCCATCATTAGTATGGTCTGCGAAACGGTTCATTCCACGGAAATTCTTCTACGTTCCTATTTTTCACGGTGAGTTGTTGGGGTAAGGTGTTATCACACTTAAGGAGCCGGTATCGAATCATCTGAGCGCTCTTAATTCAGCCCACCCTCACCGCAGAGATGGTGTTGATACTGTATGTTTCACAAGGAGATAGTTCCGGCGCCAAATTTCTTTTAGCTCAGCACAACCCTCGTGTTGTCCGGTTACTTCAAGATACCAAAATTAAAATTGTATCCCCATTCCTGGCTGCCTGGGAGGAAACAAGACGTTCAAAGAATAGGAATTTTCATTTAAACAGGAGGTTAGCTGATGTTTTCTTTAGTATCCGACCCGGCCAAACGAGGCCGCCTACATGAAAATACCACTTGTTCTATTCTTCCACTCACCGTCTCGTTAACCGCGTTAAATAATTCTTTCTTCTCAAAAGAACCACGTCAAGGAGGAACAATTTGTACGAAAAAACCACAATTCAGCTGTTGTTGAAGCTTTTCTATCTGCCGAGTACAAAGAGGATACATTAACATAAATATCAGCCTTTCCCTTTAGTAGATCTTGTACAACAACTTGTTAAAAGGAGAGCCTGTTCGAAAGGAATATAAATCAACACGGATAAGTAGGTTGACCCCTCAACATAACAGAATAATCGGGAAAGAGTTCCCACCCGGTATGTGTCCCTGGGAGCTTCCTAACAGTACAGTGTAGCCTGTTGTGGCTATGGGAAACCCCCCCTTTCGAAAACAATAGAAGGAGAAGGGGTGTGCTCAGACAATGGCCGAGCGAGCGAATTTTCTCCGAAGGACGGAACATGATTAATGTGCCGGCAACTTGATGAAAAAACGGCCGAAAATCAATGGCAGTCAAGTGCAGGTCTGTGACCACATGAGCGGAATGGGGCATCGTCCACTTTTCAAGTCAGAATTTTGACGTGACATCCATCAATTCGTGTAATGGTCAGTTTTTTAGGGGAAATGGTTCGATTTTCTTTGATGGATTTGTATTGTCATCAGCCAAACCGCTTGGTTTCCTATGTGTGGAAACTCTGGGTATCCAGTCCTTGATTTTCCGTCAAGTTAGTTACCAACAGTGGAATATCTTGTATTTCTTGAAGAAAAAGTGAAACTATTTCGCATGAAAAAAGCGGGAAACGGTGAATCGGGCCGGTGGTTTTCTCAGGCCATTTGGTAGGTTGGACTGTGCCGCTCTTGTTGTTCCCAGTATCTAGGAAATTGGCTCAAAGACAAGACACCCCCTTAGCTGCTTTTCGATCTGACTGGAAAAGGACCGAAACCCAACCCTGGTTTAACGCCCGCTCAAAGTCTGTTCGCAGAATGGTGCTCTTGCTAAATTTACGAGCAGGTACAATACAATCAATTCAACCTTTCGAACTCAGTTATGATTTTGTCCCCTCCCTTTCTTACTCCAAAACTCCTGGAATGTTGTAAGTGTGAAAGACCGGTACCCGGCGCCTTCTCCTCGCCGCGTCATGATTCACGTTTCGAGGGGCGTTTGTGGTTCGCCCCCACTCGGTTGAATGATGAGGGGTCTCAAGGACTCCACGGGGTTTTCTCGGATCCGGCCGCCATCCATCCTCAGGCCGCAAACCCCCATTTCAGACTCCTTCCAGCCTTACCTGGCCAGATCGTTTTTCAGCTTGGTCGAAAATGGAAAATCGATCGAATAAGCTATGTACACAACAGCACTTTTGCTGGTTCTGCCCTTATTCGCACTGTAGACATATTGTCGTTGTTGACGGTTGCGCTATACTCTTCTTAAGTAGTTCCTACATTAAATGTTAACGCAACATTTTGAGAATCTACTTAACCTAAGATAAAGTTGCCTATTATGGTATAGAGCCTAATATGGCACTCAGCCATGAGGAGCGGCGTGACAGTGTTACATCGCCTACTAGTTTCCGGAGACAGGCCGCTAGGTGGCAGGTCAAACAGTCCGGAAACCACCGCACATCCTGTTGCTGACAAGCGCTGAACAATTTTTTACGTGAACTAGTGCCTAGCTGCCCCAATATGCCCCAATTGGTTCCAAAACTAGTTCCCAATATGGCACTTCCCTGGTTTTCTACCAGTCGAACTACTACGGAGGCAAAACTTTTGGTATATTATTCTTGGAATAATACACCTATGTTTTCGCGACGAGGTCGACGACTCCGATCGGCCTCAAAATTTGACATTATCCGTTTCAAGAGGTCTAGATTCCAAAACCGAAATGTCCGTACGCCGTTTTGGGCAGTAGGATTTTTTTTTTTAAATCTGACATTTTGACAAAATACTCGGTTTACCACCTAGTTGTGCCCACAAGGTTTTCAGCCCGATCGCCCAAACCCGTGGGGCGCTATGGGGCTAAAATGGGGCTACGGGAGGGTTTTTTTGAAGTCTTTGGGCTATGGGATCGAGTCAGGTGTCGTTTTCGAAGTATTTTTGGACGTAGTCCATTTTTGATGGACCCTAGGAGGTAAAAAACAAAAAATTAAAAAAATAAACTTTTTTTAAATTATAAAAATCCAAAAAGTTTACACACCACACCAAGCACTCCCTCCACCTTACCTTACCAAGATTCTAGTAAGGTATGAGTATACGTTTGGCAAGTAATTTTGGAGAGGCGTACCATATTAGGAAACTTTAACCTATCGATATACGTGTCCAGCTTTTCAGAAGCCGCGGAATCCAATTGAGTGCCTACCCCAAAAATAGATCTCTGCAATTTTATTAGAAACTGGGTAGTCGAGTTAGCAGTTCTGCATTTAAGACGCTTTACTTTACGAAAACGTGCAGAGGAAACAGACGCCTTAGATGTGCATGGTTGTCACCTAAGGTTTCTCCCAAGATTACACACAGGTTTCGGCCTAAGACACCCATCACGTAAAACAATCCCTTTCGACACTGACCTGGTCTCAGAATTCACTTTAAAACAAATTGTTGGAACTCGATTTCCGGATTCTTTTCGACGGACCAGCAATACATTAAAATTTAATTTTTATTTTTATTGATTAACATTAAAATTTACATTAAAAATAGATTAAAATTAAATTTTTTAATTTTAATTGATTAACCACCCACCCACTTTCCTTCCCTGTGGCCCCACGTGCCCCGTCCTGTTTCCTTGGACCATGACTGAGGACAGTACAGAACAGGCTGTCCAACCACCACCACAGCTGCTCCTGGCGAGGTATAGGTGGCCATTTCACTTATTGACAACGGTTGAAACCGAAAACTCTAAGGTACTTTTTTGACTCCAAATTTTTTTTTCTATCATGAAAATTTAATTTAATACATACACAAATTTTGTGTCCTCTGGTTACTATGTTTTGACATCTCGTTTTGACTTGAAGAATGAATCAGCACTGTTTCGTGATTTATCTAGGTTCTGTGTCAATACGGTTTGGCTAGCAGACAGCTCGCGACTTTTATTTATGGCGGGGCTCGAGTTCTGACACGTATGTCCTACGTCGTAGGTCCCTTTTTATTCATTCGCAAGCCCTGGAACAATCCGGCTCAGCCAAACACGGAGGATTTTTCGAGCAAACGATGTGGATTTTATAGCTTATCTGAGCTGCTTTTACGCTTGTTGGTTACCTGAACGTAATAATAGTATGATACATGCAGTCATTAAATAATGGATGGTACATAGTATATTTATCATGAACTGGATTGAATCTGAGATGGTGTCAAACTTCTTCGCTGGTGTCAACTCGTTAGGTCTGGATTATCGTGGTTGATAAACGGAAGCTATCAATGATTCTTGCTGGGGGCTGAGTGAATTTATTATTGCCTTGTGACGATTCGAGATCCTTGCTTTATCCTTAAAGCATGTTCTTGAGGTTGTTCATTACATTTGGAAGGTATTGTTTGGAATTCATTATTGAATTTATTTGTATTGTTTGAATGGATAACAGTTATTAATTGTTATTATAATAATTATTACTAATTAGTTATACTAATTTGTATTATTCTTGTTGCAGGTGAGCATAATGAATTTGCATGCTTGAGTGCATTGGATTTCATCGAACGGTATGCGAGAAAAAGCGAGAAAAAGTAGTAAAAAACCTCTGGCGGAATCCTAGCATTCTATTCCACCATTATAATAATGATGGACTGGCATTGTGCATCTAGAAGCATTAAATGAGAGAAATTTTCTCTCCAGTGGTTACCGAGTGTCATGCGATTATAAACCAACGGTTGGTTTTGTTGCATTTTTCATTCGATTCACTCCAAAACCAAACGTCAATCATTATTGAATGATAAAACGCTGCTTATTTTGCACAAGGGTTTATTGTTCTTTGGTATAAATGATCCTAAAATAAATTCTGTCAATTCTGTCTAAATTGTAATTTAAAAAAGTCTATTTTCCTGTATAGAGAACACTTGTGGAACCCCAAAAAATGGATTGTACGTCCAAAAATACTATGCAAACGACACCTAACTAGCCCCATAACCCCCCCCCCCCCCCCCCAAAACCCTTAACAATCACCGTAGCCCCATTCTAGAAACCTTCGGGGACACAACTAGATGGTAAACCGAGTATTTTGCCAAACTTTCAGATTTTTCAGGACGGACGTCGGAGGACGGACATTTGATTTTGAAATCACTCGTCAGGAGGCCGATTTTTTACCCCCGTCGCAAAAACATTGGTTGATTATTTTACGAATAATAAACCAAAAGTGGTAAAAAAAAGTAGGTAAGAGTGACTTTATTGTAGCCAACAATAGATTCATATAAATTCGAAAGAAACAAACTTTGTTGCGTTGTGTAGCGTTGAATAAATACTCGCGGGTTCAATTGGCACAGTTCTTCTCTTGGGAAAAAATCCATTCTCTTCGATCGATTGGCCTTATAAATTGGTATTTACGACTTCAAGAGTTATTGCCACTGTAGACGTTTTACATCATGTAACTTGATTTAGTGTTGTTTGAACCTCAAAAGGCACCGTGGAGTTGGAAAAGTTTTTTTACGACCCCTTCCCTAGCGAGGAACATTAACGCTGTGTAGACGTACCAGCCGAGTGATCTTGAATCATCTCTCCCGGCGATTAAGCTATTCTACAATCTTGCGATTGCCTTTTTGTCTGACCGCTAAATGCCTCCGGGCTCATTCTGAACTGTATTACGCACTCCGAAATGGGTCATTTTCATTTCGTCTTGGATAATCCGATGTACGAGTTTTTTTCTTCACTTTCGCATGTCGTAATTTTTCCTCTTATTAACTCACGTTATACATTGTATATTACGTCTTTATCTTTTCTTTTTTTTATATTTCTAGATGTATAATTTTCAACTTGGTTTGATTTCCTAAACGATAATTTAGTCTTAAATATTTCACGCATAAGATATTTTATATTATTGTATGATTAGATTGTATCAACTACGTAATCCACATCCAGTTTCACAAGAATTTAAGTTGCGCAGGGGTCTAACGTCTTCGGTGGATTATTGCCCTGGTACGAACTTCGTGAGATCGCTTTTGTTCTCAGCTCAGGACCAAAAAGTTGAGACGCTCCCCTTGGGATCGATTTGCTCCAAGTTTTAACTGCCATTTTCATCAGTTTGGCGCGGGATCGTGAACTTTTTGCCGACGTTTGTGCTGCGGCCCTCAGTTTTTTTTTTTTTTTTTCCTGTCTGTTTTTAATCTAGCTTTCGCCCCGAACTGACTTTATATTGCGAGCATGAATGGCTGGGTCGCAGAAACGGGACTGGGTGCTTGGAAAGTTTGTTTTGGCTCCGTTCTCATTTCGTCGGTAATCTGTTGGTATTCCACACCTTTCGGCTTGAAGAAAAAGTTTACCGAGTAGGGTTTCCACGATTTCCAAGTTGGTTTTCAAGCGAGTGTGGCGACGGGAGTTTCTGTATCGATTGCGTCGCCCTTCCGGGGTCGCCGCCTTAATTAGATAGGGGTTTATGTCTATTTGAAATGGGCGGAATGGGGCAATTTTATTGGATTTTGATGTTTAGTTCCCATCACGATTATAACTCTGTGGCCATAAAAGGCACCCAAAATTTGATTGCGTGGCATTATGTTTCAGCGGCGAGTCCAAGACTGATTCGTTCATCGTTCTTCGTTGAGTCATTACTTTTGCGCCAAATTGCCCATCTTTCATCAACATTTAATTTTGATTGTGTACTGGAGGTAAATTTCCGGTCCCTCCAAGTTTTTGAGTTACGAAAGTGACACTGAAAACGCTGCAAATTTTACCAAGGGTTTATTATTCTTTGATGTAGAATAGGTACTGGTACAAAATTAATTGTCAATAAAAAAAATAAAAAATAAAAGTTCTGTACCTACATTGCTCGAACAGATGTGGGACCTCGAAAAAGGATTATGCGTCCAAAATTACTCGGAAAATATTTGACCCACAACAACAGGGTTGTTTGAGGATCCTTTAAAAAGCCCATTTGTAGCCCCGTGAGAGCCCAATAGATCCCCACGGTGAAATTGAATCGTTCTGGGACCCCCGAAATGGATTCTACGTACAAAAATACTTCGAAAACGACACCTGACTCGACCGCCTAACCGAAACCCTTAAAAAACCCTCCCGTAGCACCTATTTAGCCCCACAGAAATTTTTTTTCTTTTTGGTCTGTCGCCAATCCTAGAAAAATGAAACACGAAGAAAGCCAAATTTCTACCTACATGAATATTTATTTATATTGAGGATCCTTCAAAAAGCCCATTTGTAGCCCCGTGAGAGCCCACTAGATCCCCACGGTGAAATTGAATCGTTTTGGGACCCCCGAAATGGATTCTACGTTCAAAAATACTTCGAAAACGACACCTGACTCGACCGCCTAGCCGAAACCCTTCAAAAAATCCCTCCCATAGCACCTTTTTAGCCCCACAGATTTTTTTTTTTTTTGGTCTGTCGCCAATCCTAGAAAAATGAAACACGAAGAAAGCCAAATTTCTACCTACATGAATATTTATTCAGAAATGTTTGTTAAAAATCAACTTGGGTGCTCTACGTCATGCCGACAGAACGGGTTATGGAAATAGATCAGGACGACAGTAAAAGGTCAAGCTGAGAGCTGAGCAAACGAAAGGAAGATCCAAGAAAAAACGTCGTATTCGAATATGAAAAGAATGTTGAAGTGCACAGGAAGAGGAGGAATAGGTACCCAAAAGATCGTCAATAAAACGCGGGAGAAAGGAGGAAATAGTCAATGGAGCATTTACGCTAAAATGTAGAAGGCGAAAACGAAAAAAAATATGCGAGGCGTTTGTTGTATTACAATGATGTGCCGTGAGGCTCTTATGCGGGTGTAACCTGGTTACATAATGTCGAACCTGCCGTTGAAATTCCATTCTGCTTTAGTACCCTACAGGATTATGGTAGCAATGATCCGAGTGTGGTCGCGAAGAGGAATACGGTTATTATCTCGTCGCCCTCATTGTTATACGGAGGGATGCGGAAAATCTGTGTCACCGATTTTCAAGCTCCGCAGAACTCGACCGGCAACGCCATTGGAATTGATTTGAGCAATTTGGTGAAAACCGCAAAGGGTTGCAGAGTCCACAGTTGGGAGCAATTTGCTACGCCGCGAGGTCTCAATCCAAACACCTTGAAAGTTTATTGTAAATTCAACGATGATTATTTTTCTGACCTGGAGCATTTCCCGAACTTTTGCATTGGAAGGATTCCCAGATCTCTTTTGTCCACCCAGAAATTAAATTTTGTAGTTTGATGCTACAATTTGCTTGGTTTCTTAACTCAATCGCGCTATTTCTTGGCTTGGAGTGGAAGTTTGAAAATCCAACATTCCTTTCACAAGACTTGTTGGCGTTCATCTCCAAGGGCCCCAAGTTACTATAAAGTTGGGAATCGATTCTCTGAGATTCCCTGAAAACCAACATCTTCCGGTCTTAACTCACTCTCCGAAGTTTTATATCGATCATCATTCTTCCTCTTCGTAGCCCAGATATTATTGGAAGCCTTTCCCCCCTTTCCTCCTATATTATTTGGGAACTCCCGGTAGCAGGATATGAGGAGCCCTGGGCCGCAAACTGTTTTGTCAGGACTTCCTCCAAAGCTCAGAAATTGGTTCTTTTAACCTTCCGGCCTTCTTTCTGTTCGCCTCTGCTAAAGTTGTTCATACCGTGAGCGAAAACCCCTTCATTTCTGAACAGCCACGGCATCTGGTCCGACCCTTCGGCAACATCTGTACTCACCATTTGCCCTAAATCTCCTTGAGATAGATTACTCCCTTCTTGTTTTCTTGGCAATCGATGTAACAAATGGGAGGGATCGTAAGAAGTCGTGTCGCGTTTCTAACCCTCACTTGTGTTGTAGCCTCAAATGAAGTTCTATTGTTTTCAGCTGAAGAATCAGAATGTCCTTCGCTTTTCGTCGCTTTCCGTGCAGGGTTGATCGTTCCGAATGAAAATGTTGCAAAACGAAACACGATTTATTCCGACTTGGATTATTGACCCCCGTTGGACTCTCTGTTTTAATCCCTGTGTTCCACGTTGGTGTGAAGGTCCCAAGTTGTCATCATTTCGGTTGATAGTAAAATTACCACCTTCAAACGACAAACGACCAAATCAACGCGCTCGAAACTCCTCCAAAGGGCTAATGATAGGCGATTGTGCAACTCTGCGTCCCTGCATGGCAAAAAGAGACTCCGGGACAAACAAAGAACCAACGTACGTCAATTGCTGTTATTCTCGTGGGTGAATGAGGATGAGGGGAAGCGGGGCGAGAGGGCGCGGAGGAATTCGAAAATGACTTGCCTTTTGCGTACTAAACACGGCCTGAGCCGAGTGGGGGTTCGAAGGAGGAGCTTCTAAATTTAGGTATGTTCCGTGAAGAATTTTCGTTCGTCGTTCGTTCGCTGAGCAAAAAAAAAAACCTGATCAGATCTCGATCGCCCACGTGAATGCACTCCTGAAGCCCTTTTCGTATAGCTTCATTTCAATAGTCTTCCCGATTTACACAATTTATCACAAACTTTCACGTTGGAAGGTTAGAGTCAATACGAATTGCTTTTAAGATGGCGTAATTATTATTACAAAAACGCTGCGAAAATTAATTGTCAATAAATTTAAAAAAAAAAAAAAAACCCTGCACATTGTTTGAACAGATGAGGGACCTCTAAAAATGAATTATGCGTCTAAAATACCTCGGAAAATATTTTACCAACTGGGACCCTTCAAAAAGCCCATTGGTAGCCCCATGTCAGCCCAAAAGATCTCCACGGTGAAATCGAACCGAACTGGGACCCCCCGATGGATTCTACGTCCAAAAATACTTCGAAAACGACATCTAACTCGACCCCATAGCCATACGCCTTAAAAAAACCCTTCCATTGCTGCCCCATTTTAGCGCCCCAAGGGGTTGGGCGATCGGACTGAAAACCTTGCGGGCACAACTCGATGATAAACCGAGTACTTTGTCAAAATTTCAGATTAAAAAAAAAATTCCTACTGCCCAAAACGGCCCGGACGGCGTACGGCGGGCGGGCATTTCGTTTTTAGAATCTACGTGTTGTCTAATTTTGAAAGTCGATCTGAATTTTCTACCTCCGTCGCGATTACATAGGTGTATTGTTCCAAGATGAATAACCCAAAAGGAAGTGGAAGCATTTAATACGTTTTTGAGTATTGTTGAAACATCGTCATGTAAACTACTCCGTATGTTCAATGACGCCAATCGTTCCGTTAGGAGTCCGTTTCTTGTGGCTCAACAGCATTACTCATCTTCGATCGATCCGTCATCAGTCCTTTCAAGAATTCCTTCGTTTTGTAACTCGTAATTGAGATTTATGGGAAAGCGGTTCGCTGAATCTACAGACTCGACCTTGGCCCATCGCAACCTATCTGTTGCTACTCCGTAAACTTCCCTCCGTCCCAAAGTAATAACTCAAGAAACGTCGTCAAAACGAGGACTATCTCGGGGGAACGAGGCGAACGTCAAATACATCAGTGTGAGCGACCTTCTGATTAATCTCGGCTGACAGCAGCGACGGTTGGGAAACGGCATTATATAATTTCAAAACCCCAAAGGAAGATTATGAACGAGTTATTCTGAAAGCTGGGATATCGCTCGGTTGCAGCTGCAAAACCCGAGTGGCTCGTGCCGTGCTGATGAAGATTGTACCCAATCAAGACGCAGTGTTATGATAATGTGTCCCATATAACTGATATTTCGCTTGTTGCATGCATATATTTCTGGGACGTGGGACTCAACAACTACATATCTTTTGTTGTTTAGAATTTTCTCCTGTGAATTTTTGGTTTATTATTCTTGGAATAATACACCTATGTAATCGCGACGGATTTTCTCAAAATTTGACATGTTTAGATTCCAAAACGCTGCAAATTTTACACTAGGGTTTATTATTCTTTGATATAGGTTAGTTGCGCAAAAATTATTTCTGAGTCAAAAGAAAAAATGTTGGGGAAAAAAATTTTGGATTTTTTCTTTTTCAAAAATTTTTTTTGGATTTTTTTTTCAAAAATTCTTTATTCTTTTCTCGAAAAATATTTAACCTCCTGGGATCCTTCAAAAATCCCATTTTTAGCCCCATGAAAGCCCTATAGATCGCAACAGTGAAATCGGATCGTTGCGGGACCCCAAAAAATGGATTCTACGTCCAAAAATACTTCGAAAACGACACCTGACTCGATCCCATAGCCGAAAGCCTTCAAAAACCCCCTTCTGTAGCCTCATTTTAGCCCCATAGCGCCCCACGGGTTTGGGCGATCGGGCTGAAAACCTTGCGGGCACAACTAGATGGTAAACCGAGTATTTTGTCAAAATTTCAGATTTTTAAAAAAATTCCTACTGCCCGAAACGGCCTGGACGGCGGACGGCGGACGGCGGACGGCGTACGGCGGACGGCGGACGGACATTTCGGTTTTGGAATCTAGACCACTTGAAACGGATAATGTCAAATTTTGAGGCCGATCGGAGTCGTCGACTCCCGTCGTATCGCGAAAACATAGGTGTATTATTCCAAGAATAATAAACCAAAACGAAATGTTCGTCTGCCGTCCAAGCCGTTTTGGGCTTTAGGCTTTTTTTTTTTTTTTTTTTTTTTTAATCTGAAATTTTGACAAAATACTCAGTTTACCATCTAGTTGTGTCCGCAAGGTTTTCAGCCCAATCGCCCAAACCCGTGGGGTGCTATGGGGCTAAAATGGGGCTGCGGGAGGTATTTTCGAAGGTTCTCGGCTATGGGGTCGAGTTAGGTGTCGTGTTCGAAGTATTTTTGTACGTAGACTCCATTTTCGTGGGTCCCAGAACGACCCGATTTCCTTGAGGATATATGGGACTTTTGTGGGGCTACAACTTCGATGTTTGAAGGATGCCAGGAGGTCAAGTAAAGAGTCGTTTTCGGCCGAATTTTGCTATTTCTCTGACCTCGTTCCCTAGCCCAATGGGCTAATTATTAGCCTGTAACCCTTGTGTAAAATTTGAAACTTTTTAAATTAGATTGGTTAAATATTTTTTTCCTCACTAGTTGATGAATATGGCGAATTTTGTCTCACTATTGTTAGCTTTATCAGATATATTTAAAATTCTTAGCATTGCATTTTATTCGATTTTTGAAAAAACCTCCGGATTTTTAATAATAATTGTTGACGAATCAACGTCTAACAATTATATTTAGACGACGAAAACAACCTCGACGACCTCAATTCGTTCGAGAGAACGGTCCATGATTAGTGATCGACAAGTAGCACTTTCATCACCAAGTTCAATGTCGCGGTACCGTTCTCCGAACGGTGTTGGAGGTTCTTAATTTTTCGAACACCCGGTTTTCAGACCCGCTCAACCGGGTTCGGGCCGGCAAGTGCGATCCCCCCGGAGGACCAGGGTGGGCATCGGAACCGAGGAGTGGCTTCCCAGCTCACCGACCTCTCTCCTAGGAGTCCTGGAATCGTCTTCCACACGACCTTGGACTCGCTCCTGGACCACTGTCCTATTTGCTAGTGTAAAAATACTCCTGGCTCTCGCGACTGGTTCCACGGATATCTTTACTTGGTAGCCCGGCATTAATTGAGTGTCGAATGATTGTGTCAGTTTGGTCCATCTTGCCAAAAGTACAGCAGCGTCAACTGCAACTGCTGTGTGATTAGTGGTCAGTTGCCTCTACTGATAAATGTTAGCCCACCGCATTCTTGGTAATCTAACGGTTAGGAGCGGTGTAAATGTTGCGCGAGAGGGAAAATATAGATAGGTACCTCTTATCGCCTTCAACTTTTTATTATTTGTAAACTAATATTGTTGAGAGGATGAAGATGCGTCACTCAGCCGTAACGACCTTCGCTTGGAGCTGATAAAATTACCTTCACGCGCATCTCTCGGTTTCCATCTATTTCGATATGGACCCAGTGGTCTTCTACCCCGAGTGCAATCGAACCTTGCAGGCATAATTTAGGAGAGAAACCTCCTCCGAATGTTCCCGGCCCCAGTTTGACGTCGTCGTGGATTTGTCGAAAGGCACGTTCTCAATCCTGATAGGGATCTGCTGAGTGCAGATCACAACCTCAACCGGAAATCGAAATGATGGGATTTCGGGAACCATCACGCTTTGAACTTTTCTCGTAGGTTGGTGTAATCACGTTCTTCTGGAAGGGTTCAGCGAAAAAATCGTCGTGAACAGAATTAGGGCGTATGAGGAACGTGAATTTAACACGTCGCTAATATTACTGAGATATTTCGAAATAATTCCTTGGTCGGTACTTCATAGTACCTCGTGTAAATTCCAATTACCTTCACGTTTTCCTTTCCCAAGGTTTTTCTTTGCGTGTCCCTCCTAACCCCTTCTTCTCCTAATTGGAGCCATCCTTTTGATCTTCGTCCCTAATCCATTTCAATGTCCCAGTTTTTAGACCACCGGTTTGCACAGCAATCCTGACAAGGTCTAGCAAGTTGCTCTGACGCTTAGGGAGTTGATGGGACAGAACTGCGAAGGGTTTCAAAGGCTTGTCAGCTCGGCGACGGAGCGAATTAACTTCCGTGACGATGTCGGGAGAGAGTGGAAAATATCAAATCCATTCAGAGAACGAGGAAGGACTTGTAACATGGTTGGCGAATGATGGATGTTCCCAAAGGCAATCCATGTTCTAAAACTGGACGGGTCGCATGCTGTGCTGACAATGACAACTCGACCGTTCCTATAAATAGAGATCCACGGACGGACGTTTAATGATTGCCTGTCATGCAAAGAGCTCCTGCCTGTGCCTACCACAAGGAGATGTTATATCAGGGTGAATTCCGTTCAAGGATAGCAACCGCACACTTTTCTTCGCGGTATTGCCACGGACAGAGAAATGTCTTGCGACGCGTGCTGCCCTAACAAATTATATCAGTGTCTTTTAAGTATATTTACTATAGGAGGGTAAGTATAGAATAAACTGAAATCTTCGTTGAACCAAAATAAACTTTTCTCTCGACTTTTTTGTTAGATACTTCTCTGGTATGTGACGTTGGATTCACCTAGAAGGCATCCCACGGCAGAGTTCAAGGCTGTAACCCACGAAATCCGCCTCCCATCTCAGGAATTCACTCCTGCCAGAAAAGATTTCTTCCGTTTTGAGCCATCAACCGCATCTAACAAGGCTCTGGCAATTTAACGTGGCCGAGCAAACGAATTTTCTTTCATCAATCCTTGGAGTGGGAAAGCCCGTGTAAAAAGTCTCGTGTTTAGTCTGACGTCGCCGACCAGGGAGAGATTGTCCTGCGCTGGGCCCGCCCCATTAGCCTACTTGAGAGTCCCGAGACTGATTACGCGACCTTTATTACTTCCCGGGCACCTCTGCCGTAAGGAAAAAAGCGGAGTCTGCTCAGACATGAGTGAAAAGGAATCCCGTTGATTGTGATTTGTCGTCGATTTTTCTTCGCTAATTTGTGAGCTCATAATTAACTTATCTTGTTTTCTCAGCGTATTCTCAACTGCTGCTTAGTTTCAAGTGAACTATAAATTCATATTACTACTTATTTTTTGGGGTTGTTGTATGGCGTGGTTTCGCCGCGAAAAGTTGTGAATTACAGGAGGGAGAGATGTGTTTAAAGGCAAAACTAGGACAATATTGATGAAATTCCTCCATTGTCTCACCTCGATGTGAATAGCGGGGATCCCAAAGCTATATGAGGATTTTCTCCGCCCGGGGTTTGAAAGGGGTTTACAGGGAAGAATGGGAGCGAGGCTTCGATGAGAGAAGGATATTATCTTGTGAGTAGCTCAGTATGAACCTCATCTCCCTTATACAGCGGTAGTACTTGATTATTGATGATAATCTATCAAACATACATCATTGATTTGTTGAGCTGAGTGAGCTAAAATCTTTAAAAGCGAGGATGACATGTGCCATGTCCCACTTGGCAGTGTATTTTCGGGGATATTATCTTCTTACTCATAGAATCAACATTTGATGGTTTATTAAAACTCTCCATCCCTGAGCTCTGTTGGAGGAAATCAAACTGCTGTTCTCACGAAATTTCCCCCTTCCATCACGTTTTTCCCTTCCAAATGGCAACACTTCTCGTTTTCTCCCCTCAAACGGTTTCATTAAATGAAAAATTTTGAATATCACACGATTGAATAGATCTGTTGACTTTTATTTTAGTTTTGTTGTTGTGGAGTTATTGGGGAGGTCCATAGTATGAAATAACGTCACAAAATCACACCACAACTGGAAGTCAAAAACGAACAACGGCGAGCAAGCGGAGACAGTTAAATGTTGCGAACAGAAAAACGCTGCAAATTTTTCACAAGGGTTTATTATTCTTTGATACAGGTTGCTTGTACAGACATTTAATTCTGTCAATAAAAAAAAATTAATAAAAATTTTTTTTGATTTTTGTATTAAAAAAAAAAAATTTTGGGGATTTTTTTTTCTTTCAAAAATGTGTTTTTTCAAAAATTCTTTAATTTTTACTCGAAAAATATTCAACTTCTTGAGATCCTTCAAAAATCCCATTTTTAGCCCCATGAAAGCCCCTAAAGATCGCCACAGTGAAATCGGATCGTTCCGGGATCCCAAAAAATGGATTCTACGTCCAAAAATACTTCGAAAACGACACCTAACTCGATCCCATAGCTAAAAGCCTTCAAAACACCCCTCCTGTAGCCCCATTTTAGCCCCATAGCGCCCCACGGGTTTGGGCGATCGGGCTGAAAACCTTGCGGGCACAACTAGATGGTCAACCGAGTATTTTGTCAAAATTTCAGATGTTTAAAAAGATTCCTACTGCCCAAAACGGCCCGGACGGCGTACGGCGAACGGACATTTCGGGTTTAAAATGTAGACCTCTTGAAACGGATAATGTAAAATTTTGAGGCCGATCCGAGTCGTTCACCTCCGTCGCGAAAACAGGTGTATTATTCCAAGAATAATAAACCAAAATGTGCTGCGAGACAGAAAAATCGACTTCTGATGGAAGCTGGAAGTCCGGTTTTGGCACAAAGCTTCAAATGGATAAATCTGGTTTTGGCAGCAGTCCTGACTTTCATGATTAGTTTTCGGTGGGATATGTCAGGCTTTGAACTGAAAACGCTTTGCTTAGCTATGGGAAACCCTATCAAGAACATTTCCCGCTCAAAATCTCATTTCTTAAAAAAAAAAAAAAAAAAAAAAAACTGATACTTATTTCAGGTTTTGAAAAAATCCTCCTCAAATGCACGTATATCGCTATCGCTTCAGTTTTCTGCGTCTAGTCATACATGCCGTCTTAGTGCTTTTGTATCAAATTCAGACCAATCTTTGGGTAAAAAGCTATTGAAAAGTTTCGAACAGCAACGGAACCGTTTCCTATTAGTGTATGCCAGTTAATGATAATAATAATTTACTGTTCGAAGCGGAACTTTGGCGAAACCCGAGGAGAAAAATCGCTGGAGCGTTAAAAAGAGTGAATTGTGTCTACACCCTAACTGTCGCCCACAGGCGCAATAAAATATGGGTTATGGAGTGTCGATAAATCCCCGGTTTTATATAAAATCGCCTATATAACTGTGCGTTGTCGCTTTTTGTGAACCGTGGTAGATACCTACGGCATGTACGGAAACGGAAGGTTGCGAAAGGAGTATTAAAACCAGTTATTATACGCCGTATATCTTCAAAATCGGGTTTCGCGGTCGTGGATTTGTCTTGATTCCGTAGAACCGGGTTTGGGGAACCAAACCTCTTCAAATTGAGCCCTTCTTCTAAAAGCTTGCAGGATTTACGACCGGGAAGGCTCACAGCTTGACATCTGGTGTTCTACCGGCTGTCTAGTCACTGTATAAAATGACGGGGAGGCCTCCACTGAAAAGTCAAACGCAATCTCCCGTTAATTTCTGGCAAGCTTGCAATGCAAAATTTGAGAAATATTACCATTCGACCATAAGACGTTCCGTTAGCCATTACAAAATATGCATATAAATGTAAATATATAAATATGTAAATGTAACCGTTTCCATCTCGGTCGAATGAGCTCCATCGGGTTAAGTATAAAATTTATTTTCTCGCCATTTTTCCCCGACATCATTTAATGTTATGGTGGGAAAATGGAGAGAAAAAGGTCACGCTTCGGGTGGGCGTCAACATCTCTTTCCTTTGTCCTCGAAATTGTCGAAGTAGTATGGCTTTTCATTTATAACTTGTGACAGTCTTCAGCCAATTTTCTATTGATCGTGGAATGGAATTATTTTGCAAAGGGCGTTGACGAATAAATGACTTCTCTGTTGGTGGAGGTGGCTACAGACGACCGCCAGATTTCAGTAGAAAGTACGACATTGTAAAAAGAAACCTCGTTGATTGTGATTATTCTAAATTGAAATGAAGAAATTCCTGGTAATTCGTATACCTATCGAGGCAATTCATAATTTAAATTCTTTGAAGGGTTCATTACTACGTTCAAGTGTTTTTAATAAACAAAGAAGGTATATTTCAAGGTTCTGTTGGTGCTGAGCAACTCTACTCTCGAAACAAACTCATAAAACGCTCTGTTTGGCTTGAGGCCAAACCTTCTGCCCGGAATGTCATCACCAACAAGGCATTCTGTGACGCGGCGAAATGAAATAAACGCGAGAAAATTGTTGAGGGCGAGCTTGAAGAAAATCATTAGCGTCCGAGTGATTAACGTCACATGAACTGATTGGACCACCAAGAGACTTGTCCGGAACAGGTTTATAATTAATTGATATACCTGTTTGTTACGTTCCTTGCAGAGTTAATCGTACTCTGATGAGGAGGTTTCGATTCTTGTTTTGCAACAAATTTGTGATCGGACCCAGGTGATTGTTGAATTTGTTGATTATGCGGAATACCATTGAAAACAGTCAGGTTCTCAGGTGGGTCCGTGTTAGGTTTGATCGAAAACCCGTATGGAAATTAGATGGCCTAGAATTGATTCCCTACCGCCTCATTCGATAATGCTATTTTGTTTATAGATTCACCTTTTGATTCTGTTCGGTAAATTGACACCACTAGCTAATCTTGATATTCGAACTCAGCCACCTGCATGACATTGTCTTCTCTTCCAGCTCTAAGAACCAAGCTTCCCCACCACAACTCGGGTCGGTCATCTCACTTGCTCTCCTTTGCTTCTTCAACTTCTTCATAAGGACTTCCTGCTTCATCTATTGTGTAACCTCCCGCATTATTCTCACGAGGCCGCTGACTATAATCCCAGTCCGCCGGGTCGTGCAAACTGCCCCGTAATTGGCTCCCGATGCCGGCCTTTTTCTTTTGAGTTGGCTTTGAAAACATTATTTTCTCCGGGATCACTTTAAATGATGGTGTGGCATTCACCTAATTTATTGGGCCGAGTGGTTCTGGGCGTTAGTCATCAGGAGCTGCATTCTGATGGCCACGGGTTCAATTCCCGTTGAGGACCATGGTATATTTAAAAGTTTAAGGAACTCTGTGATAACAACTTAGCGCCGTGTCATGTCAGACCGGTTAGGTCAAAACTATTGCTTTTCCCAATTTATTGATCTAACAAATGATGGGATAAGAACTAACGCTGCGCATTCTACCATCCCTTTTACGTGAGCTCACTATCAGCCTTTTATTCATCTCATCTACATACCATGGCGATAGAATCTATCTTCCGATATTCATGTATGCTTATTCTTTCAGCTACATTCCTCTGCCATGGGCTACAAGTTAATCTTCCATTGGCTTCAGATGTTAAAATATGCCCTCGCATAATATATTAGTCATACTACTTATAATAAGTAGGTAGGGGGTTTCGCATGGAAATAAAGTATACACCGACAAAAAATTATATGTTTCTCAAGTTCTTTCTCAACTGTCTCAATCCTCGAAAAAGATACATAAACGCTGAATAAGTTCGCTAATTGTTAAAATTGGCGTACTTACAACAACATAGTGCATTTGGCTGTGTTGCTATTCATTGGCAGTGCTAAAAAAAAACCTGAGCCATAAAATAATGAAACGCTCGAAAGAAGGGATTTGCTTGGTCCCTGGGGCCCGTTTAGTGTATTGATCCGAAGGACGCAGATCTGATAACCCTTATCAGCTGACCACCGGCCCAAACCACCTCTGCCTTTTTTAACTGTTCAGCACTTTTTGGGGGAGATTCATTGGACGAACTCGGATTTTTATCGAGGTAGAGAAGGTTAATAGATTAGATCGTTTGCAGGGTAGACATTTAGGGTGATGTGTAGGGTTGATGGTAATGCAAGTGTTTTAATTATATCCCAGGTGTTCAATAACGGCGTACACGTGTTTGGGAAATTCTATCTTATTAAAGTTGTAACTTTTCGTCTACTGGTTGGTATGATTCACGCTGTTGAGGCTTTTCCCTTCTAACTGACATCTCACCTTTACCACCTTTGACCCGGGATTTGGCCTTGATCAAACCCGCCCACGATATACACGCACGAGCGCACACCCTCAACACAGATAGTCAACGGCTAAGTCTTTTATTGGCATTGACATCCAGGCTTTGGTAGTTCGACTGTAATTGTTTTACCTTTCTTTGTCCTTTCCTGTGGTAGGTACTTTCTGATCAAGCTCCATTTACCCCTGGAACTATGATAGATAGATAGATAGATGGATAACTTCTGTGTTTACACGTTTGTTCACATACAGGATTGGACTTATAAAATAACATAATGCATCTGAAGAACATAAAAAACCTGAATAAATACATAAATGAATGAAGTGTGATCTTGGAGTAATTCAAAGAAAAAACAAAAAATTATACGATATTTATGTAGTAAATATAGTAAAAACTAACAGCATGTTGTAGATAATGACATTTAAAACAATAAACCATATAATCGCAATAAATTAACAAACGAATAATGAAGTAACTTGGGAGAAAAAGAAGAATTCGCATTCAAATCAGTTGAATTCAACACCCTGAAATTATGATGATTCATCATGATCAATACATATCAGCTTTACATATTATGCGAAGCCCTTTTTGTAACTCGAATATCAGACCTCGCTTCGCCAGAAGGCTTTTACAAGATTTATTTAATAATCTTTTCATTTCAACGGAACTATCGGACTGTTCATGAATGGTACACTCTGTGGGGTCGTTACATGGGGTCATGAAATCGGGTCATTGAATTGATCGTTGGATGTGGGTGACTGAAGTGGCGTGAGGGGTCGTCTTCTTCGGCTGGGCGGTCTTAATAGTTTATTAAACAATAAACAAATCTAGTGTGGGGAATGGATTCGATCTGCTACTTCAACTTCAGAAGAGAGTTGAAGCGGTTGACCATTGAACCTCCCTATAGTGACTATAGTACTGTAGAGGACTTCTGCACCTTCGGTAAATACCCATTTCTTCATCATCACATCAACATCTGGAATTCCTTCAATACCGTACTAGGTGGTGGAAAAAAGTAGGAATGCATTAAACGCCAAATTTTGTACGTACTTGACATACGATGCCACATTTTTGGATCAGCAGCGTATCAGCACCTATAGGATGCTAGAAAATCTACTAACAGTGAATATAGCTCGGTTGTGAGTTTACGAGAGAAATAACTCAACTGGGGAAATGTAGTGTCCGTATAGTGCAAAAAGCCGACCTAACGCCTTTGCAATGTTTTTCGATTCAAAGGTCTTTTATATAAAAATATGGTAGGGCTTATAAAGATTAATATGAACGAACGGGCGAGTAACTTTTTTGCCTCACCGTTGAAATATGGGGGCTTCCACATTCTCCTGGTCGTATCGATGGTATGAGAAAATAAAAGCGAGATGGTATCGGATATTTTCAGCAATATTTTTCGTAATCCGCTAGAGCATTTTGGTAGGTCATCACGAGGGGATATTTGAGCAGCATGTGGGTCATAGCGTGCACCATTTTATCTTTCAAGAGAGTACAGAAATTTGACTTACAACCGCAGGGTCACTTGTTTTCATGCTAAGTACTGTTCACAAGTTTGGTGAGCCTAAAAGGGGCGGTTCGTCCAGGGGTTCACTGGTTCAGAGAACCCCCAAAAGATAGTCTGTGTGTGAGAAGAGAGGGAAGGTTAGAGTGAGCGAGAGGAGAGAAACATTTTATTTACCTGTTATCAGATTAAATTTTAATATCAGTTTGCAGCGTTTTTTCGGTTATTGTTCCAATAATATTATTATGTTCGTTTAAAAACACATGGAGCTAGTTGACCTACCGTTTAATGCTTCCACATCGAAAAAAGAAGGTTATTTACTAATTGCGAAAGGTAAATAACTAAAATGGCTTCTACTGAAAATTTCAAATATTTGAGATACGGCTTTCTTGCTTAGCACGGCAGTATAATATTCGGCTGTGTATTAATTATACGGCAGTACGTATTAAATTTTGCTGTTGAACCCCCTCTTGCATGTAGCATGAGCTGCCACTGACTTTTAGATTTGCTGCAAATTTTGTAGAATTTAATGCACGAGCCTACTCGGTTTGTTCGAGTTGAAGCGTTTTTAAAGTGTGCCTTCCACAACCAAGGTTTCCAATCTATTTCCTCCTACAGTGTGTTTGTTGTGTTTTCATTGCCATAATCATAATGTGATTGTGAGGTAAACTGTTCCCACGGGCGTTCGGATGTTGCGGTTCGGTGTCCTCTGCGTTTCTTATCTTGCGTATGTTATCTTGAGGTGGGTATCTTTTCAATGAAAAGAGGTGACAGTTAGGGGTCACTGTTCTCAGGATGAGAACGTAGTAGCAAAGGGAGATCACCTCAGTATGCCATCTACTGCACAGTTCTCTAATCTCGTCCATACCTGACGAGTCTATGGCGCCTCGGAAATCCACTACGTTTGTCGATGTGTACCGTTCACGTGTGTGGGGGAACTTGTAGGTGGACGCCGGTCTCGGGGACGTCGTTTTCTTTGACAGTTTGTTGTGGGCGGTGGACGGTTGAACAATACGACGGTCGTTAGTCTCGTGATAGTTTTCTCAGTGGGTTCCACCCGAACTGGGACCCTTTAATCGCATTCCCTGATCTCAAATTACCAATCTAAGAGACAGCCGAGGAGAAACTGTCCTCATCCGATCTAATCAACTTGAGAGACCACCGGAGATTTTTATGTGGTCAGTTTGATTCATTACTGGCACAACCAATTTTAATAGTCGTTATTCTATTATGATTACGATTAAAATTGATTAGATGTCGAATAATGAAGCTCCGAGAAAAAACAAACCACCAATTGAATTGAATAGATGAGCGCAACCTTTCGGTTACTACGAAACCGAAACCGTAACTAAGAATTCGTAACTTGACGCACTAGGTATCTAACGACCAAACTATGTCGTCGGGATCGAACGAATCGTAGACGACGGAGGTGATTTTGATAGCCTATAACCAACCCCAGAACTCGCTGATCACAATGAGACCACCCTCATGAAAATCTGTTCAGCCGCTCGGGCGTGATCCTGTGATACACACACACACGCACACACACACACACCCTCAAATAAAACATGTCGAAGAGATGAGCGCACCTTTCCATTTTTTGAGGGAAAGGTTGCGCTAAAAAAAAAAAAAAAAAAAAAAAAAAAAAAAAAAAAAAAAAAAATGGAGAGATGAGCGAAAAAAAACGCTGCAAAGTTTACTCAAGGGATTATTATTCTTCGATATATCGAAACCTATATATAGGTTAATTTCGCAAACATTAATTCTGTGTCAATAAAAAATATTTCTGCGATCAGACTGAAAACTTTGCGGGCACAACTATAGGTCGACAACACGAAATGACACCGTGCAGCGAACCTGGCGGCATCCCGAGAGTGAAATCTGTCCCCTTCCTAGGCACACCGCCGGGAGCTCACGTCCCGCATTTTTCAAAAAATTGGCCTCCTGACCAGGCCGATGGGCTTCTCGAACCCTTTCTCTTTTCATTGTCATTATAGCGCTTCGAAGCGATAATCCTATAATAATACTGTACATCTATCAATTTCGTGAGGTGATAATTCTTTCTCAGAAGCCCCATTTTTCTTCCACACACTTAAATAGGTACCTGCCTATTAAAACCAGGCAATACAATTTTTCTTCTTTTGTTAATACATAATCTGTTTTTTTGTTTTTAAATTGAATCTTCATGAAGGTACATAGGATGACTTTTGACCCCTCCTTGTGTACGGTCTGAAATACTCACTCGCACACTCGCCAAGCGGTCAGAGCTCCTGAGGCCTGAGTTTTCGAATTACGCGCGCACCTTCCGAGCTTAAAGGGGTTACCTGGAAAGGGAAGGCAAACTTCCCCTCCGAAGGAGGCTCGGTGACTCCCCTAGTTATTCTCTAAGTTGTCGACCTATAGATGATGAACCGAGTATTTTTTCAACATTTCAGATTTAAAAAAAAAACTTCTGCCCAAACCGGCTTGGTCGGCGGACGGGCATTTCGTTTTTTGAATCTAGACCTCTACCTAATGTCAAATTTTTAGGCCGATCAGAATTTTCGACCTCCGTCGCGATTACATTGGCGTATTATTGCAAGAATACCTAATAAACTAAAAGAACCTATCGATTAAGTTTTGCAAACTCGGCTTGGCTGGATTTTCCTCGACAATATTCTCCTTGTTTTCAAGAAGTAACTTATGCTCGAATGAAAGGAAAGAATAACATTAAAAAGAGAAAGAGGCAACGGGCAAACGGGGGGATGAATTATTATTCGACGGCCTTGGCCCCACAAGTTCTCGGCCAAATCCCCCCCTCGTCTTCTATCTGGTCCTCTCGTCCCGGATTCCCACCCATTAGCTCGACACCCCCAGAATTTCCCCCTCCCCTTTACCCCCGTATGGGAGCCGTTGGCGAAACGGGACAAACAAATCGATAGGCACAATCCCGATTATTCGCATTCCTATGCGGCACCCGCCTTTGCACAAAAGCTGGGCTTGAAATCACTGAAAACACCCTTATTGACTTTGACGCCGAAGGGAGGCGAGGGCAGTGTAATTAAACCGGCGGTCACCAGGTCACTCATTACTGCACCCCTCCTGCTGGATATATAAGCCCTTTCCACGGGCGTCAACAAAGTTAGATTGGATGCAGAATAAATTATTCGATGGGTAAACTATTGGAAATTGCCAAAGAGGTACAATATTGGATTATAGCAGACCCCCGGATTGCTAATGTTGCGATCGTGATTGTGGATCAAACCAATGAATGACAGAATGTATTTTTTCGTAATTCCGCTGAGGAGATCGACTCGGGGCGTGGGGGGGGGGTTAGAAGGAGTTGCAGTTCTTGGCAGGGGGTCCATGGGCTGTCGGGTCAGTGTTACCCTCTCGGTGGGTGGCCAGTGGGATATTTCTGTTGACCTTACCTTACTCACACCCAACTACTTCAAACCAAATAACCTCCATAAAAACACATTTTGTGTTAAAAGGAAGTCTCTTCTACGCATTCCAAAATCCTTGAACCAGACCCTTCAGCAAGTGCATGAAGAGGTTGTGATAATATGCTGCGACGAGCGTTTTGCGTACCTTGCAAATGAAATTGTTGTATTATCCACACCCGAAACCTAATTGTGGTGGCGCTTTTGAAAATAAAGACTGCTCCCCGAGCTCGCGCTTTTGAAAACAAAATAATGGGTAGATTTGGCCCTTCTGACGATTTTGAAAACCACCGATGCCGACGTTTCAAAATGTATATTCGCACATCATCAGAGCTTAGCGGAATGACCAAAACTGCAGGTGGTCAGAAAATTTCAAAATACTTGGCACTTGAACAATATAAATTTAATTTAGAAGGGGGAGGGAGCAACCAGAAAACTATATAATGAACCCAAATGACAGCAAGCAGGGGGTGAAGGAAGAAAAATATTATAATAATGAAATGAAAAAGTAAAAATATCAAAATTAAAAATGAACTTTTTTTAAATAAAAAGAAACATAATAATTATGTTTGAAGGTGAGAAAGACATAAATCAAAGTAGAAATTATGAAAGGGACTCTTGGTACTTTGTGAAGTTTTTGCGAAGGTACTGTTGAACTCATGCATCTTCAACACAATGAAATGGGGGGAGGGAGATATATAAAATATATTTTCTCTCATTCATATTCCTTTCAATCCGTTTATAACCGACTGGGAGTGTGGCGAACGTTGCAACGTTTCATGAACTTAAACTCTGGAATGTATCTACAGTACAACGTAAATTAAACCAAATGACACACAGTGTTCAGCTGGCTTCCCATTAGTTAGCCGAGCACGTTCAGCTTGAACCAATAGACTTGAACTGCCGCGCAAACAAGCAAATAAGGTTCCGTTTGAACGGCAGTGATTGGTAACTGGATCAGTTGTGCACTTGGTGCACTAAACCAACGTTGATTTTTCATTCACACTTTATTCTCTATAACATAGCGATCGCGTCAAGTTCTGGCTCAGGCTTATACGACCAGATTTGCTGCTATTATTATTAATTTTTTTTTTTCAACTAGTCTGAATTTTCTCTCAAAAGTTTTAAAATTTACTCCATTGACTGGGGAAATGCCTATTAGAACTTGCGAAGTTATGCGAACGTTTGATGTTAAAATGTCCAACCTTCACTGTCGATATTCTATTACATGATGTCTTGGTGAGTAACCCGAGCCGTGGAAGACAATGGATGCACTCGGGGTTGCACTGAATCCACCGTCTTGTGACGGAGAGAAAGCAAACTACTTCCCCAATATAATTACCTATCTTTGAAAGAGTTCCGTTCGACCGTTTGAAACATTTGTGGGCGGTTCTCCCGAGAAGACAGCACACAGGTCTGAAAACATGGAGAGCAACCCCTCAGATCTCCCCTGAGCGCTTGGTGCTTTTATTAAGTAGTTAGTCACAAACTACACCTAACTAATTGCTTGCATAACTATTATTGCGCTGGGGCGATTTTTGTTTACTGCCGCCGCAGTAAATTAAAACTGTCGAAACCCCCTGGAAATGACATCATTCAAGAGCACATATTCAAAAGTTATTTTTTATGCACCTTCCCGCCTTATCTTATAGAGCAATACATTAAAAAAGTCACCTCATGAATTTTGTGAACTGTTCTACACATTTTCTCTAGCTTTTACTTTTTCCTACAAAAACCATAGGTTTCGAAGTTTCTGAACCGATTGATCTAATTAAAATGCATCCGACCGTAACTATTCCGTCATAATGATGAAGAACGTTGAAAGGAACTCCGGATCGTTTTCGTAAGAACATCAGAACCTTTCCTGGTCCAGCGGGTTTCTTTTCTCACTTTCAAGTCTCTGCATGAACGGCAAAAAATCATTGTTCGGGTGAAATAAGATGATCACTCGAAGTAAGAGCTTAAAATACAGGTTTGCGCGTGGTTTGAAAATAAATAGCCAGATTCGTCTGACCTCGACGTGCTGCCTGGTCAAAACTAGTTAGGACTGATTTTGAGTTTTGACTGCAACGCATTAACCAGATGAATGGATAAAGAGAACTGTCCGATCTCGAACCGCCCCTCATCACTCCTACATGATTGTGAAACACCCACAGTAAATAGTAAAAGCGCTGAAGACATGAAAGTGGGTGGCGTCTGGTGTGTAGCTCATTATTTCCTCGACTCTCAGATCCTAAAGGCTGGCCGAGAGCTCTTCCCCGCCCTGCTCTTCCCAGAGCACTTGACTTGTAGCTTAGAGTAGGCACAACTCACTTCCAGTACAAGTGCCATTATACGTATATAGGCCCTACCTTCCCAACTTCCCACTTCTAAATCCTCATCCCTCATCTTACGGGGTGGCACAGTTTTCAGCTAAGGAGGTGAGAGAACCTATGGAGTGCCAGCGTCTCAACGATCCTCACAAGTATCTCTAGTTTGAGAGTACTTGAATCCAGCTAAAAATAGTAGCGTCAAACCTAATGTCATGCCTATCTAACGTAGGCTTACTGACCCGATCCGAGTGACCCCTACGTTAGGCTTCATCTTATACTAATATTGTTGAGTGTGTGGGTGTGAGTTCAATGAATTGGTCAACGCCAACATTTGAATATCGTTGAGTTTTCCGAGGTGAGTTGAACTTGATGCCTTTAGCGGCCGGTAAAAAGAGCCAGGGCTGGAAAATCAAGGGCGTCTGGTCTGATTGGAACCGTACTAAGCAAAACAGATTCGGACTCCACGGATCTAAATAGTTTCAAGGTAGAACCTTTGGTCACCCCTCTCTTCCTTCCTATTTCCCTCATTTCTTTACTGGTCAAACCTGACCAGTTACGGTAGCTAATTAGGATATGTACTAGTGCTTTAAAAAAAATATAATGATTGTTCTCATTGCTGGGAAACTCAATTTCCTTCTTTTTAGCGCAACCTTTTTCCAAAAAATGGAAAGGTGCGCTCACCTCTTCGACATGTATGTTTTTTTTTTTTTTGTTTGTTTGTTTGTGTACAGACCATCACGCCCGAGCGGCTCAACAGATTTTCATGAGGGTGGTCTCATTGTCATCAGCGAGTTCCGGGGGTGGTTATAGGCTACCTTGATTTTCCCTCCCTCATCCCCTTCATCGGTTTTCGGGAGGTCCTTCACGACGAAAGTTGTTTATCTCTGATGTGTAACTAAGGAGGCCTCAAAAGGGGGACGGAAGTTTTTGTCCGATTTCGTTGGTACAAGGGTCTATGGAATGAGCTTTTCAGGCTGATTCCAACGACTCCAAAACGATTTTTGCAGCCTGAGCCGTTCGTTACCTCTGATCGGCATAAGGTTTTCTTACGCATCGGTCGTTAGGGTGCAGTTGTTTACGTAATGAGCATCACGTGGATGATGTGTTGTGTGGCATAGTTTGGTCGCTAGATACCTACTGTTTCTTAGTTTCTCTCGCTCATTAAATATATCGTAATAACAAAAAGGTTGCGCTCATCTATTCAATTCAATTGATGGCTTGTTATTCAATGGTTTCGGATTTGAATACCAACGAAGATGTGATTTATATTGTGTTGACGGCCTTTTCCTTGTGTTGGTCGATTTGGATAGTCTGCCAAGACTATTAATCATGGCGTTCATTTTTTTCACGCAATCGCAGGTACACTTCCTTACATTTTTAACTAATCCTCATTCATTATTTTCTGTTCCAGGTGAGGTTTCTGAAGGAAAGAGGCCCAGGTCCACCTATTCACCAAATAATGGTCTGTATGGTGCAAGATAAATCTATATGTCACAACTTTTGTCTTTGTCGCATCCTGTAAGAGATCTACTGTTACATTATTATTCTGGCAGTGTATGATGATGTTTCTTTATAAACTCGCTGTACTGGTCCGAATGTGAATTAAGAGCGGGAATATTAAGATGAATATTTGAGAAATTTTCTCTCCTGTGACAACCGTCTCAGTGGTAGATTGTACCTGGTACAGCCTCTGCGGGAGTCTCAGGGGAGAGCCGAGAAAGACCATTTCGCTTCTGGCGGAATTTCAATAACCGTCATTCCCTCTACCGTCTTTCCATCTTCCATCGATACAACAGCAATTTCTATGCTCCCCGCTCAATCTCGCCCTACAAACCCCTAGACGTTCTCCTCACACGTTCTCGCTTACAAATACATTCGGTGAGTTCCCAACGCAGAATAGCATCACATCGCTACCTACATCACACATTGTGCCGACGAGGTTTCTCAGGGGAGAAGGGCCTCAAATACAGCCGTTTTTTCCCCACTCATTCCCCCTCTAAAAACTCAATTATTGACTGGATTATTGATTCAATTCCCGATATTTCGTTTTGTATGCTGGACAGGAACTTTTTTTCTAACAGGAAAGGAACACTTTTTAATCTATGTTAATTTGATTCAATTTTTAATTTTAATTTAATCTATTATTAAATATTTAGTCATTCTTAGGAAAACTCGATGGGTGGTGGTTTAGAGCAGGGGTTTCCAAAGTGTGGACCCCCTGGGGGTCCGCGGCAAACTTTGAGGAAAATAATTTTTCTCAATTAATTATTAATCCATTCTAACCAAAATAAAAGTAGAGTGAATAAATACAATAATTGTATTTATTAAAAACACAAAATTCATATTATTATGCGAAAAATAAATAAATAAAATAATTACAATAATTATTGTAATTATTTTATTTATTTATTATTATTTTCTTTATTTATTTTATTTATTTGTAATAATAATAATTATTATTACCTCCTGAAATCAAAGTTGATGAAATCATTTTCCTTTTTGCGTTTCCTTTTCGGTATAAAAATAAACAAATCATTATCTAGTTGATACCTACCTACTCGTTAAATCCATCCTCAGTCCACTCCAACCATTCCATTTTTAGCATGTGGAGCACTCTTTAAACTAGGTAGCTTAAAGAGTGGGGTGCCTGCAGTGAAATGTAACGACACCGCTCCATAGACATAGAAGAATAGCTGCAAGGTATTTGCTCCACACCACCCCCAGATGGCGGTCCGTCATCCCGTCCCATTATTGACCATCTGAAAGGAGTCTGGAAGGTCAATCTCCTCCGGCCTCTGTGAGTGTAATGAGTGTACGAGACTGGAGTAGTTGAAGGCACAATTTGCAAGGTCGAAAGTCAAAATAACCTCAAACATTAAAATTTAATCTTTTTTTAATCTTTAATCTTTTTAATCAAACGTTAAAATTTTTATTTTTTACTGTGCTTATATTTAGAAAACTAAGCGTTTCTCGAGGAACTACGCCATAAGCAAAATTAAATTATTATTATTTGTAGCCCCATGAGAGCCTGATTCTACGTCTAAAAATACTTTGAAAACGACACCTAACTCGACCCCATAAAAAATCAAGCCGAAACCCTTCAAAAAAACCTTCCCTTAGCCCCATTTTAGCCCCATAGCGCCCCACGGGTTTGGGCGATCGGACTGAAAACCTTGCGGGCACAACTAGACGGTAAACCATGTATTTTGTCAAACTTTCAGATTTACAAAAAATTCTTACTGCCCAAAACGGACATTCGTTTTTGGAATCTTGACACTTTGAAACGGATTATGTCAAGTTTTGAGGCCGATCAGAATTTTCGACGTCCGTCGCGATTACATAGGTGTCTTATTCCAGAATAATAAACCAAGATGGAATAAAGTTTTAGGATTTCAAAAATTTCATTGAAATTAAAATTAAAAATTTTTTTAATTTAAAAGTTTTGCTAAAAAAATAATATAAAATAATGTTGTGAAATGAATTGAGAATAGTTACATTTGAATAAATTAAAATTAGTGGATTTACCTATAGCCGGCCAACTTCTGTGCCTCGGAAAACTCATTGATGGCCCAGTACAATTAAAATTAGGATTTTTGCCAAAACTCTTCAATAAAATAATATGCCATATTTATGACATTGTGCAAGAATAACTCAACTTTGAAGTCAATTCATTGAAATAAGATTTAATCGTTTCTACGAATCTTAAAACCTTCGAAAGAGACAGTGTCACCTTAACGAAGTAACTAGGAATCGCGTCTAAGCAGAGGTTGTCACTTTAAACACACACAGACGAACTAATTTCTATCTTATAGCTTCACTGTGGCATTTTTCATGTTATTAAATAATACATTATATGATGCAGATTGACGGGAAAATGATCAAAAGTTTCAAAAAAGGCCTTATCCTCAGTTATAAAGGAAATACGCGGGGTTGGCCGACTACTGGAACTAGGCCAAGTACTGGTGCTCTTCCCCTACGTATCTTTTTCAATTCCATTCGCATATCAAGGCACTCCCCCCAAAAACTCACATCTTTCTCCGTAAGTGTACGTTTTTGATTTCTTATGTAGTTGTACATTTTGTCGTTTCAATTGGGATCACACCGTGGATGTAGATCTTATCAATAATCTGATCAAGGTGAGGTCTATTATATAAAACAGTCATTATACTGTGATGCCCGAGCAATTGAATCTACATGGCGGATCATACGAATGGGGAGGGGAGAATTTTTTTTTTAATCAATAGGTGTCACATTTATCGACCTGTCGTATATGATGGTAGATTTTAATCAGCATTGGATGTAAGTTGTGTATTCAGATGTGTCTTCGGTGTTTTTCGAAACACGTTTCCAGTTTCACTGAAGGGTCTCGCATTTTATTGTGTTCCTCCCTCCGGAGAAACGAACTTAGTCGAAGGGATGTGCCGTGTTTGGATATGTGTTGCGTCCCGTTGGGGGGTTGATATGATTATTGAAATTCCGACGAGAAAGGGGCAGAACCAATCCCTCCGCTCACGATTCTAGTAGCTCTCCACACGACGACGTTGATGGTGTTTTTCATGTCTCGTGGTCTGTCGAGAGGAGAGAGAGAGAAAGAAAAAAAAAACCAACAAATTGAGTATCGAACGCGCGATGGTTTGAGTGATGGAGACACGTTGAAAGTAACGAATTCGGATGGGTTGAGAGAGCTGTTGGTGACAACCCGCTATTTCTCTAATTTCACTGCCTAACGCATACTTCGATTATGTATTCGTGTCACTGTCAATAATACAAAATAATCTTTTATCGGTCAGCCGTTGTATCCGCAGCGTTGACGACATTAATTAATAAAATGCAGACAGAATCATTAAGTTACGTCGCCAATAAGTTTCCATTATTTTTGTATTTTTGTGGTTTGTTATGCTTTCGAAAGGACACTTTTTCCCAGAGCTAATGGAAACGCCATGACGAGTGGTTTTTCTTTGCGTACTTCCAGCTTTCATTTTTACGCCTTGCACTTTTTGGTTGTTGGAAGAATCACGTGAAATGCGAGTCTGCTCTTGCTCGACAATTCTGTGAGTTCCTTGGGGAGTTCCACTGTACTATCTACTACGACAGGTGTTGTTGTACGGCAGATTTTGGGCAGTTCTCTTGTAAATTATTTTCTATCGTCAAGATTTTTCAATATGGTTTGACATGGGCAGAAAAATGACGTTCAGTTTGAAGTATTATTTCTCTCAGACTCGCATATTTCTCTCTCGCATTCGAGTTGAAATAATCGAAATTGCCGGTTACAGCTCAATTTTACTGATTATTTCCGCCTTCGGGTGGGTGTAATTAGGAAGGCTCGTTGTCCCCAAGTAATGAACTGAAGTCTGGTTCCGAACGATTGCCCGTTGATTGGATGTTCTGTCGTGGATGTTTGGTTTGTCCTGGGAAGGACGTCGAGGAGGGACGTCAGGACACAATGCCGTGTTCCGATCTTCTCTTGATCCGCCGTGACGTTCCGAAGGTTCCCCAGGCCCGGAGGTGTAAGGCCCCCACGTAGTCCGATTTTCCACGGTCGCCTCCCGAGCCAATCCGTCCGTCTTCTCGGCGGAGTCTCGTCCGATCTTCGGCCCAAGGAACCTCGGTTTGAAACCGGGCCCCTGGGACACCGAAGAACGCGTATCCGGGGGGAGATAGTTGGGAAAGATTTTTGCCGTGAAAATGCGCCGAAGGTCGATAACGACTTCCTGAATGCGTTTCCAACCGGGATGTACAGCCTCCCTCATCGGAGACTTTGGGCAGACCAGCCCTGGGCACGACACCAGGTGTGGACCCTACCGACCAGACCCACACACCAACCTTCCAGGCAGAGCAGTGTAAGTTATTAGCAGAGATACCGCTTTTATGACGTTTATTTCCCTGTTTCATTTAATAATATTTGCCCATTTCATGACGTATTACCCAAAAGAGTTTATCTATAGGTACCAATAAATTAAAGCTCGACCTCAACAGATTCTAACCCAGAAGCTCCTCAAGTTAAAGTGTAATCTCCTGTCATACCTTGTCGAATCTGGTATCACATTTGTAAAATACACCAAAAAACCTCGAGAAAGCCTATGTTTGGCCCTAAAAACCCTAAAGTGGAGCGATCGGGCTAAGAGGTTTCGAGGACCTGCTGCAAATTCACCAACCCGGTCAAAATCCCTTGAAAACCCCCCATATAAAACCCTGCGGGGTTGTTCGATCGAGCTGAAAAGTTAGCGGAATCAACTAGGATGGGTCCAAAATGTTGTTTCATAATTTCAGATTCTTTGAAAAATATCTATTGCCAATTTTTTAATAGAACATTCTTCGGATTGATCTGGGACTCCTTTCAATCGATTCTACGTCCAAAATTACATCGTAATTCACACCCCAGTTGCCTCTCTTGCTAAAATCCTCTAAACACCCCCATTTTCCCCATAAAACCCAGGGAAATTGTTCGATCAGCTGAAGAGTTTTTGGGGCCAAATGTTCGACCCCCATCGCGAGTACATAATTGGACTATTCGGAGAATAATAAACCAAAATCTTGAATATTGTTCAAAAATACATTCGAGCTGACCGAAAATGCTTCATGACGTTTGTAGGGCACCCTCGTTAACGGATGTTGAAGGTGTATGCACAAAATGAGTTCCTAGTTCTTTAATAGGTCCATCATTAATTGCGTTGTGTGTTTGGGGGAATGCCTCCAGCGTTACTGGGATTACGCCCACCGTGACTTTGGAGGAAAAGGAAGGGAGTACCTGAATACACCCCCCCCCCCCCACGAGGAGTCTCCAAGGGAGGCTGGGCACGCTGACACCGTCTTGCAAAAATCTGCTCTCTCGGCGACCCCAGTTGAAGTGTCAAAAATCGTATTCGCGCGTAAAAATTGGATCCGCTGACCTGGCTGCCCCAGACGATGTGTCACCAGGGGAGACCTGGTCTTCGGGGTCCAATCGAAAATGCACTGCGTAGTATCATTGTGATGTCACAATAAAAATATATCGGTCAGTGAATGATAAAGTCGGCGGTGAGATTGGGACCATCCGTGCTCCTGCTCGCGAGAGAATTCGAACTTCCCAATCACACCGCCGACGTTGGCGCTTCCCGTGGCCCGCGACTGAACCACAAGCGGCGGGCGGGCGAAGTTACTATAGACTGTGTGTGGCCCATGCGGCTACAACGTTTTGCAAAGTTGCATTGCATAACCTTATTGGAAAAATGGTTGTTTTTTGATGAAAAACTGCGACTATGACACTTATGACTTTTTACCATCTGGTTATTCGTACATTTTCAACTCCGAATGAGAGAAATGAAAATGAAAGAAGAAATGAAAATGAGACGAACGAGAGATTTGAAAAAATGAGTCCACTTGGTCTGTCATCTGTCAACTCTGATCTAAAGCTGAACCTGAAAAAATGCTGAACAAGTTCTCGCTTTGCGTTGTTTTTTGCTATCCATTGGATGTCCAAAGGGAATGTGGCTCCAATCCTTTGAGGATTATCCCAGTCACATGGACGTCGCGCCGAAATGTATTTTATTCTTAAATCCAATGATTTAAACGTTTATAAATTCTCGAGAGTAAGCCCATTCAATTGTGCTTGTATTCCTTCTCGTTTCCTGATAAGCCTTTGTTATCGCGATCCAAATACTCATTACAAAAACATGTTCACCCTTATGAGCAGGGATGTAAACTGAGTTTACCTACTAAAAACATCGATCCCAAAGAGGAGACCTGCCTCTTGACGACTCTGCTAATTGGGTTTTTTCAAGCGATTGGATATTCTGAAAGGCCGGCTTCGGGCGCATTGTACTTGAATTTTTCAAAGGTTCCTATCTACTTCCGGTGGTATTATTCAAAAGAGCCGTAAACTTTCCCGTAAAGCAGCTTTCTCTCAAAAGTGTATACAACTTTTCAATTTAGGAGCTCTCCACGAAGACCGAGAAAGGGGCTTCGTTTTCCAAAAGCTGCGTGAAATTGGCCCTTTCGAGTCCCTTTAATTATTTTCACTGTGCTGAGTACGTTAATGGTTTAGGCCTTGTTGCTGCTAACGATTTTCGTTGCTTAACGGAATTCACCCCCAGGAAGGATGAGACCTTCAATTTCAATTAAAATGCTGAGGCCTCTAATGAAGCGTAGGGTTTTTTCTCATCTGGTGAATCTCAGTTGCCTTTAGAAATGCTCAAATCCGGCTTTCTTTCTCGACCAAGGGATTGAGAGCCTCCACATTGGCAGAGGGAGCGAAAGCGTTGTAACTTTGGTCAACTCCCCAGGGGGACTGGGGTTCCCGTCCCAGCCATGTCAATTAAAATTGTCAAGGGATTAGCGGTGTTTTGGAGCAAGGCATTTCAGAATCATTTCAAAGTAAAGTGCGGGGTCGGGTCCTGCTTCATTGTAAAAACCTAATCGGGTATACAATAAAATCACGTTAATAAAATCCACGTTACTTTACTTTACCAAGAGATTGTGATTGGTCTTCATGGATGTCCACTGCAGGAAGGCCTTCCTTTTCCTGTGTAGGACGATATCCTTCACATCCCTCCAAGTTTTTTGGCGCCAGGCTTCTCCTTGGATATGAAGCATAATCAGCAGCACCGGGCTCAGCAGAATTAATCATGTTTGTTATTATGGATTGGCTTTGAGCTGGAGGAATCTTCTCAAACTAACCCAAATCTAAGATTCTGTGAAAATTCCCGCTGAAGACCTCTTTAAGTCCCCCCCCCCCCCCCCTTTTAAACTATTTCTGCTCTTCCTCAAATTTTGCTTTTCCGTTTCAGAAAGTGGATCCGGAGCTGATCTTCACGAAACAGGAAAGGATCGGCAAAGGGTCGTTCGGTGAAGTGTTCAAGGGAGTGGACAACCGGAGCCAGCAGGTGGTCGCCATCAAGATCATAGACCTCGAGGAAGCCGAAGATGAGATTGAAGACATCCAGCAGGAGATCATGGTCCTCTCCCAGTGTGACAGTCCTTTCGTCACCAAATACTTCGGGTCCTACCTTAAGGTTTGTTGGCTGAATCGAAAAATTGAAGAAAATCAAACAGCGTGGGTCTGAAGGCAGATACCGTCTGGGCGAATCTAACACCTGTGATAGGTTTCGCCGATTTACTAATCGCCGGCTAATACCCACTTGATATCTGCCAACAGTTAATTTACATCATTATTCGGAAAACAATTCGTCAAAACTATTCTTGTCTTTTGACGCAGGGCACGAAGTTATGGATCATCATGGAGTACCTTGGAGGAGGGTCCGCCTTGGACCTGATGAAAGCCGGCAACTTCGAGGAAATGCACATAGCGATAATCCTTCGGGAAGTCCTCAAGGGCCTGGACTATCTGCACTCCGAGAGGAAGCTCCACAGGGACATCAAAGGTAAAGTAATCATTCCGAAAGGGTAGACCACGAGGGGATCGATCTTAGAAAGCTTCGAGGGCGGAAAAAATGAAATGTGGTTGTTATTTGGTCGTGTAGCGGAGGTTGTATTTTTCAACATTGCCGAAGGGGATGCCCGCATTGTGTGCTCTGGTTACGCTGATGAAATTATCCCTCTTCTTTTCCCGTAGAAAACGTAACTCAATGTTGTTGCCATTTCACCGGTAGAATACAACAAGAGTCCTAACGACTTCTTATTGATTGACATCTGCCCTTGAGGCTGTATCTACAAGAGTCGAAGGGAAAATTACCACGTTTCTTTCGTTCTTGGGGGGGAAAAAAAATCTCCGTTGTCAAGAACGTTAATACGAGTACCTGTGGGGAAACTCAAGGACCCATTCTGTCCAATTAGGAATGGAAGTGCTCCCGAATTTCGGGTTAAATCATCCTGTACCGTGTTTTTAGAAGTCTTAAAGGGAAAAATACATCATTTTTGTGACAAAAAGTCTTTCACATACCTAGTTTATAATCATCTTAAGTAATTCTGGTCGATTCAAAAACCGCTGTAGGTTACGTCACCTACACCGGTTCCAGTTTCCAATCAAAAGACACCAGAGTGCAGGTCGATTTTTTTCTTCTATTTTCGATTTTTTCTTGGTGGTCTAGTGACACTGGAGTAACGCGAAAATGGCCGTGTTCGCTTTGTTGTGAATGAAATCGTGCTTATTGACTCAACTTATTTGTGATATAAATTAACTTATTCCACTGACCGATTCTTCAGTTTTTAGTTTTGTAATGGTGGCCAACTTGTCGACCGATAGGAGCTGACCTCGGGTTTCCGCCAAAATTCAAATAGCAATTTTTTCATAAATTCGTACGATCTTGCAGTTTGTGTTTTAACCCCATTTTTAGTATTATTTGGACGCCTTCTATCGATAAAAAAAAATAATCCAGAAACGCTTCCATTCCTAATCGATGTTATTCCCGCTCTCGCAGGTTTGGGGGACCGACGCGTCGCGACGCTCAGTGCGCTACTTATTGCTTTAGAGAATAAGATCCACAGTAATAATATTAATTTCTTTTTCTGGCGTACCTATATATTATATTAGGTACGCCCGAAAAAGAAAGGAAAAACGCTACAAATTTTACTCAAGGATTTATTATTATTTGATATAGGTTACTTGTGCAGAAATTTAATTCTGTCAATGAAAAAAAAAAATGTAAAAACTTTTTTGGAATTTTATATAAATATAATTTTATATAGGTACATATTTTCAACAATTTTTGTTGTTTTTTTTAGTTGAAAAATATTTGTTCTCTTGGGATCCATCAAAAATCTCATTTGTAGCACTTCGAAAACGACACCTGACTCGATCCCATAACCTTAAAAAAAACCCTCCCGTAGCCCCATTTTAGCCCCATAGCGCCCCACAGGTTTGGGCGATCGGGCTGAAAACCTTGCGGGCACAACTAGATGGTAAACCGAGTGTTTTGTAAAAATTTCAGATTAAAAAAAAATTCCTACTGCTCAAAACGGCCCGGACGGCGGACGGACGTTTCGATTTTGGAATCTAGACCTTTTGAAACGGATAATGTCAAATTTTGAGGCCGATCGGAGTCGTCGACCTCTGTCGCGAAAACATATTCCAAGAATAATAAACCAAAATGGCACGCGTTACAACAACGAAATGACAGGAAAAAACCATGTCATAAAAGAAATGAAACAAACAACTGCCAGATTCAAATCTAAAAACTGGTTATTAGCAACCAAATTTCTATGGCTTAATTCAAATAATAGGACAGACGATTAGCAACGTTCCAGGCGCTCGATCTCTGGATGCGTCTAAGCTGTTCTTCAAACGAGAGCGGCAGCTCTGGCACTAGGAGAAGGTACTTCAATCTTGGGTTCACCAGCATGGGCAGAATGAAGTGAAGCGCTGTGTCGTCCACACCCCAACCACAGATGAGACACGCGGACAACAAGAAGCCCACCTTGACGCCTGCTACGAGGGGCTTGCTTGCCAAGCGCCCACAGCTGAGCCAGTACGGACGACAGAGATTGGCCACTCCTGACGCAGATAGGTTGGAGAGAAGCCTCCTGGAATGCGAACGGTCCATAATCTGGGCAAGCACGGGAGGTAGTAGCCAGCTGCGAATCGATGTTCCGGGAGATGAAAGGAAGGGAATTCAAAAGGCTGTGCAACGTCGAACGGTCTATCCTCATTATTCCTGCAGCTGCCGGCAACCTCATCTCAAAGTCATCCAGGGCGGCTCCGAACTGTCTAATCCAGTTGTACCTTGAGATGATATAGGCGCTCCTTACACAGCCTGGGCAAGCGGTCAGGGGGCTCTCATGGGGTGGGAGTCATGACTGAGCAGCCATCGAATGGCATCCAATACCTTCTTCTCATTACCTTCAAGGTGCGCTTACCTTAGAGTGCAACCTCTCGCTACTAACTTCTGTTGAGCTTGTTGAACAGTTGAACAGTTATGACAGAAGTAGTAGGGATCTACTGTTTAACGCCGGTTCCGAACGGCAAATGTGAGTGGCTTTCCTGGGCAAGATACTCTCGGTGGTTTGTAATTTCCTTCCGAGAGGTGATTATCAGTATAAGGAAGATGCTTAGCAGCTGCTGGGATCGACCCAGCAACCTTTGACTCAGCAGCCCGACCACAGAGTAACAGAGAGCAAACCACTGAGCTACTGATAACCACTCCTCAATACCAGTAACAACTAAATAATAAACATGTAACGTCGTCACCCCCAACATCCTCCTCATTCACCCCGGGGTCACTCATAATAATTAACAAAAGAAATAACTGTTCAAACACACTTTTAATTATTTTCGCAAGTTATAAAAAACTCCAAAAATGATTACAACCACTTCAACAATAATAAGACGCCATGTCCCGGTTCTTCTCCTTCATGTTTGTTACAGTTCAGTTAGCACTTCATCATAGACCTGACGGAGGTTTTTCATGGCTGACTCCAGAATGTTGGTGTAGTAGTTATTCTGCTAGTTCAATATCCCACACGGCCAACCTGACGCAGACCGCGCCTCGGCGGTCCTGGAAAAGAAACAAAAAAACTGGCCGCAGTATCGGTTCATTAAAGACAAGGATGCATCTTTGATGCATTGGAAATGGTGCATTTAAGTGGTACACCAAAGTACAAAAACAAAATAAAATCATTAGAAGGAGACTGGAAACAGCCCAAGCACAATCACAGGCCAAGCTGATAATTTTAATGCTGTCCAGTGTACAGCCAGGTTTTATTTTATGCTGTTGCACCCAACAGCCAGGTTTCATTTTATGCTGTTGCACCGAACAGCCAGGTTTTATTTTATGCTATTACATCGAACAGCCAGGTTTTATTTTATGCTGTTACATCAAACAGCCAGGTTTCATTTTATGCTGTTACATCGAACAGCCAGGTTTTATTTTATGCTGTTACATCAAACAGCCAGGTTTCATTTTATGCTGTTACATCGAACAGCCAGGTTTTATTTTATGCTGTTAAATAGAACAGCCAGGTTTTATTTTATGCTGTTACGTAGAACAGCCAGGTTTTATTTTATGCTGTTACAATGAATAGCCAGGTTTTATTTTATGGACCTTTATTATTATTGTTATTATTTTTTCAATAATTTCTTCCAACAGCAAATTATTTTCTTATGTTATTAAATTGCATAGCCAGATTTTATGTTATGCTGTTATTGAACAGCGGGTTTAATATTAGGCTGAGTTTATGGCAAAACCAGGGTTGTTATGAAACAATGTTACGTCACATGGTCAGGGTAAATTTCGCTCAGTTACTTCACACAGCTGGTTTATTACTCGAGGAGGAACCTGAGTACAACTTTGTGCTGACCAGATGTCACAGTAAATGTTTATGATGACACGTTCCATTGTATTTTTTTTTTTTTTAATTTTTATTATTATTATTATTTTTTAAAGCAAACTTTTAAGTTAGATTCCGGCCATTCCCTTCGTTTTATATCAATTTTTTATTTTACTTTTCTTTAATCAAATTGTATTTTTTATTTAATTTAATTTTTTAATTATTTTGTTATTAGGTACTGTTGCCGATTACTTCTTTCTTTCTTTCACGACAAAGTGCTTTATAAATCTTATCAGATTAACTTTTCTCAACAATGTAAGGGCTGGTATCACTCAAAATCACAACAAGCTCAAAATCAATAAAATTTATTTTGAGTTGAAACATAATAAGTACTCACAACAAAACAGGAAAAGGGCGAGATTTTTTTTTTTTTTTTGTAAGAACTTCACAAAATGCGACTTGAAAATCCCTGTACCAACACCAATGAGAGTAATCAGAATTTATGAAATTCCCTGTTTGTCATTAAGAAATCAGTCAGTTGTCACTATCACTATCAAATGAAGGTCCAATCTCTGACGCGGTTGGAGCACTTCACTGGCAGCTGTGAGCAAATTTAAAGGTTCTCTTGCCATCAATAGTTTTCAATTCGTAGCGCTCATTCTCGCGCACTTTGGTAATTTTCACTGGCCCCTTATATTTGGGATCCAGTTTCAGTTGGTTCCGTTATTCTTGCTTAAGGTAAACTTGGCTTTATTTTTGTCGAAGCAGCGTTTCGAGTAGTCAGCCTGTCAATTTGAGTAGAAGCCTGTTCTCTAACTGCATATCAATAGGCGTATCGGACGCAAAATCATCACAGCAATGATCAATTCATGGGGGCGCGAAACCATGCCAAACATTAGTTCCACAGGGGATACCTTAGTGACACGATGAGGAGTGGTGTTAAGCGTAAGCTGAATATCCCCTATCGCATCCTGCCACGATCGGTTTTCGCCCATCTCCGCGACTGTTAGCATGTCTTTCAAGGTAGGCCTACCTAGGCCATTTGGCCATTTGCTTTACTAGAACCAGTGGCTATAAAATGCAATTCTATTTGCTGATTGGCACGAAATCCTTGAAAATCTCGAGAAGTAAAGCTTCTGCCTTGGTCAACTACAATGAGAGTCATTGGTCCAAACAATGAAACTACATTGCGCAATACACACATTGGATGCATCTAATTTATGGGTTATAAAGGAGACAAAGTTTGGTGAAGGCATCAATAAAGACAAATAAGTAATCACGGGTATCTTTTTTGCCACTTAGTTTACCAGAAATATCCAAATGAACCGTTTTCCATGGATCAAGGTTTTTTTGGTATAGGATGTTATGATACTTGATTTGCTCCAGAATCGCGTTTTGCAATTTTAAAAATTTGCGCACAAACTTTGACATGTGTTCAAAGTATGCGGTTGTACATGGTTTCCAAGGTGTTTTCCCAACCCAAATGAAAAATAGAATCTCTCTAAGAATGATCGGTGTCTGTATGTATGTATGTATGTCTCCCTTTCACGGCCAAACTGTTGGACGGATTTTGATGCAGTTTTCTGCAAAATGATCGGGATAGCACGGGGAAGGTTTTAGGCTATTCAAACGGGTTCGAACGGCGGCCGTTCTGGCTGAAACCTGAGTCCTTCACGACGGAAGTTGTTTACATCCTTGGCGTATCTTAGGGAATTTGATACTTCACTACGAGAAATCAACAAGCGTTGTTACTATGAAAAAGTAAGTTGACGGGTTGCCAAGGGTGCATCGTTGATAGGAGATGAACGGGAATTTGATGTTTCGTGCGAAGCATGGGTGTCCCAGCTATTTATGAATGTTATTCATTACGGACCAACGCAGAGAGTGAGGGACTATTGGGAGGCACCTCGGGCGTCCATTCCTCTGCACTTTCCGACAGAGAACTCCAGAGCGAATCTCATATGAATCACTCACTTCCTCATCGATTTGTTGGACATTGAGCATAGTGAAAATACTTGCGAATTCAGAATCCTTCTGTTTTTCAGCAAGCAACCAGTCCGAAGAGACTGAAGTAATAATATTAACTTGTTTCCGAGAATCCTGAAAACTGTCATGATTTATTCTAAATTGGCCAACTCTCCTACGACCATGAGGGCGAAATTTTCTGATTTCAACTTATTTTCAGATTTCAATTGAGAAGGATTTTCAGGAAGTGTAAATTCATTGTGAGCAGTAAACCCAACTTTCATTTTCAAGGACCTATCATCCACTAAATTCCTTGAAAGGAAATCAACATGCTCCATTTTCACTCCTGGCCTATGCTCCATGGAAAAATTATACCCCTGAAGAAAAGCCCACCACGTTTGAACTGAAGGAACCAAATCACGCTTGAGTTGAACTTAGTTTGTATGATCTCTGGTATACAGTCAAATTTGGGTCAGTGAGGCGAATTTCAAGGGATCCTGTAGTGATTCGTTTTTTTAAATTTCTTTTTTAAATTTTACTTGGAACTCCTACGATGAAAGACTTAGAATATTTTTCAAGGATTGCAAGCAGTTGAGGAAAATTATCCCCCCCCCGGGATATTAGAAACAATTTCATCAAATTTACAATTTTTCACAATCTTAAGAGAACCAACAAAGGTATTGGCAACGGTTGGTAGGATTGAGCAACCTTCTTCCAAGGCCAACTTGGGATAGGAACCTACGCCATGTGGCCAAAACAGTTGAGGTAGCCACTTCCCAATAACTGGTCACATAACTCAAAGAAAAACTCGACATCATACAAAGGCATTTCTTGGAGCATGGAAGCTGTTGTTACCACTTGAACCTTCATCGGGGTTTCCCTCTTTTCCTTGGAAATTTCACTAAACCTAAAACTACCAGATCTAAGAAGCATTCAATTTCAGTGACCATCATAAACAGATCAGATTTCAGAATTTCTCTACCAATTATAAGGGGGTAGGTAATTTAATGATCAGGTACAACATGGAAAAGAATTATAAGGTCGATCCCATTGATGGTAATGTTGCATTTGATTTGAGCTACATGTAATTGATGCTGCCCCATGACCAGTCAAAATAATTTCCCTTGTATCATGTTGACCTTGAAAATTGTCACTGTAGGCATGTCCAATTAAAGAACACTCTGACCCACTATCAAAGTTGTACAAAAAGCACTCACCATTATGCATCAAGGTTCCAGTGGAGTTGACTTGACAGAGAGCCACATTTTTTTCAGGCAGCTGTTGATCCTTCCTGGTGTCTTTGTCCTTGGTTGAGCACAGACTTGCCAAATGACCTTTGCCCTGGCACCCGAAGATGCTGATGCTGATGGGCGGAAGTAACAGTTCCGTTCGTTGTGTCCAACCTTCTTGCAAATTGTGCAGGGGGATGACTGACCACTATGCTGACTGCCGCCAAAGCGAGGTTTTTTCTGAGCGGAAGCTGAGTCCTGTGAGTTTGTTCTCCTCCAAACAACAATCAGCTGTAGCTAACCAGAGGATGCGTTGTATCCCTCAATGTTGAGGTTGAATTCAGGAAGAATCCCGGGTGATGAATTGGGTTGCTGCAGTAGAAAATTCAGGAGAGCCTGCATCTGACTGTTTTGCTGCTTCAACTGCCCCATTAGCACAGTATCAACACTTTCGTGGACGACTGGGTTAACTCATCCCACTTCTGATGTAACGTCGTCACCCCCAACATCCTCCTCATTCACCCCGGGGTCACTCATAATAATTAACAAAAGAAATAACTGTTCAAACACACTTTTAATTATTTTCGCAAGTTATAAAAAACTCCAAAAATGATTACAACCACTTCAACAATAATAAGACGCCATGTCCCGGTTCTTCTCCTTCATGTTTGTTACAGTTCAGTTAGCACTTCATCATAGACCTGACGGAGGTTTTTCATGGCTGACTCCAGAATGTTGGTGTAGTAGTTATTCTGCTAGTTCAATATCCCACAAACATTTTATTTTATTTTTATTTATTAAAGAGAATTTTTATTTACAGCTGCCAACGTACTTCTTAGCGAAATGGGAGATGTGAAGTTGGCGGATTTCGGGGTCGCCGGCCAACTGACCAACACGACGAGCAAGCGAAACACATTTGTAGGAACACCCTTTTGGATGGCGCCTGAGGTCATTAAACAATCAGCATACGATTCCAAGGTTTGACTATTACATTTAATGTTGGTGTATTGGTGATGATTTTGATTGATAGTCGATGCACGTGGGAACTGCCGGCCTTTTCAGAGTCATTGAGCTTGGCTAACTTCTGTCAATCTGAACGTAACCTTTTCGTTCCAATCAGGCCTGTTTCATAATGCGTATTTTCACTTCCAGGCGGACATTTGGTCTTTGGGGATCACGGCGATCGAGTTGGCCAAAGGTGAGCCTCCCAATTCTGAGCTCCACCCGATGAGGGTCCTCTTCCTGATCCCGAAGAACAACCCTCCGCAACTGACGGGAAATTACACCAAACAGTTCAAGGAGTTCGTCGAATCTTGTCTCAACAAGGACCCAGAAAATGTGAGGAGAAAAATCAAACTATCGAATGCTGTCAGTTCGTTTTGTGCTTGTTTTTAGTTACGTTTTCCTCTCTGATGATTATCGAAGCAGCCGTACTCCGACGCAGGGGTCGTTTTGTCAACATTCGCTCGGGTTAGTGCAGGTCGGGGGACATGAATATGCATCGGCTTCAATCGACCTAAATGCAAGTCATTGGTGGCTTTGACAGGACATAAACACGTGACTAACCGAGCGAGCCTTTCACGACTGATCCCCCCACCCCCTCAACCCCCTATTCGATTTACATATCCGTGTTTCTGGAATACAGTCAAGTGGGCCTCTCCTTTTACATTGTCACCCAACCCATACCGGATAAAAACTCAACAACGCCGGTCAATAACCTTCTGTCTGCATTGAAATGGCGAATAGTTGAGTCACTATAAGTCTTGGATGGAGAGTTTTTTTAAGGGGTTCGAGGGGGTTTGGCGAAAAAAATTTGCACCTCTAGTAACTGTTGGTACCTCACTTTTCACTTGATTTCTCCTGGTTATTGAATTCCTCTGGAAATATATATTATGATGTCAAGTTCTGAAGGATTGTGGCGTTGGGTGCTGATTTCTATATAATGTTGGACGACAAAATCGATCTGCGGATGTATCAGGTCGACAGGTGGGATATTCTAGAGGATGTTTTTCAGGGCATCGAATTTGAGATGTCGTTTTCTAAGAAATGGGGTCCGGATCCATGTCTTGATTTTTATTTTTCCGAGAAAGTACTTCACGTCAGGATACGAGAAATGTGGGTTTTACCCACCAAAAATTAATTTTTTGAACGGAACTGCAAACTCGCCTTATGAGAAAAGAGCTGTGTGATTGGCCACTCGCTGACCAATGAAAAACGCCGCAAATTTTACACAAGGGTTTATTATTCTTTGATATAGGTTACTTGTGCAGAAATTAAATTCTGTCAATGAAAAAATTTAAAAAAAAAATTTTTTTTTTGATTTTTTTGTTCAAAAATGTGTTTTTTCAAAAATTCTGTATTTTTTACTCAAAAAATATTTAACATCCTGGGATCCTTCAAAAATCCCATTTTTAGCCCCATGAAAGCCCTAAAGATCGCCCCAGTGAAATCGGATCGTTCCGGGACCCCAAAAAATGGATTCTACGTCCAAAAATACTTCGAAAACGACACCTAACTCGATCCCATAGCTAAAAGCCTTCAAAAAACCCCTCCCGTAGCCCCATTATAGCCCCAGAGCGCCCCACGGGTTTGGGCGATCGGACTGAAAACCTTGCGGGCACAACTAGATGGTAAACCAAGTATTTTGTCAAAATTTCAGATTTTTAAAAAAATTCCTACTGCCCAAAACGGCCTGGACGGCGGACGGACATTTCAGATTTTGAATGTAGACCACTTGAAACGGATAATGTCAAATTTTGAGCCGGATCGGAGTCGTCGACCCCCGTCGCGAAAACATAGGTGTATTATTCCAAGAATAATAAACCAAAATCGGACGGGAGGCTGCACGCTCACAAGCAGGTTATTTCAGCGCAGGTTAGATTCAAGTAGATAACCACCACTCGGCAGGGAACCTCCATTAAATTTTGTTGTGATTTCATCCTTTATTTTTCGTCACAGAATAAATATTCCTTCCTATTCCGTGATTTTTCGATGAATGTTGGTGTCGATTGGTCAGTAAATGTTCTAGCGATTCGAATTCGACGGCAACAGCCAAAACAATCGTCAGATTCGCGTCACTTTGGCGCTCTAAAATGCAAGTATCATTGCAAGGGCGTCGAAAACCATGTTGACCAACAGAACAAACCACGAAATCAGATGCTAGTGCGCTCTGGCGGATTAGTTTTCGCCTTTTTGGAAAGATTCCTGGTACGGTTTGAATACAGCTATTCTCCTTCGCGATTTTCTCTTCACTGAAGAACTATTTCCTTTTCGCGACTGACCGTCTTCTATTTCGGGCTGCTGGAAAGTGTTCGTTTTTCCGACATAGGATCAGACCCCCATTGTGGGCGTTCAAAATATTTATCACAGATATAAACTTCGTTCGATGATTTGCAGTGTTTTTCAAAATCATCGTTATTGAATTCATTACTTCTCAAAAATTATTTATATTTCGTGATGAGTAAAGTTTCTTTTACTGTGTAATGAAGGTATAAGTAGGTACTACCTACTTGTTATTCATTTGTTGATTACTTTGATGTTATATTAATTTAATTTTTGTTTCATATTTCAGAGACCTACAGCGAAAGAATTGCTCAAATTCCCGTTTATTCGTAAAGCGAAAAAGAACTCCTATCTTATTGACCTCATAGATCGTTATAAAAAATGGAAGTCGCAGTGCAATGAGGAAAGCGAGACTGAGTCCGAAAATTCTGACTCGTAAGTGTTTTGTATTTTTTCGTAGCATCGGCAGTATTTGAAGTACTAGAATCAATTTTAATCAAGAACGGACGTGCGTATAGATATTTTCTCTGTCATTGAAGGCTTCCAAATACCACCAAAATTGCGGGGAAAACTGATTGCAAGTTCGTATGAATTAAAAAAATTTAAGACAAAATCGAAGTTTGCATTTATGGTGGGAACCAGCTGATCGGCGGTTGACGTCATGCCCCATCCTCGGAGTAACTTGGCTCCCCATTGGCCAGCGGTGGATTCTGCAAATGGCCACTCTTGGAAAGAAAACTATCTGTCAGACTCAAGGATGGTGTGTGACTCATAGCTTGGATTCGAATCACTGCGTAATAAACCTTTTGTCACAAAAGTGATTCATTTCCCATGTTTACACTTCTAAGAACATGGCTTAGGGCGATTTCACCCGAAATTCGTTCGGGTTCAATTATAAGATACAGTTACTGTATATTGTCAGAACTACACCTGTTATCAAAATTTGCCTACTGGCTTTGTCTTCATGTACCAAGCAACTTGAGATGCTATGCCTAAAATGTCATATTGTGCCGTCAGTGAGGAGAGCGGTAAAGCGGATGGAGATCAGGACGAGCCATGGATCATGACGGTGAAGGGGCCGCACAGCATCAAACCGCCCCCGCAGACCGTCAACGACGACAGCACCAACCGCAGCGGCGGCGTCAACGTCACCAGCGGAGGAAAGGGGTCCGGTCACGTTCAAAATGGTCAGGCCAAAGATGGGGAGCGGGAGCCGTACATCTCTTACTACGTGTCGGGCCCTAAAATTGTCCAGGTACGACTTGAATTTGATTTGGCTGCGTCATCCCCCTGGGGTGAACTTTTATCTATCAACAAGTTTCAGTGTGACAAGTTGTCCATTTCGCCTATTTATTTATGAAGAATCAATTTATATCATCCGCTTCAAGGAAAATCATATAAATCACGAAATTTATGATTTAATGTTTTAACCCATGAGTGAGTCATTTTGACTCTTCGGCTTCTTCCCCTAGCCCTTCCAGAGTTCCTTGTGCGGTGGGGATGAGGAAAGTTCACTTTTGTCCCCTCTGTGGTGTGAAAGATTGCAAGCAATAAGCTTATGGCTTTGCGTCAAATTGACTCACTCATGGAGGTAGGGGAGTTTGATCATTTCGAGGTGCTTTTTGGTTTATTATTCTTGTAATAATACACCTATGTACGCGACGGCCTCAAAATTTGACATTATACAAGTCTCGATTAGTCAGTAGGTAGTCAAGATGTGTAGATTCCAAGAAGTACGAGCCGTTTTGGGCAGTTTAAAATATCTAAATTTTTGACATAATACTCGGTTTCCTGCCTAGTTGTGCCCGCAAGGTTTTCAGCCCGATCGCCTCAACGCGTGAGGCGCTATGGGGCTAAAATGGGGCTACGGGAGGGTTTTTGGCGGTTTTCGGCTATGGGGTCGAGTTAGGCGCCGTTTTCAAAGTATTTTTCCCCCTTTAAATTTACAAATCGAGCCGCCTCGGGTTCTCTGCGAATTTGTCAACCACTACTTCCTTTATTTATTTATTTTGATTTTTTTAAATTTTTTTTCGTATGTATGTTTTGGGGTTCCCAGAACGATCCGATTTCACCCTGGGGATCTATCTGTAGGGCTTTCATGGGGCTACAAATGGGATTTTTGAAGAGGCAAACGAGGTGTCGTTTTCCGAGTAGTTTTGGAAGCAAAATCCGTTTTATCGAGGTCCCACATCTGTCTAAACGATGTAAAGAAATGTTTTATTTTTTCAAAAATATTTTTTTTATTGTCACGGAATTAATTTCCGTTTAACCTATTTCAAAGAATGATAAACCCTTGTGTCAAATGTGCAGCATTTTATTCTATAAATAAATTTAAAATCAATGCTCCAAAATGCTGCTTGATTCAGTATGTTGTTCAAACATGACCATATTACCTCAGAAAATGTTTATTGAGAAGAAAGAAGTGTCAAAACATGAATAAAAACCGATTGGAAGGGTAAAAGTGGGTAAACGTGAAAATGACTCCGCACATGGAATAATGGGGGATGACACAACACATGGGTTAACGAGTTCTGAGGTCATTTCGTCGTTCTTAGGAGCACTTGTTTAGCCGCTCAAGGCACATGGGCTTTTTCATGGTAGAAGTAGAGCCTCTTATCTACTCAGTATTTTAACAAAGTGGCGAGCGAAACCCCCAAAAAACAATTCAGTGCATTGGGGATTTATCCAAGGCTACTTAGAAGGGAGCTGCAAGGAGGGGTGAAAGCGTGACGCTTCGACCGATTAGAGAGGTCGGCCACCTACTGCCTGCCAGCCAGGAATCAGCAAAAACAAATTAACATAAAACAGTTAAGTTTGTATTATTTATTGTAGAAAGAACGTAGGCTTAAGAAGGATCGAAAGTGGGGATCATTGTGTATCAAATTTGTTGTTACTGTGAACGTGATGAGGCAAGTTTGCAAGGGCACAGGGATATTCTTGCTGAAAGAGGGATCTTGACCGTTAATGATGCCATTGGCAGCTTGTTGGCGCATGAACAGAGCTGTAGGGATATCGTGTTAGGTATAAAATGTTTGCTAAATTGGTGTTGGTCGGTCATGTGTCATCACCAATTTGTGAAACACATTTTATCCTTGGGTAGGCGATGATTGTGGAAAACTCCCATCACCAAGCTCGTATGTACCAATGTTGAATATCGCCCAATAAGGCACTTTCGCGTCAGTTTTCAGGGATAGGGTTTTCACAAAAATAAAAACCACTCTGCCGAGCTTTCGGCTTTTATTAAGCCAACATCTGGGAGTGAGTGGCTACACTACGGGGATGGGTTGACGGATCATCCCCTCCCTCCGTAAAAATTTTGAACCAGAAATGGAAGTTGGAAACCGGAGAATTAAATTGAAGAAAGTCCTCATCAGGCTATGTATCCGAAATTAGGGCAAAATAAAATCGCCTCCTGCCTGAAGCCTTAAAAGCGTAAAACCCTCCCAGTCGTTGGAATTCTCCCCTGGAGGTTGAAAATAAATAAAACCCCACAATATATTTTCAGTGTTCCGGTAAAAGGGCCTACGTCGCATTTTTGGTGATATGTCGGTTATGACGGCATTTGGCTCGTTCCCCTCTCCCTGATTCAAAAATAACCGCGAAGAACCAACCAATGAATCAAACAGGAGTTACTAGAAGAGAAAATAAAGTTCAGGGCGTATGTCTCACGACAACTGTTGCCATAGACTTTTTTTTTTCTTTTTTTGAGATTGCTGTATACTCCCTTTTATCGGAACTCCGACGATATGCGGAAATCGTGGGAAGCGAAAAATGTCTTGCTCGAACACATATAATCTCACGCACCCTTTCAGACCTCACACACAGCAAACACAGTCTACATGCGTCTTCGTGCGTTCAGAATTAGTGGTGTAGATCTTGGGACCCAGCGGAGTGCTAGAGTGGCCGAAAAGAGGTCTGGGGCATTGCTCTTACTATGTCCAAAATAACCTTGGGGAAAATTCAAAAACGCCATACGGCTAGCAAGATTGATCAAACTTGTAAGGACAAAATCTGGGGTGTCATATGGATAAGGGCCCAGGTGATATTTTCAACACAGAATACGTTTTTCCCAAGGGTCTCGCGGTTTGAAAATGTCCCCGTCCCAGGCCCAAGCATACCTGCTTTTCCGCGCCCTCCATTGCACGTTCCCTCCCCTGCGCCACCCTCTCCGCCCACCTTCACATGCCCTCACCCCCGTCCTCACACCTGTACCGCTGAAGGATTTATATCAGAATGGTGAGAGAGTCCCCCACCCCTTCTGAGAACCAGTTGGTTAACAAAAAAAAAAAAAAAAAAAAAACCCCCTCACTCGCTTTATAACAATGTTAATAATGTCATTATTAATCTGGGGGTGTCCCCCAGTACTAAAGTAAAAATATAGTTAACTATACCTACATAGTCACCTGTGGCACATACAGTCACAAGCGGTAATACACCCCACAGGCGGCAAAGTTTTTTTCTTCGAAGCTGGGTTTCCCAATGGCGCTTGAGCTTTTATGCATATGGCACCCTTCAAAATATAATACAAATTGTTTACTACCAAACAGAGAGTAATAATCACCTACAGACAGATTTTATTGTTAGTACGAGCATTTTTATGCGGACACCCGAAAATACACTAAATATTTCAATTTCAATGTCGATAAAGGCTTCGCAAGCTGCTTAGTTGTTCCTTTCACGATGCAACAATATTATTGTTCCCTTTCGCTGATAATAACTACTGCTATCTAATGTGATCTTCATATTACAAAAAATCATTTCGTATTGACTTATTTCTTCGTGCAACGTTCAGTTTTTGTTGAGTTGTTCTTGAAAGTTAGGAAACCGTCGGAGATTTGTGAATGTATGTTATCTGATTCTGACGTCCTGAATGTTATTTGATGAGGTCTTTCCATATTTCGCCACATCCTTCCCTTCTTAACTTACGACCACGTTACCTAATAGCGCACATGAGGAGCAACATTTTTTTAAATTAATAACAACAATTCTTAGCGAGGAATGCGATGCTTATCAGGGCATAACGGTGTCTGTACTGTTTCCATAGCCTCCCACTCAATTACGTGTTTGCGTGTATTTTGGAATGCCATTAAAAATCCCTTAAGCGTCGGCCTGTCGTTGTCTCATTCGGTGGCGGTTCGTAAAAGTGAAAACATCTCAAGTCAATTACCCCTTCCCCTGTCGAACGTAGGTAATGATTGAAACGTATTGTGACGGTGTTGCGTCTGGCTAAGCGGTTTTTATCGACTGGGATCTCCTTCAGTTTCGTCTTTCCCTCGAATGTTTACCGGCGTTGTCGATATTCTGTCGCCGTGAGGCTCGTGTCGTTGGGCTATTGACGGTTAGTTAGTGTCGAGTCGATAACTGCGCCCGCTCGGTTATTGTTCATCTCGTCAGTCCACTCTGAAAATGCCTCACTATTTCGCTTCGTTTGACTCGTCGCAGTTCACTCATTTGTTCGTAAGTGTCTGCCCCTAATTTTATAACTTTTGTTATTCGCTGTCGCTTGACAATAAGTGAACTCAGATCTGGGATAATCGCTCCGTTGCATGTTTATTATGCATTACGCAGTGACTATTTCTGGCCATCTAATCCTAATTTAAACGGCTCATGGAAATAAACTGTAAGTGTCTTGTTGTGTTCTGCCAAGTTATTTCAATAGTCCGGTCATTTCCTTCAGGATAATATCCTGATTGATTGAGGAGTTGGGAAATTGTTTGTTTTGGATTTTTAGATTTCACTTGACACAGCCGTTTATCCTGAAGTCATGATTTAAAATGTCAACGTCTATTTCGAAAATTCCTAGTTGTCCTGAAAGAACAAAATACTGAAATCGAGCCTCACGTAAAAATCTTTTCTAAATATCTCCATTCATTTTAGAAAGATTATTATCAAAAAACAGTTTATCTGTTGGAAGTCTTACGCTCTTGAATGTCAATTTCCTCAAGGAACGGGGTATTATGCAAGCGCGACGTTGACGGGGAAACCCGTTGTTGTAGCGGTGATGAGTCACAATGCAATAATGAAAATTTCCTTGCCAATTCCGAACGTTTCCGCAGGTAAGACACCGTCATGCCTCCTGCTGAATTCGTGCAATCAAGTTGAAAACCCTATTCGTGCTTTGAACTGCGAAAAAAAACCCTTTCATGATGAGGATAAGGGATGCTGATTAGTGTTCCCATGCCACGCAAACAGTGTCAAATGGGATGGGGTTGTGCCTAATAATAATAATTATTATTATTATTAGGCCTAATTATTAGGCTATTAGTAGGCTATTAGACATTAATTGTGTAATAATTATTATTGTTATCCTCGGTCAATTTTGAAAATAGGTACCTAGATTGAGTACAAGCTACAAGGGTTATGATTTATTTAATAATAATTATTACAATTATTGGTATGAAAAACGTTGCCGCCTGTGGGTTGGGTGAATTGCCGTTTGTGATTTGGAAAGTTTTGATCAAGGAAACATGGCCCAAATAAGGCCTACCTCAGGTTTGAAGGTATATTGCTCAGCGATTTCTCAACAGATCTGGCTGAAATTTTGCACAAGTATCGCCAACATTATCTTGTTTACGAAAAACAAAAGTTTCGCTCAGAAAAGAACAAATTGTCTCCATTTTTTGCATTCTACAAAACAATTATTGTTTATAGCTCTAGGCCTTCTTTGAACACCGGTGTCGTAACGAGCCCTACCAACTACTTCCTTAATAACTCTGGAAAAAACTCGCAATGAGGGCATAAGTAAATCCAAAATTTTCCAATTCAAAATTTTGCTTTTGATGGGTGAATCAATGTAAACAACGCTCAGGACGAGAGCAGAAAAGTGGGTGTCCCAACAAGGCCTTCATTAGGCCTTATTAGGATCCCCTCGTTTATCGAGTGAATCAAGCTCATTATGGAAACCAAAGACAAACTGAGACGAACCCTTTGACAGATTTTGAAACTAGACAATCCCAGCTTTCAGAATCACCTACATTTTTTGAGATAGCTCTGAAATTTCGTGCGAAACACTCTCAATTCGAAAACTCCCAGGGGAAGCCTGTTTTGCACTTGGAGCGTTACTGCTGTTGTACTGTGTTAACCCTGCTCACCCCTCCCTTTGTTATAGGTTCTCTCTGGGCCTATTTTTAAAAAGCACTAGGCCGTATTTGGCGACCCCAGCTTACATGTTTTTGGGATAAGTATATGGAGACAATTGAATGCTTGATGATATGCAAGGATACGACCCGTTCATAATTTATCTTACGAACAACATACCTAACTCACAACAGAACGACGTTCAATGGGCGCCATCCCACCCCACCTACCTATTGGGAGCCATCTCGAGAACGATGTGGAAGGGGCGTAGGTGGGTGCTGGGGGATCTATACGGTCACGCACTCACACTCTTCAACCAGCTTACCCCTGTAAAAAACGTGTACCAAGTTAAAATATTATTTATTTCCCATAGATAAATCCTATCCTATTCGTAGCTTTAGTTAATTATTGATTAATTTTGATCAACCTCGGTCTTGTAATTCGATTGTTGGTTAACCAATTTCGTGTTGTCTATTGAACTAGCTAAAAAACCAAAGTTGCTATGATAAATTAGGTACACCATTTTGACGTTGCCGAAGAACCCACTGAGTAGATGTGGTTGATTTCATCAAATTCTCACTTATTTCCTTGAATCATATCCAATTCCTTATCCTTGTCTCGTACCAAATCTCTACATCTTAAATCCCAAGTGATAAGTGTGGTTTTTTTTCTTCTTCAGCAACAACAGCAGCAACAGACGAGGAGCGTGAACCCGGAGCGTAGTCCAGAAAAAGTGCCTTCAGTGAAAGAAGTGGACCGGAAGCCGAAACCCCGTCAAGAGCGCCAGGTTCAAGAGAACCGGCAGGAACAGCGAACGTCGGACAGGAGCACCCTTAACAACCTCATACACCCTCTTCTGCTCGAGGTATACCAATCAAGAACGAACTTGCCTCGCATTTTTTTTTTTTTTTTTTTTTAAATCGATAGAAGGCTTCCAAATGAGACTAATCGTGAAGTCAACGTGTACGTTCGTGTAAAATGTACGTATAGTTATGTCATACCTATGAATTTATGAAAATATACATTTAAATATGTGACAGTAACGAGAGCTCAAGTATGGTGTGATGTCACACTGCAAGAATTTAAGTTTCATTATAAAAAGACGTCAAAACAAAAGCCAAAGCATTACTGAAGCCATTTTTAAGCATCACTGAAATTTAACTTAGCCGACGACCAACTTCAAGAATATCAAACTGCACTCTGTCCTCTTTAAAGGTTCACTATTCATCAAACACATAGTCGCGGATGATGTCACAGCAGAACATTCAAATTTTCTGTCTTATGACAGAAACTTTGAGCCTGAAAATGATTTTATAATCCTTTGGAAATGGGGGTTTCTTTGTTGAATACTCAGCTGACTAGGTTCCTCATTTAGTACTCAGCTGGCTATAGGTTTGTACAGGTCTTCCACAAGAATATTGCGCTCCAACACTGCGTTCTGGTGGCGGAAATCTTACTACTCTTCGCACGAAATTTCCCCACTCTCTCACATTTTTCCCTTCCTGTGGCAGCACTTCTCTTTTTCTCTCCTCAAACGGGGGTTTTAATTGAAAAATTTTGAATTTCACATCATTGAATAGAACGTAACGACTTTTTATTTTACCTTTTTTGCAGTTATTAGGAAGAATTAGGAAAACCTCAAAATTTAAACATCAGTAACGTCGCGAACGTTCACTTTATTCTGTTCTTCCTCCTTCCTCAAAGTTGTAGACAATTTCCCTTGCCTGACTACTCAATGGCTTTCCCCGAGAAATTTTTGATTTCTTCTCACCCATCGTTGAAAATACGGTGGTTAAAAACAAACTACACAACTGGGAGACGTAAACAAAGCTGAGACAATGTTGCCAACAGAAAAAAACTTGAAATCCCTTCGCTCAACATCGGCTCAGGATGCCACATAGGCATGGGGGGGGGGGGGGGGATTTGAAGGCTTTTAGCTAGGGGATCGAGTTAGGTGTCGTTTTCGAAGTATTTTTTGGACGTAGAATCCATTTTTGGGGGTCCCGGAACGATCCGATTTCACTGTGGGGATCTATTGGGCTTTCATGGAGGCTACTAATGGGATTTTTGAAGGATCCCAGGAGGTCAAATATTTTTCGAGTAAAAAACAAAAAAATTAGAAAAATAGAAAAATATTATTGTCCAAATTTTTTTTATTGACAGAATTAAAGCTTTGCACACGTTACCTATCAATGAGTAATAAACCCTTGTGTAAAATTTGCAACGTTTTCAAATGAACAAGCTTCCTCTTTAGCTCAAAATCCCTTCTATAATGCACGTAGTTAAAAGGAACCACCTCATCCGCACGCCATCTTACGTTAATTATACAGGACTGCGGCGGGATGAAAACTTTCCAGCGAGGAAATCCCCGTTGAGGACGAGGTAAAAGCTGAACTGAGACAAAGCGAAACAAGCTTACACGAGGTTGAACTTGAAGGAGCATGTTCATAATTAAGGAGCCCCTTTACGGCCCCGCAAGTCCAGACTGTTTAATAAGCCGCGGTGACGGTGATCAAAAGAGCCCAGACATCCCTTTTAGGAGGTCGGTGGAAGTAAAATTTCCGTTAATGAAATTCTTCAGGTCAGGGTGAGAAAAACATGTTGAACACAACAGTTTATCGCTTTCATATAGTAAATCCCAGTTTCAAAATAGAAGCTAAAAATACTATCAAGTATATTATTAACGTATTGTTTTTGCACTTGTAGCTGAAGAGGCGGCATAACTATAATATGCGACGGGAGGAAAGCAGCAGCAGCAAGTCCGACGTCGTCGACGAGCTCCGCACAGCGTTTGAAGTGGCGGAGCGGTCGAGCCCCGGCATCTCCGACATATTCGTCAACGAGGTCGTCCAGAAGCTCCTCGGTCGGCCCAGTCATCAAGGCAATTCCAGGCTGACCAGGTATACCACTGTCTCTTGTCATCTTGCTTGAGGCGGGTTTGGAATATGGGCGGGTTTGCGATGGTCGATAGTATCGAAATATCGATGTTTTCCTCCCGTTTTCTGAAAAAGGATGGGAGGCGATGCAACCGTGGAAAAACTGGTAAAATTGAGAAAAACCGTGTTTTTTTCCTCATAAAACAGTGATATCTTTTTTTCCTGACGCTTAACGACTTGGTATCCCATGATGCCCTTCTAACTGGATATTCCACACGCGTATGCCTTGAATCAGGCAATAAATGAATCGGCCAGTGGTGAAGGGAACTAAGTGCAAAAGATGGATTTTTCGGGAGAAGCAAAAAACTGCTTAGACTAACAAAAGCTCGTGATTTTGACCCAGTTTTTTTCCTTTTGGAAGTCCAATAATAGTGATGCTCAAACATCAATGAACTGCCGCAAAATTTTGAGGGGGATGACAAAAAAAAATTAATTTTGGGAACTTAGTGCCCTTTACCACTGACCTGGGCATGAAGAAAATAAAGACGGAATATGATGAAATAGCTTTACTTGAACGAACCACACTGTGTATTGAATTAACTATTGAATTAACCTATTGAATATTATTAACAGCAACGAACATGCCCGCGGAGACCTGACATCTGGTGGTGAATGGCACTTAGTTCCTTTCTCCACGAAACGCTCGGTGGTGGAGACGAATATCTGACATACCGACGCGAGAACTTAGTCCTTTCACCCCCAGATGATGAGTCTTGCCAAGGAAAACTCGAAACTCCAATAAAAAAAATTCGATTTTTTGCACTAGTTCACTGGACAATTCAAATATAAAATATTTAAAATGCCCAAATGGGAGAAAACTCATTTTCAAGTTTTCAAACTCGATTTTTGAGGTGAAATATAATTTTGATTGAAAATGAGGTTACACCACAGAAAAGAGGAAGTTTTTCTCTTTCCATAACACTGGCGGTGTTATATTATATTATATGTTTGATGGCGGAATAAGTGCGGTAGCAGCCGGCGAATTGAACCCAAACCTGCCTATTTCGCAAACTTTGACCGCCTTTGCAGAGGCAAGAACGCGACGAATCGGTCTGAAAATTTGTGGGAAATTTTTTCTCACCGTGGGGGTACAACATATTCAAAAATGGTTAATTTCGGAGAACTTTAATTTATTTATTTATTTTATTTTATTTTTTTGTTGAGTGGAATGCCCATATAGATATTTTTCTATCGATGATGCATTGTCCGATAGTATTCGGTATCGATAGTTTTGATATATATTTTTTATCCGATATATCGACTTTCTGGATCTGATACATCGACTATGTATCGACCAAGTTCCATATGAAGACTTCATATTTAAACTTATTGTAAATTTGGCAATTTACCGACTCCTCTGTTTAAATTTTCAGGGACTCATCTTAGAACTGACATCCTGTCGCCAATTTTCGCTTCGTCTTCTTAATTTGAAAATGACCATTTATTGTGTACATTCGTAAAAAATTTCCTGCCGCTGTGAAAAGCCAGCCGAGAAGGGGGAAAAAAAATCCGGAATTCACTCTAAAGAAACCAACCCGATTGAAAAAAGTTGTGCTAAATTGTTTGTTTGTTTTTCCCCTTTAAGTTTGTTTCTCTTTGTATATTTTTGTTTATTGTTGAAACAAGAAAATGTAAGCAGACAAAGAAATTGTGATAGGTGGTCTTTATTGGCTCTTATACATTAAGGTACTCTCCTTCTCCCCCTTTCTAACTTGTAAGACAATATTACTGTAGGGATTTTTAGTCACTATAACTGTATAAAGGGGGATTGAAAGAAACAGTAGTTCGCTACAGGAAAAGTAGTCAACTGCGCAGCTTTAGAGGAGCCTTTGCTTGCTAGATTTACTTGATCTTGAAAGATTAGTTGCAAAAATATTAATTAAAAAAATACCTAATTGACGTTACGAGTCAAAAATCCTGGTTCTCTTAAAACTTGCTCTTCAAATAAATTTGTTTTGAATGGAAAACTTTTACTGCTATTGGAAGTACATTTTAATTCTTGGGAAACTATTCTCGCCAAACGGATGTCTTTACAGTTGGCTTTTTCTATGGTCTATTGAAAATCGCTGCACTTCACAATAATCTAATGCACCCTTTCAGCGTTCGGCGGAATATTCAATGTTCTTGATTCTACTCAATACTTTTGATGAAAAGGGTTTTACTAGGAAGCGTTTTTTGAAGTAGCTCTGATTGACTAGACTCTGAATTGTTCCGAGTGGTTTTATTGTCGATTCGGCCATTTTCAACGGTGTTTTACAAATGTGTAGTTTGGGAACATTTTCAGATGATTTTGGAGAGATTTCATTGTTTTTTGTTGTTTTTGGAGCATGCAGTGAACGTTGGATACCGAATGTAGTGCCGTAGAGGGAAATTTGGGTGGCAGCTTTTTTCAAACTTTGCGTCCGTGAACTCACTTGGTCAAAACGAGTCCGACGGTTGAAGTTGGGACTGTTCAACGATCGATTTCAAGTTGCCGCCCTCACTTTGACTCATCTGCCTTAACTTTTAAATCGCTTTGCGCTGTTTTCCGAACCCTTTGAACGCCTTTTCTTGGAGCTTGACATAACTTCAGATTCCTTTCTCCCCATCCCCCCGAATCACCCTTCGAAAACAGTATTTTTCTCTCTATCTCTTGAAATCGAATTTCAAACTCGAACAAAATTCGAACTCACCCGTCGTTAATATGAAGAGAATATAAATGAAATGAATTAAATGAGAGTTTAGGGTATAAAGAGAATATGTAGTCATAAATATCTTTGAAATCTGTCGATAAGCCGACCTTAGAACAGGCTTTACTAAAAAAAATATCTACGTTAGGTAAAAGGATTATTAAAAAAATATTGTATATCAGCTATTTTTTAGAGAGAAAATATATTGTTCGAAAAAACGATTTTATAATCGATTATGATAAAACTATCTGACTCAAGTAATGAACTCCGAAATGAGAATTTTTCTTTGCCGATGCCTTACCAAACACGTTGAGCCAAAATTCGAGGGATTACTAGATATTTCTCCACCATATGTTAGTCGTAAGTTTTGGGCGGAATTTCTACACCGTTGCATGAATAGAATCATCAATTCGTCTTTTCAAAATTGTTCAGTTGGTTGATGGAAAGGAAGAGTTTAGCGGCGTGGTGTTTGTGTGTGTGCAAATCCTGAATATAGAGTGGAATTGGTGTTGTTCAATGTCGACAGGGCCTTTTTAATTTTAATTTTTGTTTTTAATAAATTGAATTCGTCGATATATTTCACTCTCAGACAGGCCGTCTCAAAATGAATTTAGCTGTATTAGTCCTTTCAGGGGGTGGAGCAGACACTGTGCAGTTTGCGTTTGGTTTTAAATCTCATTTGTGCCGGATATAATGAAGCTATGCCGCCCCCCCCCCCCTCCCCCCAGTCATCAATGTCCTTTGAAAGTTGCTACTTAAAATGATTCCCGTTTACCTACAAACTGAGTTCCTACTTCATGCGGAATGTTACCACAGACATGATACCGACAGATCAGAACATTTCAATATATTTCATGAAAATTTTCCGCATTTAGTGGGGGCCTCCCTATTCTGTCACACCACTCCGTACAATGGGGAGTTCGCATTGATTTTAGATTTGGAAATCTTCCCTACCATTCAATAATATCGCTAAAAAGTAACGTGCACAGACTCCAATACCAACGAAAAAAAAAAATCAATGTAGGAGATATAACGAAAAAACGAAACGCACAGTTTGAATCGGCCGGCGTTTCCCACCAGTCACTGTTTGAGGCAATGACGTCACAGTTCCAGTGAATCTCTCACCATGAGCTCTAGTGTCGTCAGCTTATATGATGAATTTATAGCAATTATAACATGATATTACGGAAAACATAATTAACTTTCAATTATAATACATGATACTTGAAGTTTAAAGCCTTATCACAAGGATTTACGGCTCACTTGAATTTTATTCTGTGATGAGCAGTGGAATAGCAACACTGGGCGGAACAATCCCCTCACCTGTCAAGAACAAAACACTATCGACGACGCTCTTCAGCTGTATTGAGGAAGTGACGTCACGCTCCCTCCATGGCCCCGGTTTTTCAAACGACGTAATTTTCGTTAAATTATTTAAATTTTCTGGAAACGATTTCAGGCGGCTGACTACTGTTTTCCCTACATTCTCAGGGAGTACTTTCAGAAAAAAAAATATTTAAAAAAAAACAATGCGAACCCCCCATTGTTCCGTATTTGATCCCTAATTTTTGTCAATCTTTGTTATTCTCGTTGTTTCCATTAAGTTCAACTCATTCTAGCGCCTCATTAACATTTTCCGATCGTTTTCGAATTGTTTTCGTTTTATTTAAATACATTAAAAAAAACAGCAGTGTATATATTTGTATATCTGGTCCTCTATGAATTTTTGGCCTCATACCAGAAAATGTATTTTTTTAGACATGTAAATAAATAATAATATATTAACTAAGGATAATATAAATACATACAAATTATATATTTATCTATGATTGGGTTCGGTGATTTGTTAGAAACAGGAAGTTGGCAAACAAAAACAGAAAACAAACGCGTGACGAGGAAGGATACATTTTACTTGTTATTTATTCCATGTTGTTGTTTCTTGAAGAAAAAAATTATTGTATATAGATATTATAAGTGGTTGAAAAAAATATGATGTTGTTGTTAACAAAGTAAGGTAACGTTTCATGTTTATTTTTATTTTGAATTCTATTTGATTTTTTTGTGCTGTGTTTCCTGAGTGCTGGATCCGATTTAGCGTACATACGGGTTGTTCATTTTGTAGAAATTGGTGCGGCAAACGAAAAACTGCGAGGCTCTCTGATACGCCATGGTTGACGTTGTACAGTTTCTTTTGGCTAAGCGTCCACAAAAAGTCAAATTTGGGTTCAATATTCGCTGAGATTTATACTTGTTTTCAAATCGGCTCATTGTAGTGTTCTAAAGCTTCAAAACTGACGGTTAGCTCTTGTGGCATGCACAGTTCCTTGTCAATCGTCCGGGTCTGCCTTGCGTTATTTGCCGCTGTTATGACGCCTCGGCAGCCGGTGAAATATTTTTTCTTGGTCTCATTCGTCCGTCCATCGGCTTTGCCCCCAGGCCTCACACTGCTGCGACACTGCCTGAGAAGTTGTCGAAAACTATTCAGAGAGCCTTGCCCGGTTCAAGAATGGCGTCCCCAGGTTAAACGACCACTTAATTCGCAAATTTCGGATCAACTTCGTGATTCAAATGTGTTATGATATAGTCGATTCGAAGGCTCCATTCCTGCGAAGCGGCTAGTTCGAACTAGCCACGACAGTATTACGATAACGACAATTTTTTTTTGCTGTACGAGTGGTAGTAGCTTTTCGTCTTGTGTGCCAACTCGAGGGTTTTTCTTTTATTTAACTATAAAAAGTACCACACTTTTTACACTTTCTTAATTTTACCATGGACTGTGACGAAACCCTCGAGTTATTTTTATTTATTCCACGATTTTGTCGATAGTTAACACATGCGAAGACCCGGCTTTCTAAAGGGACAGTGTCTTTCCTTGAGTTTTGTATCGGTTCTTTTTTTTTTTTTTGTATTTTAGGTCTTTTTAATCGTCAAGCGAAGCGGACTTTCGCACGCACTGTGAAACCCTTATTTCATGTTTCAATCTCAACCGTGTTATGTACTTTTTAACATGTACAAAAATATAATTTAAATAATTATTTCGGTGTAGTTCATGCCCTGTTTTCTGTGTAATTTATGTGCAAGTTAGGGGAAGTAAGCGTAAAATACGAAACAATCGTTGAGCATTATAGCAAACTATATTGATTCATTTTAGAGATGATGAATTATCACAAATAATTGATATCAGCGAGAGGGCTCATGAACTCTGCCATTCACTTTGGGAGATTCTAAACTGAGACAGATCCAGAAACAGAAAAAAATTAAAAAAATCACAGGCCACTTAACATACCATCAATCATACCAACAATATTACCAACTGTGAGCTAGAGGCGAATCCTAAGAACAAACTAGGAAATCACTGCGCCCTACTTTTTTTTCTGAGATTTTAGAACCATAATTTTTAGGATTTAGAATTTTAGGATTTAGAATTTTTTAGGATTTTTAGAATTTTAGGATTTAGAATTTTTTAGGATTTGGAATTTTTTAGAATTTTTTTTTTTAGAATTTTTTCCAAGAATTTTTTTAGAATTTTTAGAATTTTTTTAGGATTTAGAATTTTAGGATTTAGAAATTTTTAGGATTTAGAAGAATATGAAACGTGACTAAGTCTTCAGAGTAGGGATGGAAAGACTGTGGCCAGATATAACCGATATCATCGATAGAAGTGGGTTGAAATATCCGGTAACTGGATAATATCCATATGCATCAGATATCCATATTTTTTCACAAATTCCGAAAATCGAAGATGATTGCTTGAAAATAAAGCAGAAGGCGAGAGGGCGTCTGGTCGATAACGATTTGATACTCGATCTCGCTCGCTGCTTTCTAGCTGCGTGACTGTCAACAGTTTATACTTCATTGTAGTTCAGAGCAGCCAACAAGAGACGGCGCACAGTGGTCTGAAACCCGAAAAACGTGATCGAAATAAGAAAAATCAATGTTGACCGTTGGACCAGGGGCTCATTGGGTTTCTTTGCCAACAGCCTGGAGGTAATTTATTCACCATTTATTCGGTTGAAAAGGGTTTTCAAGTTTGTTTAATGAAAAGTTGAAGTTGGAGGTTTTATACACTATTTTGATCGCTTGTGAAGGTATAACACGACAAGCTGGAACTTCTTTCGAAATAATTTTGGGATCACGAAATGTTTAGGGGTTGTAGTCCTACCCTTTGTGTACACGAGAAAAATATGAACCACGCGAAATTCATTAATGAAATACACTCTTTGAGCCCATTTAGTAGGCACTCGAAAAAATGGAAGTCCCAACTTCTAGTGAAGTTTCAAAAAATAGTACACAAAAGGTCACTCTGGAATTGGTCTAGGAGTGTTGTCCTGGGCCAGGAGAAACGAGTTAAATCATGTTCAACTGCAGCTACCTGCAGCGCAATATTACGATGTCAATACGGTTGGTATTATATGCCAATTTCTGTCCATAAAGTTTTGGTTCATGGGTCCACAGTTATTAAAAACTTAATAATCCCTATCGGTCAGCTACCGGAAGAAGCACTGGAGGCGAAAAACAAATCTGTCAGGTACTTCCGACAACACCATACTTACCAGGAAGACCAGCAGAAGCCAGGGAAACGACGATTTATTTAAAAGACCTTTATTAAGCTCTGACCCTCATCTCAGCTCGATAGCAATTATGAAAAAGAAGAAAAGTACTCCACTCGATAAACTTGCTTTATCTCTTTTGAAACCGGTTGCGGTCGGGGATGCTGTCGAACAGAAGTTGAGGAAGACCAAGAAATTTAAAATAAATTGGTATTTCCTGTTTCTATTGTCAGTCATCATCAACTGTGGACATTTTTCTAAAGAGGATTTTGGTGTTTATTTTTATTTTTACACAACTTAGAGATTTACTTCCGTTATTGACTTTGAAGAAATATGTGGGTGATAATTATTGTGATGTTTGATAAACGATAAATGTGATGTATTTATGTATAAAAGGGGGGGGGGGGGTTCAGTGTAGTTTTAACTATATTTTTCCAAAACCGAACAAAAATAATGTAATTGTATCTATAATTTGATTTCCAATAATTTTATTTCTTTGAAAATTGAAATGGATCTTTTTATTTTTCGATTTAGGAGCCCAGCGGGGTTTAACATTGTGATACCCAATAAAGAAAATATTATTTCGTTCAAGACCACTCTTATATCGACCGAACAATTGCAAAAATATCTCAAAGAGCGAGTAAACATTGTTTAAAGGCAATTTCGGCCCATATCTGACGCTCAAAACCGAATGGTACCATGATTTTTTGGATTCGGCGCACTCAAAAACATGAAATATATTTATATTAATTATTTAATTAAACATGAATATATATATTCGTTTTGGTCGAAGAGATTCGAGTCGCTATGGATTTCGATCACGTTTCTCGGGTTTCAGACCACTGTGCGGCGTTAGTATCGGTACTTCTGTTCTTTGTAGTTTTAGGTTTGCTCTTCGTTTGAAATAAAACCTCATTACCGCGGATTCAAGCATTCTACTTCGCCCTTGAGATAGCAGCAGTGGTGTCATACTAATAGTGGAGATTGACCCAATGTAGTGAATATGCGTCAGTTTTATTGGGATTAGGGCGAAGAGCGGTTTTTTTCCGTTTTTGGCTCCAATCCCTATAAAACTGACGCATATTGTCATACTAAAATGAGCAAAATTAAGGATTTTTCAGAAAAACAGCGGTTATCCGGATTTTAACGGCATCAGACCATGTCCAGATGCTTGATATTCATCCGATCGGATCTCCAATATCCGGATATTATTTTTGGTTTTCCATCCCTACTTCAGAGTCGCCGGCCACTCCAGGGCCACTTTCACCACCCGCGTTAATGCACACAAAGTGGAACCATTTAACATGGGGAACACCGCGGAGCTCCATCGAGTTTGCAGAACTGAAAGGAAACGCCAATAAGAAAAAAAGGACCTACAGAGTTGGTAGGACACGTCAGGGAACCCCATGTATTCTCTGTCCTAAATCATCTCGAAAAAAAAAAACAAAAAAAAAACCACTGTTCAACCTGTTAGAAGCCCTTCAAACCCTCTCGTCTCTAAGCCTTGTCGTGATTTGACTTATCCACTTGCCTGTGATTGCTAGGATCAACGTAATACGGTGTGGGACTGAAGGCGTGTAGTTTCATCCTCAGCTTAGGTAATTTACCTTATGTGAACTAAACTGCATCACTATTAAGTCCGTGCTGTGCATCTGCCCAAAATAGCCACCTTATTAAGGTTATAATATGATAGGTATCAATGTCGTGTCATACCACTATGTAGTTCCTTTTGAAGCGAAGTCTTTTATTTTTATTTGAGGTTCATTATCCATTGATTCGGTATTGATTGTCATAGAATCGGCTAAAGGGATACCCCAACCAGGTTTGCTAATGGTAAGTAATTGACGAGCTTAAATCCACAGGATTTGCCTCTGCTAAGAATGGTGCTTCCTTCATAAGTTACGAAATTAATCCTCAGCATTTTTTTCGAGACTTGACCCAGTTATCTAAAACGTGCTTCATAACCTTCAAATCCTTTGCTTGGTTTCGACAGCACCCGCCAACATAAGTAATACCCATGTCAAGCCATTCTGGTAGGTAGTCAGCCACTGTTCGATTTGTCTCACAAGGTGCCCACCTGTAGGAAAAGTTGAACTGTTATTATCCATACCTGTTGGCAAGTAACGTTCAATGTACGTACCGTTTCAGTTTAGTGTCGTACTTCTCACCGCTGTTTGGGTAAGCTACAAAAGGCACAAGAGGATTGACTTTCTTCAAACTCGCGAACAACGGGGTAACCCATGCTGGATCAAGGCAGTTCACTCCAACTGCTACCAACTGGTTCTTTCCACTCTCCCAGCACTTGGCGGCTACATCTGCAAACCTTTCGCCGTTAGATATTTCCTGATCATTCTGAAAAATTGAGTAATTTCAGTTTGCAGGCGGCCTCAAGTTCTGGTAGGGATTACCAATGTCTTACTACACCTTTTTCATGCCAACTCACCCTAGCGAAGAACGAAATCCAAGCTTTCACGTCTGGATACTCTCCGAGGAGGTCAATGAGAGCGATCGCTTCGGCGGAGCAAGGCAGCGTCTCGAAGCACAAGAACTTGACTCCACCGTCGACCAGAGCTTGGATTCTGGGACGGTGTTTTTCCCAGTATTCTTCCTTGGTGATGCCCTCGCAGTTCTCTCCGCTGTACTCCGACCCATCCGCTCTCCAGGCAGCGATAGAACCAACAGCGCCACAGATCGTAACGGCTGGTGAACAAACAATTGTTATGAGCGAGTAAATTTAGACTGAAGTACTGAACGTCCCATCCTTTCATACAGTTCAACGTAAAATTCCTGCAGAAACTCAATCGAGCTCAAATGGAAGTGTTTAACTTCATCGTAAGCTACCTGGACTGCTTTCTTCTTGCACTGCCCTTTCACAGAGTTTAACTGATGATTTTATGATGTCCAAGGCCTCTTCCTCCCTCACGCCTAAGTGCCTGACAAGAGCTTCTGGTGAGACTTGGTAGGTGTTCGTTTGCAACATGCCAGCACCGCCTGATAAGGAAATGTCCGGTTATTTCAATCCTTACACGCTTTCGACTAATCAAACTGACGTAACTTACATCTAATCAGTTCTCGATACGTCGCAACACACGCGTCAGGATTCGTCACCAGGAACCTGGAAGCCCACAGGGGATGACCGTCGACCGGCTCACCGGTGCGAAGCTCCAGCTCAGTGGAGAACTCGGTCGTAGTTAAATATGGTGGGCCGACGGAAGGCATGCTGCAAATTTTACACAAGGGTAACCCTTGAACCCTTGAAGGGTTTATTAGTCTTTGATATAGGTTGCTTGTGCAAACATTTAATTCTGTCAATGGAAAAAAAATTTGGAAAAAATTTTTTTTTTTTACATTGAAAAAACTTTTTTTTTACATTAAAAAATAAATTTATTTGTTTTTACTCGAAAAATATTTGACCTCCTGGGATCCTTCAAAAATCCCATTTGTAGCCCCATGAAAGCCCTATAGATCGCGACAGTGAAATCGCATCGTTCTGGGACCCACAAAAATGGATTCTACGTCCAAAAATACTTCGAAAACGACACCTAACTCGATCCCATAGCCAAAAGCCTTCAAAAAAACACTCCCGTCGCGTCCCGTTTTAGCCCCATAGCGCCCCACGGGTTTCACGCGATCGGCCTGAAAACCTTGCGGGCACAACTAGATGGTAAACTGAGTAGTTTTTCAAAATTTCAATTTTTTTTTAAATTCCTGCGGACGGACATTTTAACGGACGTAAACCTCTTGTAACGTAGGTATAGTGTCAAATTTTGTGGCCGATCAGAGTTTCCGACCTCCGTCGCGATTACATAGGCGTATTAATCCAAGAATAATAAACCAAAAGTCCTACCTACTGCTCAAAACAGCATTTCGTTTTTGGAATCTAGACCATGTCATGTTTCAATAATATTATGTCATTTTGAAACGTGTAATGACACATTTTGATCGGTCTCAAAATTACACCTATACGTGTATTGTCGCATGAATAATAAACTAAAACAGTGAACCATACAGAGACAGAGCATATTGAAATTAATTAATTCTTAATGTTTCGGAGCTGTCATTTACTTACTTTGCACTTGCCGAAGCTCAAGACTGTGACAATCGATACCTATGAGGAAACTGCTATGTTCCTGTTGACTACCTCAGCTCAATTTAATCCATCCGGGTGAACTTCCATCAGGGTTGAATCTTATCGCTCTTAGTTGAAAGGGACCGATTACGTCGAGTATAAATAAAAAGCTAATTGATTATGAAATGAGATAGAATAGTGAGAGATAATTTGAAACGAACAATGCTGATCATTATTGTTGACAACAATTTGTTCAACAAATTTTGTTGAAAAAAGGACACGGGTGTACGACGTACACGTACACTGCCTTCAAGTCTCCGTTTAGGCCGAAAAATAAATTCCGTTTCAACAAAATCGACGATGAATCGACAGGGTGTCACCTCGTTGGCACCCATGGAACAAGGAAATTATTCCTTGTTCCGCGGTTGGCACCATTGATTCAATGGCATTTAATCAAGGAGGTTAGAAGAAGATTCTCTCTTCTCTCTGCTCTCTTCTTCTAAACTCCTTGCATTTAATGATAAAGCCTTTGATAAAGGCTTTATCATTTTATCATAAAGGCCCTTATCGCAATTTTTTGTTGACGAAGAGGGCTGTAACCTTTCTCGCTGCAGGGATTGGAGCTAGGGATTGTAATTGGAGCTAGGGATGAGTAATCGATTGATGTAATCAATGATTATTTATTTCATCTTTACTAATCGATGTACCGATTAGTCAAGGCATTAAACATCGATTAATCGATTATTTTTAGAAAGTCAGGCAAAAACGTCGATACAATAATGAAAACAACGAACTTAAAGTAAAACAAGAAAAAAAATCAAGAATCAAAAGGAAGGGGAATTAATGCCAACATGTCTCATCACATCAATAGAATGTCAATCCTGGGTGATTCTCTGAAAAACGCAAATTCCCCGCCGATTTTGCAAATTTCCAAGTATCACAAAAATTAAAAAAAAAAAAAAAATGGAACGTTCTTTGGTGACTAGAGAAAAGCTTGAGATGTAGTAAGGAGATCGAGATAAGTTTTTATACAAGTTATTTGAATTTTTATTTTCATTCCGTTGGGCCATGGGTCTGAGATAAGGGCATGGTCATGAGATTTCAAGCTCCACGTCTAAAGTACCTATATAGTATAGTGCATAGTATGCATATTAGTATAGTATAGTATAGTGGATTTACTTCAACATTATATTTCTGTACTTCAGTCAGAGAAGTTGGCTCAACTTCATCTATATATATAGCTAAAAATCAAACATGTCTTATATTCGGCGGTTTTCGAACTTGAAACATGGACTTACATGTTTTTAGAGGAATAAATATTTTAGACCTCACTTGTGAAGACGGGTTAATTTTTGCTGGCACTTTCCAGGCAGTTGCCAGGTGAGGGGTTTTCATCAAAGCAATACTACTCGGGGACTAAATTTAAAAGATAGAAAAATACCTATTCATGTGTATATTTTTTGTTTTGAGAAAGTAAATGCAACGCAAGCTTTGTTATGTGGGTGGTGGGGGATTGTTTGCAATCGTTCCATTTCCGGCAACTTCGGTATAGTAGTCTTCGTCGCCTGGGGAAACCACTTCGTACAACTCGGAAGGGTCAACGTAATTCCTCGCGAAATGGATCATGGCCGCTGGTTTGGCAACTAAGTAGGGACTGCAGACTTGACACGTTCCGGGGATGGGGAGCCCGTAAACTTCATTGCCGCACACGAGGACTCCATTGGGGAAATTACACGGGATGCGATCGCTAGCGAGTACATTACGAGTGCAGAACATCCCCACGTCGTAGAAATCGTAAGGTGTTTCGCAGACTTTTCCACCGCTGTACCCCGTCATACAGAGCAAGGTGTTGCACTCGTTATCTGCGAGAACTTGAACCGGGAAAGCGTGCATTTGAGCGTTCTGATTGGGGATAACCAGTTGGCACCTGAACGAACATTTGAATGAGAGCTAAAGAAATCACAAATTAAAATTGTTTCCTGTCGCATTCATAGTACGGTGTTAAATTGGCTTGCTCGAAGTATTCGATCTTACCTCCTGTTAATTTTTTGATCTTCCTCTATTCTGTCCTCGACGAATTCAAAGTTCAACGAATAAAACCTAGCGGCTCTCGCACTTAGATCGAACTCCAGGGGCTCAAGTAGTTCCAGGGCAGCAGTGTCATACTTGTGTTTAAATTCATTGTGGAAATTTTTTTCGCATTCTGGGTGAGGTATGACTCTGCTTACTTGCTTCGTTTGTAGTCTGGAGTACAAAACATTTTCAAGTTATTAGAAAACAATTAGAAACTATCCTTGAAATCGTAAGCACTAGAAAAAATCAAGACCTGACACTTTCAGCAGCAACAATCTCACTTTCAGATCGAGTTTTATTCGTTGTGAAGTGGCTAGCATGAACTGAGTAAAACGGATACTCATACTGCGGGTCTCCGATCACACTTTCTATTTTGACTAAGTGGCCCTCACTGGTGTTCGTTTGTTTGGGGGCAGTGTAGAACAAACTACACTTGCATATAACCACCCTCTCGGTGATAATCACTCCTCCGCCTTTGAATTCCTCGCTGATGTCGGTGAAGTCCATTTTACTGACTTTGTACACGTAGGCGGCCACAATCATTGGGTACTGGAAACTGGTTACTTGGTGGTCGACATCCCCACTTATGGTGACAGTCGAATCTGAAATGGGTGGACCGTAGATATTGTTGAATACGTCTTCCACCTTACCATCATTTTCTGTCGCGAAACCAATGAGCGCTATGATAACTGCCATTAACATTTTACTTTCGGAAATTTAGAATGGTAACTGTTGAGTCTCATTCAAAATTAGTTCAAACGAATTTTTTCATTTTCATTTAAAAAAACAATACTAAGTCTTCTAATATTTGGCTAAATTTAACAAAACCGCTGTAGTTGCCATAGCGTTGTTAAATAGGAACATCCACCCGTTATCTATACCAGGTGGTAGACTTTTTATTGACGAGGTTACTTTTAAAAGAGGTCATATTATTGTTCGAAAAACGCTGCAAATTTTACACAAGGGTTTATTATTCTTTGATGATATAGGTTACTTGTGCAAAAATTATTTCTGTGTTAATGGAAAAAAAATTTAGAAAAAATTGTTTTTTGATTTTTTCAAGTACATTTTTTGGGATTTTTTTTTTTTCAAAAATTCTTTATTTTGTGCTCGAAAATATTTAACCTTCTGGGATCCTTCAAAAATCCATTTTTAGCCCCATGAAAGCCCTATAGATCCCCACAGTGAAATCGGATCGTTCCGGGACCCCCAAAAATGGATTCTACGTCCTAAAATACTTCGAAAACGACACCTAACTCGATCCCATAGCTAAAAGCCTTTAAAAACCCCCTCCCGTAGCCCCATTGTAGCCCCATAGCGCCCCACGGGTTTGGGCGATCGGACTGAAAACCTTGCGGGCACAACTAGATGGTAAACCAAGTATTTTGTCAAAATTTCAGATTTTAAATAAAATTCCTACTGCCCAAAACGGCCAATCATCATAAAAATTTGAAATAGAAAATAAAGTAACAGTAAATAAATGATTGAAATGAAGAGATGGGGAAAAAACCCTGGAATGATGAGTGAGAAAAGGAATGTTTTTTCCTCCTCTTCTTTTTTCATTTTATCCCCTATTTATTTACTATTATTTCATTTTAAATTTTAAATTATCATTCTTACTTAATGATTTTTCCTACTCTTTCCTTCACATTTGGTTTTGAATTATAATTTTCTGGTTGCTTCATCCCCCCCCCCCCCCACTTAGTACTCCTGATATTAGATTTTAATGTAAATATTTTTTTTCGTTACAATGACTTCCAACGATTTAAATGTCTGCATTTCAAGACCCCAACATTGTTTCAAATGCTCTGATTTTGGTTTATTATTCTTGGAATAATACACCTATGTTTTCGCGACGGGGGTCGACGACTCCGATCGGGCTCAAAATTTGACATTATCCGATTCAAGAGGTCTACATTCTAAATCCGAAATGTCCGTCCGCCGTCCAGGCCGTTTTGGGCAGTAGGAATTTTTTTTAAATCTGAAATTTTGACAAAATACTTGGTTTACCATCTAGTTGTGCCCGCAAGGTTTTCAGTCCGATCGCCCAAACCCGTGGGCGCTATGGGGCCTATAATGGGGCTACGGGAGGGGTTTTTTGAAGGCTTTTAGCTATGGGATCGAGTTAGGTGTCGTTTTCGAAGTATTTTTGGACGTAGAATCCATTTTTTGGGGACCCGGAACGATCCGATTTCACTGGGGCGATCTTTAGGGCTTTCATGGGGCTAAAAATGGGATTTTTGAAGGATCCCATGATGTTAAATATTTTTCGAGTAAAAAATAAAGAATTTTTGAAAAAAAAAGTCCAAAAAAAATTTTTCCATTGACAGAATTAAATTTCTGCACAAGTAACGTATATCAAAGAATAATAAACCCTTGTGTAAAATTTGATAACAGTGTGTAAACTGATAACAGTTTGACTGTAATGATCACAAGTTTCGGGCTACCTAGCATTATATTTTTACGCTATTTTTAAAATGATATTTTTATCTGCCGTTTCTAGATTGCTCATAGATAGTAAACTCTTTACAACAGGACTTTCAAATCAAGTGATGTAGGTATTCAGGCCTACATGGCATCACTACCACCAACCTACGTACGGACCTTGGTGGATGAAGGAAGCAAACTGAGGTTGGTGTTGTAAGAGAGTCAAGGCCCGGTGAAGAGCGGGTCGACCTGTTGCGAAAGTCAAACGGCCCTGAGGAAGGTCACATTACGAGCCGAAACGCTCGCAAGTGGTCCCTTTTCGAGATCAATGCCGAGGACGGGTAGTAAAATGATAAATCTAATATATTGTGACTGTGACCATTGTACACAATATACGATATATTTAGGGTATATTATAGACCCTTAATAAAAAATCTCTATTTCACCACAGATTTCACGTTAACAAACCATAACATTTCTAGATCTCAACAACGCATTAAATAGTTTGTATTCGTGGCGTCTTTGACTCAGGCTCGCATCAAGAACTGACACGCTTGTTATGCTTTCCAACGTTTCGAGGAATTCTTGTTCGATGTTGGCTAATGCTCCCTTCAGAGTGTCCTCCTTCAGGAGAATGTAAAGCTCCTATTGCTTATATCTGAAATATGATAAGTAAACAGCAAAGAAAGTTGACAGTTCGTGTCGTATGTAAAGAAAGTTTATTTTTTGCATAAAATACATAAAAAGATTTAATTAACCCGTAAGACATCATAGCATCAGATGCTGTTTACTGCATCTGATGCAAACAGATTCTGTTATACAATTTTACTACGGGCATTAAACTGGACGGCATTAAACGCCATATAAATAAAAATTTTGTATTTTCTGCGCTTAATGGTCAATATATTATAATATAATTTCAAGATGTGGTGGATCACATATTATAATATAATATTTTATAATATAATATATCTATATAATATTATAATAAAATATTTCTATAATTTCAAAACGAGATAATATGTTGAAATTATACTATAATACATAAAATAATCACATAATATTTTATGAAATATTCACATAATAATACATAATAATATTATTATTATGTGATCTACCTCGGTTGAAGTTTGTATTGGAAACAGTTTTGAAGCGAAGCTTTTTGAAGCGAAGCTTTTATACGGACGCCCCCCCGCTCACCGCTCGGGGAGTCTCCCAGTGAAAATCGTGAGTCAGTCTCTAACGCGATATATATATTATCTAAATCACTAATTCAGCCTACTCTGACTAAACGTTAAGCCCTAAAAATACGCCGATTTTTTCTATCGTCTCTGCCGACCGTTTAGCTACGAATAGGGGGGTCGCGGACCCCCCCGGCCGAGCGAAGCGAGGCCCCCCTGTCCAAATAAGCGGTTGGCCGAGCGGAGCTAATGGGGTTTCGACCGTATCCTACCTAGAGATGCGAATTTTAATAGAAAATTTTCAACGAGCGATTTCCGACGACGAGCGATTTCTGACGGCGAGTTTAAAATTTTAGATTTCCCGAGATCGGGGCGCGTTTGGCTCTTCCAACCGGGCCGCTGTCAAGGAGGTCGGAAAGACGTACTCAGAACGGGTGGAATCCGAGGGGCTTCAGGGACGTTACAAAGATGGAGGAGGCGGGGAAATTTTTGAAGCGAAGCTTTTTTGAAGTGAAAATCGTGAGTCAGTCCTTAACGCGATATATATAGGACACTATACTGGCAGCTGATGCGGACTCGGAGCGCCCGCACTCACTCCCGGTGTAGGTATGCAATAAAACTGATTTTGCAAAATGATATAAAGCTTCGCTTCCTATTTCATTCACTCGAGGAATGCAAATTATATTTTGGATGTGTGATGTTGTTTAAAGCGTTCTCAATTACGCACAAACTGTGTATTACCTAATTGAAAAACTCTAACTTTAAGAGGCGTCAAATGATAGAAATTACGCTTTCGATGAAGCAAACTCCATGCTACTCCTCCTACTTCAAGCAGCTCCTACTTTCCCTCGTTTAGCTTTAATAAAGCTAATCGTTCCTGGTCAGCGGACTCACTAGGTTTTTTAGGAGTAGAAGTCAATAGGTCAGCTGGTCCACTAAGTATATCCATATGGAGCGGACGTTCATCTCTGTAGGGATTTTTATTTCTTGTAGAAAAGCATGATTGGGGTAAGATCGGACCCCACGTGGGTGACTTTGTCACAAAAATTTTCAAACTTTATTCCCATTTTTTTCAAATTTCCGAGGATTTTGATAAATAATTTAATGATTCCTTCCAGAATAATGTCTTCAGGGGAGGAATGGATACGTTTAGAGTTGGAGTGACTTGAAAGAGAGGACCCAAGGGAACAGTGGAACCTGGATGAAGTTGATAGTGAAGGGTACATTTTGTTTTTTTAAATTCTGAAATTTCGACAAAATACTCGGTTTACAATCCAGTTGTGCCCGCAAGGTTTTTTTAAAGCAAACATTTTGAAAATAAGGAAAAGTATTGCGGACTTTCAAGTTAAACTAATTTATTGAAAAATTACCAAAAATACTTTAAGACAACGATTCAATAGTAAACTTTTTTCAAGAGGATACAAATTTTAAAAAGCCAATTTTCAGGAATTCAAAAAAAATTTAACGTTTAAAAACCCTTTGCGTAGACACATTTTTTCCCCTAATTGTTTGCTCAATGGTTAGATAATATCCATGCATCAACATGATGGTGATATCATGTTGATGTTGTCATGATCATGTTGATATCCTTCCCATCAAAAATCAAATATGAAAGTGTAGTAGTTTTGCAAAATGGTGCAAAATACAGTTTTTGTTCCATTTCACTCGAAGTCAAGAGATATTCCACGGCTCATGTGCATTCAATCAGGGGTAATTAATTTGACTTTTACTTTGATTTAGATGAATATAGTGTGAATTTGACTCTGTTCAAGTTTTTGTTTTATTATAATTTTTAATCAATTTTTTTCTTAATTTGTTGAGAATTATTAGCTGAGCTGAAACTATTGGCATACAAATTAACGGATGGAAATAGATTGAAACGTTGTTGAGAGACCTATTTAGAACTGACCTCCAAGGATTTTTGTACCGCGTTGAAAAACTCGAAAAAATACTGCCGTTTTGCAAAACAGCTCGAAATTTCCTCCCCTTTCAAGGTGGGATTCATATCGTTTTGACAAACGATGACACTAATCGATTCCACTTGAAATTTAAATAATTGATAGGTATCTAATTCAATTTTTCGGTTGTACACAGTTTTGCAAAACCGTACGTCAATTTTTTTTTTATAGTAGCCAACAGGAATGGGGGTGTAGGTAGAATGATAATACTAACCCTCTCGTATTTTATGTTTTGCGGGACGTTGCCTACCCAGAGATACGTGGAGTTGGTTTGCCGGAGTTCAAAAGCTGTATGCAATCGCCTGCAACAGCGGACAGGCGTGAGGGTTAGTATATTCAGCCTCGTAACAGACGTAACCGAAATCGTCAATTTTAGGCCAATGAGTAGGAAACACTTTTTGACGACAAATAGACCTAAAATCAACAACGTTGAGGAAATTCGTCCAAAGTCTGGGAATCATCTCTGGCTGCTACCAGTTTTCAATTTAAACCGAAAACGTTGATTTTTAGGGTCGTCAGTATTCACTTTGATCGACAATAATTGTCGAAATTATTTCTGAGAGAAGTTTTAGAAACTTCTTGGCAGTCCTCTGTCTCTCCTCGTTCAATAGGGTCTATACCATAAGCACTGTGTACAGTCTGCTGGATGCATAAATATGAAGGTGAGGTGGGTGACGTAACTGTAGCGGAGGCTCTAGTTGTGAAAGAGTTTGGAGCCGTCAAGGACGCGCAGGTGGCGTCGATTCAGATTGTTGCCATTTGTTTAAGGCATACGAACATTTTTTTTTACCAGCCCACGCTCTCGAAGGAGAATAAGTTCGACATGGTAGGGAACGGATTGGGTTTCGTCATTCATCAGAGCATGTATTATACACACATTATCATTATACACAACGGAGAAAATAGGAGTGAAACCTTCTGGTAAGTAGGTTATCATTATTCCTGGTTATTCATTATTCCTATTATTATTCCTGGACACCGGGCAACATTACCTTACTTATTATGATAATCAATATAAAGAGTGCTACCTAAATAACTTTCTTTTTTTTTTTTTAACAAAATTGAAATTAAAATCCAACTATAACGTGGATTGGGCTGATGCCTCCAAACCGAGAGCCGCACACTATACTAGTGCAATCCCTCTGAAAGTCCGCCAGTATCTGCGCTGCAGACTGCTCAGTCTCGGAATGTCCGGAGGTGTTGTGGTTTTAACGGCGGGTTCGGTATGAGGAAGGGAAGAACCGGGATAGGAACTAATAGGAAGCCGTGGAACTGGCGTCGTGATAGTCCTGGGGGGGCGTTTCGCAAGACGGCGCACGTCTGTCGCAACAGACTTCGACCTTAAACTTGCCGACTTCGACAATGAGAACTTGTCTTAAGACGTTCGTAAGTTGGTGGGAAACCTCAGACGACCCCACCCCCTTCATTACACCCGCACTATAAACATAAATGATGGACTGCAGGTATTCGAACGAGTGATCGATACTAAATCCGTTTTGGCCTTAAATTTAAGGGGTGCTTTACCGTCAGATATATCACTATATTAGTGATATATCAGTCATATATTAGTGATATATCACTAATGCCCGGTCTCACCAAGTCAAGAGTTTTTATTGCCAAGAACACATAGTGCAATATTTCCATACAAACCACCAAATCACCCCACGACTGGGGTGGAGAGTGTCCATCACAACTGTAAATGCCAAGTACCCATCCCTGAAGATGACTTAATATACCAGTCGAAAGCTCGGATACAAAAGAGAAGACTTTTATTGACCCGCACGACCTCCTAAAGCAACCCACCTTACTAAGCCCAGTACAGCCAAAGAGGATGAACATATCAACCATTTAAATCCGTTTTGGTAAAATGTGAGAAAAACCATTGCGACTTAAAAAAAAAAAAAAAAAAAAAAAAAAAAAAAAAAAAAAAAAAAAAAAAAAAAAAAAAAAAAAACGCGCGAAAAGCTAATTATGTTATTTTTATTAAATTTATAAATTTTGATAAATATTTTTGGTAAAAACTGCAAATTAGTTCAAAGTTTCAAATAAGTTGAAAGGGGATTTGAAATGTCGGATTTTTGCATGCAGTACTTTTGGAAACGAAACTTGGCTTTTAGTACTTTTTGAAATCAAACGATGTGGATATAGTAGGTACCTTTTGAGACAAAAAAACTTCTTGAAACAAAAAACTTGCTCAAGGTACTGAAGAGAGTCTCCCTGTCATAATATTGGGGAAATACAACCTTATGAAATAAGTACATGTGAGTTGCCGCGTCCAACTGCATCCGCGTCCTGCGGAAAGAAAAATGTTTACTGGTCACCTTTGAATAACTTTTGATGCACTGCATACGTTGAAATTAGTTAAACTATCGTAAATATTACCTACTCACCAAATAACGGTAGTATGAAGTTTGAATCATTGCAGGTTTTCAGGTTTCAATTATTTTAGGGATGCCAAATAGTTCAAACTCATATTCTATTGAAATTAATGCCGAACACTTGAAATTAACCACTAAAAAACTAAAAACTAAAAACTACGAAAAGTAACTCCGATAGTCAAGAAATCATAGAAAATAATGGATGTACAGTTTGCTCGAAACAGCAAAACCTGTATGCAACCTGATACTGGGTTGTCGTACTTTTTGAATCAAGACGGAGAAGAGTCCGCCATTGTGCTGATATAGTACCTTTTAAAATCAAACCGAATATTCATTCACGTTTTCAAAGGGGAGAGCATTTTAGGAAGCTCCAAAACGATCGCATTTTTATGACCCCCCTAAAACCCCCGTTAAAGTGATAACTCAATTTCGACGAAAATAGTTTTTAGTACCTTTTGTAATCGAACTCCTTAAATGTTAACAATACACTAAAATTTAGTAAACAATTTAACATTTAATTTTAAATCCTCCTGTCGCTCGAAGGGAACGCTTTTTGGTAACGCTTTTTTCGTTTATGTGCCAAAGCAGACATGAAAATGTCAAAAAAAAGCCCCAGACGTTAGGGAGGCGTTGCTCGTTTTGAAAGATGATCTAAATCCGAACTTTGCTCCCAAATGTCACCCACAAAATGATGAATTCACAACATGTTTTAATGTAGAACACCCTTACAGTGCCAAAACAGAGTTTCGTTGCGTAATAAGAAGTGACGAGTTGGGGGACATTGAAAGGTTTTACTTCTTCGACGCAGTTGGTGAATTGCCGTTCTTTCCGCAGTTCCCCGTCAAACACAAATCACTTTGCTTCAAATTAGGAAATCCCTCTCCTCCCTCTACGGCATTTCATTACTCGGTTTTACATCCGGTCTCTCCCGACGCGAGTCATTCCCGGAGGAACCCGTCATTCCCACTCCCCGAGACGGATTCCCGTGGAAGTCATCTGGAGGTGTTTCCCGTTTCTGAGAACCGAGTCCGCGATTCCCGGCAGTCGTTCCATCTTTCGTCTTGGAAGAGGCGATTCGCCGTCCACCCGATGACTAAGAGCTTTCGGAAACTGCTTACCTAGTAATACCTACTTGTTCAGAGATGCGCAAAGTAATTTTGGGTGTTTTGACTCATCTCAAGCAAATTATTGAAGAAAAATCTGACTGAGAGCTATTTCAGTTTTTTGGGTGGTTTGAATAGTAGATTGTTTCGACAGAAATCGAGATACGCATGCGCTGGGCCAACCTGAGAAAAAAACCGTTTTCCTGCAGATTTCTCGGAGGATATCAGCGTTTGTTGTGTTGCCTGCCCTTTTCGGACATCGGTTTGTTGTCATCAGGCTTGTTTGTGGTGGCTACATTGTATTTGTAGCTTTCTTTTACCTGAAAGTACGTTAGTTTACAGTTTTCCTACATTCTGATTTTATGAATCTTTATTGTAAAATCATTCTTAGAGATGCCGGCCCATTGTTGCTTCGGTATTTGTAAGAACGATAAACGTTGCCCAAAAGAAGGGGCATCTTTCTATCCCTTTCCTAAACCATGTTATGAGTTCCGCAAGTCAGGATTTTCTCGGTCCTACGCTCTCAATCCTGCTCCCAATCCTTTGGCAAGCAGGATACGACCTAGAAGAGATTGAAAATACATTAGTCCCAAAGTAAGTAGAATTTGACACATGGGTTTATTATTCATCCGCTTAGAGCAGGGTCCCAGAATGAATGATCGGACGTCCCTGGGACCCCACGATTCGATTCTACGTCCAAAAGTACCTCGAAAATGATAACTCACTCGACCCTCATGTCAAAATCCTGCGATATAGACCCCCATGTCCAGCCATTTTAGCACCACAAAAACCCATGAGATGGAGAGATCGGATTGAAAACCTTGAGGGAACGAGTGGGTCCCGCTAAGTATTTTCCCGAAGTTTCAGATTTCTTTGACAACTTCTCATTGCCAAAACTGGGGTAGACGGCCAAAATTGGGCCATGATTAATGATTGATCGGAAAGTTTTGGTACCCCCATCAAATGATTCTGCGTCCAGAATACTTCGAAAACCATACCTCACTCAAAACTCTAGCCCCATAAAAACCCATGTGATGGAGGGATAGGGCTGAAAACCGTGCGGGTACAACTAAGATCGCAACCGAGTAGTCTGTCAGACAGTTTACTAGGTACCAAGGTATACCGCCAAAAGCGGCGGGGACAAACACTTGGTGGATGGTGTACAGTGGATGGACATATCATTTTCGGAATCAACACACATTGAACCACAAAAGAGAAACTGTTCGGACCGACTGTTGTGTCCCTATTATTCGGAATGAATAATAAACCCTTCCAACTACTCTGCTGACGAATAGCACCCTTAACCATTAAGTACCAACAAATCATGCATATTGATAAACAGAATATTATCTGGCTTACCTTTTCCAGCATCTTCGGCGACAGGCACACGCATCGCCTGAATTTTCTTTGCCAAGGCGACGAGCTCCTTTTTTGTGCACTGCGTAACCTCGACTTCTCACAAATGTACGGAGGTTTTTTACCGAACATTTTTCCGGGGGGAAGGGCAAAATCGCCCTCGGAACATCCCCGTCATCTATTTTTATTTTCTTGAATGGCTGTTGAGCCATAGCTCTGAATGAATAATTTTACGGGACGCAACTATTACAGAGATATCACACTAAATGTCCTAATTTTTATCACAGCCCTTATCATCTCGTTCTTCCTCGAGTTGTTGGGTTTCCTACTTTTGATGGCCTCGCTACTATGTCCGCCATCGACATGCGCATAACGGGTCGGTAAAATCTACTATTTTGGGAGAAGTTGAGGAGTCAGGGAAGCGGTGCGATGGACGCCTCTCCAGAAGGCGTAAGGAAAAACACAACATTTCTCTGGCGATTCACACGAGCGGAACATTCCTGGAGTAATGCCCAGCTGTGAACTCTGGAGACGGTAATACGGCGGAACGCGAAGATAGCGATTGCGAGGAATCAACTGGACGAGGGGGGAACGGGGGTTGGGCGCCTGGAAGAAAGAACTCTCTTCCTGCGGGGTTGTTGACATGAAGAAGCGGCCTCTTCCTCGTGGAGCCAATATGACCATGGACCTTGCGTATTTTTCAGTAAGGTCTACGGCCATGGTTCAGGAATGGTAATCAGGAGAGGGGGTGAGGTTGCGAAATGGTCCGCGGGCTCTACAACGGGAAGGAAGCGGTTATCCCGGCAGAACGGAGCCTCGAGACCCCCAGAAATGAACTTCAAGTCGTCCTAAGATCCCCCTATCGTCGTATTCTGGTTAATGGGCTACAGACTCATATCTCATCATATCTCTCGTACAGGGGCGGATAGGCGGTTTTGACCGGCCCGGGCGATTCAATTTGACCGGCCCTACCCCGCCCCCTCCACCACTACACACAGTTACCTATCCAAAGACCTTACTTTTAATACCTAGGTGAACCTAATGCTTAGGTGAAAGAGAAAACCAACAGTGCCTATATTTAGAACAAATAATGATATATATAAGCGAAGTGTATAACCCGTCAAAAATAATGATATGTGAATTAGTTGGTACCGTTTATAAACGGTTTGCATAAATGCAAACAAAATACCTAGCGCTTCAAGCTAAGATGCATTTTGCACATTTCATCAGTTAAGTACATAATCACAGCTTATCAACAATAAAAAAAAGAAGGCTCGCAAGAGGAGCATCTGGCTGAAGAACTGAGCCGAGAGGCTTTGGGCATTTCCGGCCCTCCTCACCTTCACCCCTCCACCCCTTCTCATGTATGTCCTCCGCTTGATAATTTCTTTCGAATTCTAGGCTCAATCTCAGGCCCATGGTAAATTTGATTTTGATTTTTAAATTTTCATGTCAAGTGTTTGGACGGATGAAGGACCCCGCGGAAACTCAATTATCATGGTTACTCGAAAAATGAGTCCTTATTCAACTTCCTGGCATCCTTCAAAAGCTCAATGGATCCAAGGAACTACTTTTGGAACTCCCAAAAATGGATTTGACGTCCAAAAATAGTTCGAAAACGAATCCTAACTCTTCAAAAACCCCTCCTGTAGCCCCTTTTTAGATCCACTGAGCCCCCACCGGTTTGTGCGATCGGGTAGAACACCTTGCGAGTTCAACTAAAAGGAGACCCAAGTATTTTGCCAAAAATCTCAGATTTTTGAATGAATTCCTGAAGAATTGAATGAATTCCTACTGCTCAAAACGCCGCGGCGGACGGATATTTCAGTTTTGGAATCCACACATCTTGAAAGGTATAATTACAAATTTTGAGGACGATCAAAATTGTTTACCTCTGTTGCTAATACCAAAATGTATTATTCCAAGAATACGGGATCACATAACGCTCGCACACAAAACGCATGCTGATGATGGAGTAGGCACTTTACTAGCTTACTCTGTGGTAGGCACCAAGCAGTAGGCGATGGCGAGGAGGGCAGACAATGGCCAAAGCCCCTTGGCTCAGTCGTGCTCCGGCCAGACGCTCCTGCTTGCAATCCATCAACATAAGATCCTCCAGATTGTTATCACTCAGAGTTTGCCTCAGCCTTGTTTTGATCATTTAAAATTTTGAAAAACTCGTCCAACACTCGACTTGGGTCATGGAAAGCCTAACCATAAGTTTGTTGCGAAAATCAAAAAAACGTCTTGCATACGATGAGGCCATGAGGTTGTACTGTTTTAAAATCTTGTTGCAAAAATTACGCACTTAATCCACTCTACGAGGAACAAAGCGAACCAGGTTCTTTTACGACTGAGTTTTTCTTTTCTGTAGCGAGTACCTACTGTAGGAATACATTTTTCTCCAGTTTCGACCGGCCCCTCAGGACCGTCGGCCCTTCGGGCGACGCCCGATCGCCCGACCTGCCTATCCGCCCCTGCTCTCGTATGCTGAGTTCAAACATGCGGGATCCATAACTCTTATTCCTGGCAGCGGAACGAGTGATGGGTCTATTCACGGACAAAATCTATTGGAGAATTAAATATGGTGGTGGCACCTATTATCTCCATGTCTCTTATTAATGACAGATCCACTTTCATAATATGAATAGATATTATATGAAGAGATGGAGAGGTGGACAGGACCAGTAAAAATCAATCCTACATTTAAAAAAAAAGAAGCTGCTAAAGGGTTTTTTATTCTTTGATATAGGTTACTTGTCCAAAAATTATTTCTGTGTCAATAAAAAATATTTTTGAAAAAAAAAGAAGAAAAGTCTGTACATTGTTCGAACAGATGTGGGACCTCGAAAAGTGGATTATGCGTCCAAAATATTTGACCTCTTGGGATTTCATTCTAAAATCCCATTTGTAGTCCTATGAGAGCCCTATTATAGGGCCTATTATATCCCTCTATCTATAATAGATTCCCACGGTGAAATCGAATCGTTCACACCAAAAATTGATTCTACGTCCAAAAATACTTCAAAAACGACACCTAACTTGACCCAATAGCCATAAAAAATATATGATATAAAAAACCTTCTTCAAAAATTTCTTCTTTCATTTTCAAAATTCACTTTTTTTTCCTTCTCAAAATTTAAATTTTTTCATCCTCAACCACATCACACTTTCCCAGCCACTTTCATGTCCCCTTCAACCACTGAGACCACCAACTCGAACATTTTGGTGGAGTAATATTGTTTTTCCCCCGGGTCTTTTAATAAATAGAGATATTATATCTGAAGTGGCCGAATACTCGATGAAGAAGGTTGAAGTTATTCAGCAGACCCTCACCAACCCTATACCACCAGTGGCTGATGTCTGACGTTGGCAGTCCTTGTTGGGGGCATCGTTGAGTTTTGCAGTACCTACCTAAGGTTTGAAACTGACTTCTGATCGATTTCCAAGCACGCACGACTGACTAGATAGATAATTGTTTCAATTATCTTGAGACAGTACGGCTAGATAGTTATAGCTGCCAAGTTTCCAAGTGTTCTGCATCCTCCGAGTCCAGAGTTAGCCTATAAGTGGCCAACATTATCATTTGAGGTGTTGTGGGATGGCGGTTTAAAGGGGGGTGTTAACATCGGTGTAGACATTGACCTTCGCTTCGCTCGCGTGGTCGTCAGGACTCTTGGAGGTCGATGCTTACAGTCAATAATTTAGCAGCTCAGTCAAGGAACGACATTGCGACATATCCGTTCCGGTGAATCAAAGTTAAAACCGTCTTCCCCAACTTGGGAAACGGCAAATCTCCGTCTTACATGACCTATCTTTTGGTAGGACATGGAGCAATAGAAAATATTATGTTTTTGGTGGTTGAATGAATAAACTGTTTAGATCTTGATTTTCAAAAATGTGTGAAGATATCAAAAACTATCGAATAATATTCAACATTATATTTAACTAAGGAAGGTCGTAGAATGAAAGTCTGCAGTTTTTCATGTTTTCCATAGTCATTTCATACAACTATGCTCCCGTCATCACCTTCACTTTCTTTCTATTATATTTTCTTCTTCGCCCTTAATACGTACGAGTATAATATTATAATTACGTATATTATAATAATAATTATAATTATTATAATTATTAACATCACTTTGAGATGTATCATAATAATTATGACAAATATTCTAGACATGAGTAACATTCTTTTTATTCAATACTGCCTCGTTCCAAGAGATGAGAGCAGTTTAATGTACATGTACATGTTAATGTACATTAACACTTTACGTTAAACTGCTCTTATCTCTTGAAACGAGGCAGTCGAGCACAATTAGATTTTTAGGCATTTTGTTAATCAAATCTTTCGCAAGTTAGTCGTTTTAAAAAATTCCTCATGAATGAAGTACCTATCTTCATTCATCTCCCCTGAAAAGGGCGAGGTTACTATACTACTGCAGACCCCGGATACTGCATTAGCTTAGCGTAAAACAAAATTGAATTGATCTAAGCCTGAATGCATAAAAAATTGCATGAGTGAGTGACCGCTAAAAAAGCTTATTTCCCATGCCGGGAATCGAACCCGGGCCTTCTGGGTGAAAGCCAGATATCCTAGCCACTAGACCACATGGGAGGCTGTGAGGAGTGAACGATTCGTGTTATTCGAGGCGCTACAACGTTCCCAGCAGGTCAACGTCAGTAACACGACTAATGAAACAAGCAAGTTTGCTGAATGAGCATCGTGTTTACCGAAGCAAATTAATTTACTACAGTAACCTGACGACAATAAAACTGCTTAAAAAAATTTACCATAAAACCGTGTGATTCTATAGGAGAAAGGTGGGTTTACCTAACCAAGCCAAGTTGTGGTGTTACTATTCAGAAAAACATTGTTTAAAACGAGAAAAATTTTAAGCAGGTGAAATTTCGTTAAATCCTCAAAACCTGTCACAAAGTCAAGGCCGTACCCAGGAAAAATTTTCGGGGGGGGGGGGGGGGGGGGGGGTTGTGGCACCAGGCGGGGTCCGGAGGCCCTACCCAATAAAACTTTAGAAAAAACGCTACAAATTTTACACAAGGGTTTATTATTCTTCGATATAGGTTACTTGTACAGACATTTAATTCTGTCAATGAAAAAAAAAAAAATTAATTTTAAAAAATTTTTTGGTTTTTTTTTTCTTCAAAAATGTGTTTTTTCAAAAATTCTTTATTTTTTTACTCGAAAAATATTTAACCTCCTGGGATCCTTCAAAAATCCCATTTTTAGCCCCATGAAAGAAATAATATTTCTATATTATAGATTGCCACAGTGCAATCGGATCGTTCCGGGACCCCCAAAAATGGATTCTACGTCCAAAAATACTCAAAAACGACACCTAAATCGATCCCATAGCTAAAAGCCTTCAGAAAACCCCTCCTGTAGCCCCATTATAGCCCCATAGCGCCCCACGGGTTTGGGCGATCGGACTGAAAACCTTGCGGGCACAACTAGATGGTAAACCAAGTATTTTGTCAAAATTTCAGGTTTTAAAAAAAATTCCTACTGCCCAAAACGGCCCAGACGGCGTACGGCGGACGGACATTTCGGATTTAGAATGTAGACCTCTTGAAACGGATAATGTCAAATTTTGAGGCTGATCGGAGTCGTCGACCTCCGTCGCGAAAACATAGGTGTACCTATTATTCCAAGAAAAACCAAAGTTGTCAAATAGGTAACCCATTTTTAGGCCATTTTAAGCTTTCATTGACAAAAGTTAGAACGACACTAAGTATATAAAGGGGGTTGTGGCACCAGGCGGGGTCCGGAGGCCCTACCCAATAAAACTTTTTAAAAAATTGTCAAATAACCCATTTTAAGCTTTTATTGACAAAAGTTAGAACGACACTAACTTAGTGTATTATATATATATATATAAATAATGACATAAAAATAATTTCCCCTGTTAATTTGGTGACTAGGAAAATAAATAGATAGACAATACAAATACACTCAACATTGTTTAACATATAAAAACATATTGAACATAGAAAAACAACCTACAGAATATAGTCAGGGATTTGCATAGTCGAATGGCGGTCATTTTTCGTGCTGCTACCTATCGTAATACATAGCGCCAAACTACATGCTTTACGGCAACTTCCGTAATGGAACGTTTGGGTCTACGCCGTTAGCGGCGGACCGCGTCCATCCACGTACGCGAATGGGTTTGTAAAATTGTAATACATTTTATAAATTATTTACGTATACTTTTAACTAGAAATTGTTTTGTACTCTTCCTTATTTACCTATGAAGATCAATTATAACTTGAGTAAATTTAATTCCTATGTGTTTGAAAATGCTTATTTTTGGGAAAATTTCGGGGGGGGTCCAACCCCTCTGACCCCCCCTGGGTACGGCCCTGCACAAAGTAATCCCATCGAAATTGAGACCGCTTTCACATAGCTAACGGTTGAAAGGAAAACAGCAGGCAGTGAAATTTGATAAAATAGTTTAATAAATAAAATTATAAAGTTTAATTAAAAATCTTAATTATTACGTGTTTTTTAAACTTGAAAGTGGTTTATTTAATGCAGTAAAATTTGTTCAAATAATTTTCTACTAAGCGTTTAGGCCCTAAACTTTAGGGTGATTGTAGGACGAACTGAATGGTTGATAAGAACAATGCACGATAACTTCCTTTGTACTTTTGACAAGGGATATAAGAACCCACATTTGTCTAGTATAGAGTGACAGTTAGTAAGGTTGGGTCTGCTTTTCTCACACTCTTCTTGGTCACCTATGTGAAGATGATACCTACCACCTTACGACACGTTTCAACGAACTTTTTTTTTCAACCTGAGCCTCGACGAGACGGGAGATCATCCGGTTTTTGCCCTTCTTGACCGGATTTTTTTTTCATCGTTGAATTTGCATGCTAAAGCCTTGGAAAGGGTCCAGCGTACATCCATGATCCCCGTACCCTCCATTCCCCGGGTGAAAAAAAAAAAACTCACATAATTTGGGGCGAAGGACTTGTGTGGGGTGTTTAAAGTTTAAAGGGACGAGGTGTTTGGGTCTTCTTCATCATTCAAATTTTTTCCGTCTGTCTCGTCATTCATCGCCTCAGGAGGGAGTCGGATGGACAAAGCTCTTTAAATCTGGATTTTTCCGTTAAAGGGACTCGTCACTGATTCAGGAGAACACGAATTCGGCTGATGGAACGGAAACGTGACCACTTCTCAATCCATAATTGTACGAATAAACCAACCCGAGGGCAACAAATTTCAAACGCTGGGAAGGTGGCGTTACTTTAATGGACAACACAAGGAATAATAAAGAGAAAATATAATAATACACAAACACCAAACTGTCATGTTTTCAGGTGTGCTCCGACTTCCGCAATCATGTCAGCATAGTCTTGGAGCTCAACTTAATCAGAAAACCGAGTGTTCCCGAAATGCTCACTTGAATTCGTCTGATTCTCCAATATCGTTATTTTGGGAGCTATAATGTACAGTAGGTGCCTAAAAGAGATTTTTTGTGCTGATTCCGATGAGACCAATCACGCTGCGATGCTATTTTACCCTGCTTTTCAGCATTTTCCCTCACGCACTGTCAAGGATCCGAGGGAACGGCTCCAACTCGGACAAATTACTGACAGATAGAATCCATAATTTATAAGGGGTGTCCTAAGTGAAATTAGATTGATTTTAACTTTAACGCCGACGGCCGTTTTCGGTTATGGGGTCGAGTGGGTTGTCGTTTTCGAAGTATTTTTGAACGTAGAATCCACTTTTGGGGGGTCCCAGAACGAATCCGATTTCACCGTGGGGATCTATGGGGCTTTCACAGGGCTGCAAACGGGATTTTTGAAGGATCCCAGGAGGTCAAATAAGGTGTCCGTTTTCCTTGTAAGTTTACCTTACCTAAGTTTAGAAGCAAAATCCATTTTTTGGAGGTCCCACAAATGTCTAAACATTGTACAGAAACATGTTGGAAATTAACGTTATTCGGAATAGGTATATTGAACTCTCCTGGCGTGATGGCGACAATCAGTCTTCAAATTCGTATTTAGCACACCTGAAATCATGGAAGACCTCCTGTCCTCCGAGCGCTTGGTGCCCTTTTCCGTTGCACCGTGTAATAAAATGGTCAGGTTTGGTGTGGTATAAATTATACCTAGCTTATCGCTGAATATTAACTCTTGCATAATGACTTTAACTCAAATTTTTTTTGTTCACCTTAAGACGCAAAGTGACTCGCTAATAATAAAAATATCAGGTGATGAGGTGAATTCCCACGGCGATACGCTGCCGGGGTCAAAACGTCCACTTCCGCCTCTCCGGTCCACTAACCGCCAAACCGTCAGGCCACCGAACACGCGGCCTAATCAATGGAGTCATTTTCTCACGGCTTCTTCGATGTAACCGAAAATGATGATATGGAGTTGGCGTTCATGTAACCGAAAAGAAACGATATTTTTCCTGAAATAAAATAATTGGTATTTACGTGTACAAATCACGATTTTCTTCCAATATTTTTTGTCCTTATTGAGGAAATTGTTTTTGAATGATTACAAAAATGAATAAATAGTATGAGCCAATTTTTTTTCTCCTCATTTTACAAATGTGCGCCAACGAAGGTACAGTCTGCATGCTATTCTCTTTAAGACACTCTCATTTCTTATTTCATTGTTCTTTTTTTTTTTTAACTGGACGAGCCCAATACATCAATTCTCACTCATTATGACAACCAATAGTAGATTTTACCGACCCGTTCTGCGCATGTCGATGGCGGACATAGTAGCGAGGCCATCGAAAGTAGGAAACCCAACAACTCGAGGAAGGAGGAGATGATAAGGGCTGTGATAAAATCTAGGACGTGGAAATGTGATACTCTATAATTGCGTCCCGTAAAATAATTCGTTCAGAGCTGTGGCTCAACAGCCATTCAAGAAAATAAAAAGCTAAATTCGCAAAACGAGATGTATCTCTGAGTTTTTAGTACATATGTTGTTCGGACCCATTAGGGTAGTGTTAACCCAATTTTGCAACTTCCCCAAAGCTGTGCTTCACGCGTAGGTAGCACACGAAAAACCGCGATTTTTTCGGTCTTAACTCAGTTTTTGCTCTATAGCTAATAAACTATGCATTGTCCGACGAAAAGTACTAGATGCGTTTTTAAATAGCATTAAATGTGTGCTCATTTAAGCCCAACCGGAGCTGTGTAAGTAAATTAGTTTCAGAGTTATGGCAATTTGGAAATAGGCAATTTTTTCCAAAATGTGAACATTTTAGTTGAAGACCTTCCTTAGACCAACGTTGCTGGTAAATCATTAATCCTAAGTATAAAACTCATGGAACAGACATTGTAGGCAATCTAATTAGTATCAAATTAAGCGCAGAGCGGGGTCAGTAGGCCCTCTAGTTCTTTCAAAATCTCAAAAACCGATATAACGTAAAATCGCATTTTTCCAGAAATGTTCCAAAACCATTTATTTGCTATCTTTTGAAAACCTTATTAGGTACCTATCTTTTTGTGTGTGTGTGGAAATGACAAAGAAGGCATGCTACCATCTAAAAACGTCGACAATTTTCAGATTAGCAGGTCGCAAAACCACTGTAATTCCGCCGTAATGCCCGCTATGGCAGGTAACCTGAAAACTAGGATGATCAACTTACCTATGTAAAATTTCATGATCAGATCATGAAAGTAGATTCTACAACTTTCCTTCAATGCAATTTTTTTTTCTTTTTTTTACTAGGACTAACCATTTCAAAGTTATAACTGCTGGAAGAGCACTTTGAAAATTTTGCGGGGAATCGACAATTTTTCCTGTTTTCCTGATGTGTCCGAAAATCATTATATCAGTTCTGAAAGGAAATTTAATCAGCTTCGCGTGGGGGCAATGAAATTTAGATCGGAGACATAGTCTTGGAGGGAGAGAAGAAAATCTTCCGAAAAACGTGGTCGTAGAGGGTCAAATATCTTGTTTCCACCCTTTCCGACGAATACGAATGGCGCTTTTGTAGTTCAATGTGCCGACCCCTCTATAAAATTTAATCAGCTTTAACCTAAAAAGAAGAAAAGTAAGATCGGACCAAACCGTTCCCGCGTGATAGGCAAAAAAGTGCAAAGAAACAGGTTTTTTCGAAAATTACCACTTCGTTGCAGTGCCCTCCCCTCCTTTATCAAAGCTTAAATCAAAATTTCACACGGAATAGCTGCGATGGGGGATTTATTTAACTTTCACGTGAAAAAAAGAAATTTGGAATCGGACCAATAGTTTTTGAGCTACAGCCGAAAACGTTCTGAAAAACGTGCTTCCACTGTCTTCAGGTCTTCAACTAAAATGTTCACATTTTGAAAAAAATTGCCTATTTTCAAATTGCCATAACTCTGAAACTAATTTAGCTATACAGCTCCGGTTGGGCTTAAATGAGCACACATTTAATGCTATTTGAAAACTCATATAGTACTTTTCGTCGGACAATGCATAGTTTATTAGATATAGAGCAAAAACTGAAATAAGTGATAGAATGATACCCCTTCTTTCAGGTAACGTTGATCGTCCTTACAAATACCGAAGCAACAATGGGCCGGCATATCTAACAATGATTTTACAATAAAGAATCTTAAAATCAGTATGTAGGAAAAACTCTAAACAAGCGTACTTTTGGGTAAAATAAAACTACAAGTACTACGTAGCCACGATAACCAAGCCTAATGATGACAAAACGGTGTCCGAAAAGGGTAGGCAACACAACAAACGCTGATATCGTACGAGAAATCTGTAGGAAAACGGTTGTTTTCTCAGGTTGGCACAGCGCATGCGTATCTCGATTTCTGTCGAAAAAATCTACTATTCTTACTCACCAAGAAAAATTCTTACTTAACTATTGGTGATGATGGTGTTGACCGTTTCATTGAATGTGGGTGGAAAGTTCCGTATACTTAGTATTCCCATATTGTACCTTATTAAATAGTACCAAATTTTGTTATCATTTGTACGACAACCACTGTCACCTCGTGTGCTGCTCTTGTCCCTGCACTTTCGTGTGAATACCTCTGTATTTCTAACTTGTTCACTCCATGATTGGATTTTCTCGATCTACCTTCAACACTTTCTCTATCAATGTAGGTATAATTGACTTATTTCATGTTCATTAGTACTCATGTTTTTGTTTTTTTTTTTGTACTTTGCTACGCGAAAAGTCGACCCCAAAAATCAAAAATCGGGTTAATCATTATAGAAGTCATTCGAAAATTGAGCATCGAGGTTATTATCAAAGAAGGCGGCGTTACGATTGCGAACGCTTCGTTTTTTCTACCTGGGGCATGGGCGTACGCAGGTCTTCCTTTAGGGGGGGGCTCAAAAAATTTTTGAATTATCTTTGAAATATTTAATATTGCAGGTAGACATGCTGCCAGCATAGGTACCTAGTTAAATTAAAATTTTAAAAGCTGCAAATTTTACACAAGGGTTTATTATTCTTTGATAGGTTACTTGTGCGAAAATTAATTCTGTGTCTTGAAAAAAAGAGTAAAAAAAAATTATTATTACTTACTTTTTTTCAAAATCTTTTGTTTTTACTTTTTTTTTACTCGGAAAATATTAAATATTTTTTATAAAGAGATCAATTTTTGATCTCTTGGTATCCTTCAAAAATCCCATTTGTAGCCCCATGAAAGCCCTATAGATCGCGACAGTGAAATCGGATCGTTCCAGGACCCCCAAAACTGGATTCTACGTCCAAAAATACTTCGAAAACGACACCTCACTCGATCCCATAGCCAAAAGCCTTCAAAAACCCCCTCTCGTAGCCCCATTTTAGCCCCACAGCGCCCCACCGGTTTAGGCGATCGGGCTGAAAACCTTGTGGGTACAACTAGATGGAAACCACGTACCTATGTTGTCAAAATTTCAGATTCTTAAAAAATTCTTACTGCTCAAAACGCCCCGGACGGCGGACGACGCACGGTGGTGCAAAACGGCCATATTTTGGGGGGGAGAAAAAAACTCTGAAAACCCCATACTTATAGTATTCGTAAATTTGAAGCTGATCACGAATATACCCCATGTCCCTGTACCTAAAATGGAGTCTGAGCCTTTTTTCCCCAAAATACCTTTAAAAAAACACGTTTTCAGTACATTTTCCAGTGTGCGAGCCAAGTAAGGATTCTCCCGAAGTTTGTACATAAAGAGAAGTTGTAGAGCAATAATTTTGGCGTCGATTGAACACCGTAAAATTGAAAATTATTACAAAAATGAGGACGTCGAAGATGAGTTCGATCGAACACTCCTATGATTTCTGATGGAACCCCGTAACATTGGTGAATTCCATTGAACACCCTAGAATTGAAATTTTTCTACTTGAAGACGGAAAATTGCTGAGCTATTAGTTATTTTCATGACTTTGTAAGGTAAAACAATGTGGCCTTTTAAATTAAATTTTGTTTCGAAGGTTCGAGCCAGAAATATCTCGCTTTAACTTTAAATTATCTCGGTATTATTTTTTTATCCGCTGCAATGACCCTAATTACTAGGGTCGAGAAATCGACAAAAGAAACTATGAAAACATACATATACCCTATAGAAGGAAAAATAGTCGCATACCTACCTTAGCTAGCCCAAGCTCGACTTAAGTCATAATTATGATGAATCAAATGCACAAAAATCATGGTTTTTTGCTTCAAAATCCGCTAAAAACGTGTTGAAACCTGTGTCTAGATTTTTTCCGCAGAAAGATAAAATTACTTTCTTGTAGCTGAGTAAAAACTGAACAAATTCGATGTCTAACTTCTTTTTTTTTTTTTCACGTGCAAAATGAGTCGGCTACGATTCTCCGTAAATAGGTCTAATACTGCTCCCGTCAACTCACAATTTTCCAAAATCGAGAAAGGTATACAGTAACTGCCCGAGTCAGGTCTACAGTACGAGTCAAGTTGATGACTTTTTGATCCGAAAACAATTCATATCAACCCTCCAACTAATACTGAATGGAATATAATGATTTTGAAAGGATTTAAAAATATTTTTTGATTTTTTTTTTTTTTCACCTGTGGACCACTGTGCGGCAGCGGTTCCATTTCGTTTTTGCAATCTAGACCTCTTGAAACGAATGATGTCAAATTTTTAAGGCCGATCCGAATTTTCGACCCCCGTCGCGATTACATAGGTAGGTATATTATTCCAAGAAGAACAAACCAAAATGATCGTAACTTTGCATGTAGGAATTTGGAGTGCGGAGTATGGTGTGATACCCTATATCGTCAATAATACTACACCGCTTGAGTAATTATTCAAAATAACATACAAATCATTTTTACAAAATCAAGTGTTGCAGTTCACTTTTTTCCCTTCTTAATATAAACCTTTACACAAAATGTACACAACATAAGTCCTACCTACCCAGCATGTCAAGTTGATTTTTTTCACTTTAAATTTACAACATGAGCCGCCTCGGGTTCTCTGCGAATTTTTCAACCACTACTTCCTCTTTTTCTTTATTTTTATCTGAAAGTGTATATATATTTTTCGTTCGTCTAGGGGGGGGCCCGGGCCCCCCCTAGCCCCCCCTTGCGTACGCCTATGACCTGGGGGCCTGCGACGTTGCCAGTTTTCCAGGGGTTTCTCTTGTGTGCTACACTTTCCATTTGGGTCAATGTTGGTAGAGTAAAATCAATGCTATACCCAAATTGAGGAAATGTTATTCATCTAAACAGCCAGGTGATTGGTTGTCATTGTTTTTCGGATTACCCCTACTTCTACCTTTTGACGTAGATCATGGTTACGTAAAACTGATTTGAGCGTTTGGTTACCGAATATGATAGAAATTTGCCCAGACCTTGATAATGGCTTGAAACTTGCCCAATATGTTTACGATACGTATGGGCCGGCCTGTTCTTTCCCAACGAATTTATGGGCCGTCGCACCAGCGGACAAACCTAGGACGACTGGAGCCGAGAACTTCTATAGAAACTATAACGCCCAATTTACGAGTGCCCACGATCAAGGAACGATTCAAGTTGACACGATGACTTAGTTCAATAGTATAGCAGCTGGACTGATAAACCCACGTAAACCATCAACTGTTGAACAGAATAAGGAATTGTGGGAGCAGTATGAACTTAATAAGTTCATACTGCTCCCACAATTCCTTATAATATGAGATTACTGGCGAGTTCATCTACTCCTGAACGAAGATTTTCATAATGACGTGAGTAGCGACTATTTCCTTCTTTTTTTTTCTTCTCTGCATTCTGATCCATGTGACTACACCTCTATGATTTCGTGCCACGTATTGGCAACGTCGCGTTCGCAATCCTCCACTTTTTTGGATTAAATAGGGTCGGTTCGCAATCGTATACTTTCCTAGCGTTCGCAATCGTAACGTCTCCTCAAAGAAGGTTATTCAAAAATCGACCTGGGCCGAGTGTTTTTATTCCGATTCTGTTCAGATTTATAATTTAGCGCTCTGGCGGCTCAGTGCGCAACTACTCGACGCCCAGCCTGGCGAGGTGTGACGTCAAAAATGCCCGGCGTTCATTTCAAAATCTCTAACATTTCGAAAACAGCTCAGCACATACCTATACGGATTTTCGAAATAAAAATTGGGGTTTTAAAGGGTGCTGAATCCGAATATGTTGTCAGAAATGCTGAATTCTGACCTTTTCAAGAAGACCATTCTTCCTTTCATTATATTTGCCTTTATGTTTTTTCCCCATGATTTTATTCTGATTTTTTATTTTATTATTTTTTTATTATTTTTTTTTAGTTTTAAACTCTTTTCCAATGTCCTCCAAAGTTATTTTTCTGATAACTGTCATTTCATTTCTTTAGGCCCTAATGATAGGAAAATATCTCTCTTGAAACGTCGGCACATTCTCGTCTTATTTGAGCGACCCTCAACAACTTTTTATCCGCATTCTTAATTATTAAGCATATCAATAATTTCATAATATGAATGATCAATATCTTAGTATTACCGGCTGGCCGTAATACTAAAACAACATGTGAACAGAACGTATTAAAGCGGTCAGTGAGAGATTATGGAAAACCCTCCCATTGACGCCAATATTTGAGGGGGGCCCACCTTATTATACCCAACCTTGACATTTCGGCGTTTGCTTTTGTTCGGAAGAAAATTACTTCAAGTTCATAATTCTTGATTCTGTGCAGATGATTAAACTCATATCTGTGAGATCATTGTTGATCACGAACGGTCGCCCACTTTCGGTTGAAATTTTCAAGAACACCGTACTAGCGAGGCTGCTCAGTAATTTTGGTACTGCCGACCACGGATTGTCGTCCAATTTTTAATTGCGGGGATTGGTGGATTTTGTTGTTGTTATATCCGCAGATTGACGGTCGACTGGGTTTCCTTGACTCAGTTCCCCAGTTCTGCCGCGGGAAGGGCGACCGACGTCCTCAACCCCACCGACACTTCGGAAGATTAGGGACTACTGTGGGGGAACAGCGACGACTGGAGGAGGGAGAGGTGGAAACTGGAAGGCAACGAGGTGCGAGAAATACGAGGGAAGCTGTATCAGGTGTATCTTCCTTCCCAGGGAGAAGGTCTTCCGCGGAAAAACTTTCCTAATCTGACCATCAATGGAGCTAATGCTTCAACCCTTCCCTACGTCCTCTTTTCACACTAGCAGCCTTTACAAATGCCCTCTCTCTCAACTACACCTTCGCCCTTGAAATCCAGGACGGCTCTTGACATCCTTTCCAGTTTCCACAATCCTATTCATTTAGGCATTATGGCAAAGCTGCAATTACATGGTTCAGTGTGAAAGTGTGAGTAGGTCCACTGAAGGCTCGCGGATTCCTTGAAGACTCCTCAAAGCCAAGCTGTTTGTTCTTTACGAGAAATATTTCTCCAAACCAAAAATAACTCGAATCTTTTCTAAACCAGTGCAGCGTGTCAGCTCATTTCCGGATATGTGATAACGAGCACAAATCACCAGCCATTAAAAAATTGGGGTTATATTGATGTCAACCCAGAGAGTTCCTAACACAGGTTTTCATTTCTACTTTTCCATAAATTCTGTATTCTCACATGTAATTGCAATCACAGTGTGTTATTCGGAAGCCTTATATCTCGAGGCTTTTCCATTCCTTAGGTACCTACTGTTCAAGTTATTGTTTTTACTTTGGGGTTCGAATAAATTTTTGCCCTTCAAAATTAAAATTTCCACTTGCATTTTGCGCTTCAGAACCTCCTGAGCAAATTTGGTTCCGTGTCTGTCTGTTCGTTTTCCGTCCGACAGACGAACAGAGTGTTGATCAGATTTCCGTAAAATTTTCAGGGATTATTACGACCCCTTGAGGTCCCATATACATTTCATGATGATTGAATTAGCTGAACGCTGTACGCATGCGCGAACTAAATTTTCTTGTAAATTTTGTGATGACCTAATAATCCAATTTGGCTGTATATCGTGCCATTGTTGTCCCAGCGACGCTCATTTCATTCTTCATTTGGTGGAGACGTCCCGATTCGTGGTGACATTGGGATCCATTTGTGGGTCCATCTCTGCTAGGTCTAGGACCAACTCTAGGTCTGGTAGATGGATGGTACGAGGACTACGTGTTCATCACCAGAACGGGTCTAGTGTTTATAGGAAGGCAACCGGTCTCCGTTTTCTGTGAGGACTAGGACAAGGACTATAACACGACTACAGGGACAGACTACACGAGCGACCCATTCAAACGCGAGTCATAAGTTAACTGTTGTCCTTGTGTGGTCGATTGAAATGGTAGATATTAAATATTTTAAGGAGGTTGCAGCCAAGTACATTTAATTTAGTTCCGAGTTCAGCGTCTCCGTTGCTAATCAACGATCGAGGTGCAAATGTCTGATGTAGCCAAAAATCCCAGGAACGCATTTGCTTATAAGAATTGCAAAATGTGCTTATAAGAATTGCAAAATTTGTTTATAAGAGCAAAATCTAATTCTTATAAACTCAAATTTATTTCTGACTCAATGGTTGTGATTAACAACAGGTTGTGACCAAAGTTACAACAGTCTACTATTCACAACAAAATGAAAATTATAAGAAAATAATTTGATTATGCTTGTTCGTGTTACACACACGGATCTAAGTCAATAGAGAGTTATAGTCGAGGAACCTATTCGTGTAAATGGAGTACTATGGCCGACATCAAACGATATTTACAGCGGAATATTTCGAACGAGTACTCCAATCAGTGTTCCATACCATCACAATCATCGCTGTGTATGAAATCGTCAAAGAAACATTCAGGTGAGCTCGATGAATGTCCTCTCTCGAAGGATCTACGCCGTAATATTTCATTAATCTAACATCCTGAACGATCTTTACGGGGGTTTCCCGCCGTGTACAGGGCGCCTACGCTCCGAGTTGGCGACTTTACGCGGGAATGTTGGCGTCGCCCCTTCCCGCAATGTCGGTACCTCGGGAGGATGACCCAACTTTTGACCCAGCCCCTATACCAACGCTGGAGTAAGCGGACTCAAAAGACCTACCTCGGCCGTCGGCAGGTGGAAGAAGTTGATCCCATTGCTTCAACAAAAAAATTCGTCTAAGACTCTTTGTCTTACCTGACCCGCTGTACAGAGCTTCTTAGGTTGTATCTAAGGAAATTTCTGGCCCATCACAACCTTTCGCGTACCTTCTGCTCTCTTCTAGGGGAAGTGCACTTATGACTCTTCAATCTTCTTTCTTCTGCCTTGGTCTTCAGCACTCCTCTAGGGGGAGTACAGCGGGCCCTCCTGTCCCCTCCGGCGTTAGCCACACCATTCTGGTGTGTCTGGGATGGACCAACGTGGAGGTGCCGGGTTTTAAAGGAAGTCTTATTACCATAATTAATTGGTTCAAAATTCTTTGAGACAGGAGTCATCGCAGCGGACCTACCTACTCCACCTCTTCTTGTGGTGTTCGGGTCGTTGGTGGCTGCGGAATGCAGCAGACCTTACCTACTCTTCTGCCTCTTCTTGTAACTTGCAGTTTTCGGATCATGGGTGGTTGCTCTCTCCACGTTTACTTGTTAGGTGGAGGGCGAGTACTTCTAAAACATTTCCTCTCCTCCCTACAACTAACACGACTCCAACCACAACAACCAACGGAGTACCTATACCATCAATCTAGGAGCACTAAACCACCACCAAACCAAAACCAAACACCCGTTTTGAAAACACACCGGTACAAGTTGACGGGTTGTATCCAAAAGTTAAAATTTCAAATCATTGACAACTCTGCTCATGGACGAATTTGCAAGTACGAATTTCGTGAGGGTCCTGCAGTATTCCATTATCCCTTAGGATGATCCCTACTGTTTGTAGCGGTGCCCAGAGATTGCCCTATTCCCAGCTACCCCTCGGAGACGTCGTATTCTGCCACTGACGTTTGCTATTTCAGGAGAATAGAGTTGATGCAACTCCGACTTAAAATACGAGAATACGAAGCTTTGGCACAAGCCTGCTGCTTGCAATCGTACGGATGTAAGGCTTGCGTGAGCTGTACTGAACTGAACTCCCCCTGTATCACCTACAGGTAACGGCTCACGGCCCATGTTTGAAGTTTTTCCGATATCTTTGGCTTTGTATCAATAAACAGTGTGAGTTTCAGAGCCGTTCCAACGTCAGTTTACCGATCCTTGGAAGCCAAAACGCGATTATGGAGGAAGCATCCGTCAGGTTCAACTCACCGTGCGCTCTCCACTCAACGTGAGATCTACTGCTTGAACCAATATCTACACAACTTGACTTCATATATTCAAGAACTGAAAGCACAGCAAGATTTCCAGTTGAGGGAGAGATACCAACGGTAAGTGATTACTGTAATAAGACTCATCATTGAAAAAGAGTACGTTTGCTATTTTGACTAAAAACCAACTCCCAACAGGTATGAACTAAGAAGGAATCAAATGGCCCAAGATTTGATGTTAGAAACTTTACGGGAAAGGAATTTGTGTCCTTGTAGTGTGAATAATAGCCCAAATGAGCCACCAAGAACCTTGCAAAGTTCCCAAACAAGACCTCAACCATCCACCCGCCCTCTTCGTATATGCTAAGACAACAAGAGGACAGCGTTCTGAGTGAATAAATAACACGAAAGTGTGTTCTAAGGATTGTACAGATCATTTCAGGCATTTAGCTTCTTCCCTATAGGGACAGAGATGACCAACGCTATTAAATAACAATTATTACAATAATTGTTATTTAATAGCGTTGGCCATCTCTGTCTCTGTTCACCCTTGCGACAATCTGCCTGGAACCTTGATACGCGACATAATTCCTCTGTTTGTATGCAAGATTCCTCTCCTGCTCGCTTGTATTTATACGGGACTGAGTAATCTGTTTACTCAAATCAGTTCTGAGAACATCAGTGGTACTTACGCGGTTTCCCAACATCGGCAGCCGGTTATTATTCCTAATCGATCCGCGAAGGATTGCGCAACGCTCTCGGGAAAACAAGTACGAACGCGGAGGCGTCTTCTTCTGTCAGATGAGGCTCGTGGATGTCTCAGTTCCGTCAAATGATAGGGGACTCTATCTATCTACGAAAATGAGTAGTGATTGATTACACAGGTACCCGAAAACAAATTTTTTCAACTGCCTCGAATGTTTGGGCTGACTTGTTCGTTTTATTGGTGCGCTGAATCCAAATCTATTAACAAATTTGCTCCATCAAATACCGAATATTTTATTGATCGAATTTTTTTGACACGGAATTAATTTTCGCACAAGTAACCTATATCAAAGAATAACGAATTTGAGTGAAAAACTAGCACTCAGACATAAGGCCTCGCTTCTCTCGGCCGACCACTTAATCGGGCATCACCACCAAGTGACAGTCGTCCAATGAGCTAAATTTAACGGGCGTAAAATTGGCCAGGGAATAGAGAGAAATCGTCTTCCCACACACGAGAATATGTCCGAAATTAGCGGAGATGTCTTGCTCTCAGGGTGGAATGAGAGTCAGAGTGCTAGTGAAATCAAATTTGAAATGTCCACCCTCGATAATAATAGAAATACATACGTGGGTGGTCAAACGAAGCGAGACCCCCCCGCCAAATAATTGATCGGTCGAGCGAGGCAAGGCCCCCCTGTCAGAGTGCTAGTGAAATCAATAGAACTACCAATGTGCGCAGCCAAGCCAAGCGAGTCCCCTTGCCGATAAAATGATCGGCCGAGCGAAGCAAGCAAGCCCCCCCCCCCCTGTCAAAGTGCTAGTGAAATCAAATTTAAAAAGTCTACCCTCGATAATAATAGAACTACCTATGTGGGTGGCCGGTCCAAGCGAGCCTCCCCTGGCCGGTAAAAGGATCGGCCGAGCGTGGAAATCCTCCCCCCACCCCCCCTGTCAAAGTGCTAGTCAAATTCCTTCAGCCCAAAACGGCTTGGAAGGCTGCAATACGCGCACGGCGTTTCTTGTTTGGGCAAAGGATCTTAGTAGGCAAAGGATCTTAGTAGGCAAAGGATCTTCTTGTAGGCAAAGGATCTTCTTGCAGGCAAAGGATCTTAGTAGGCAAAGGATCTTAGTAGGCAAAAGGATCTTAGTAGGCAAAAGGATCTTAGTAGGCAAAAGGATCTTATTAGGCAAAAGGATCTTAGTAGGCAAAGGATCTTCTTGTAGGCAAAGGATCTTCTTGTAGGCAAAGGATCTTAGTAGGCAAAATGATCTTAGTAGGTAAAAGGATCTTAGTAGGCAAAGGATCTTAGTAGGCAAAGGATATTCTTGTAGGCAAAGGATCTTCTTGCAGGCAAATGATCTTAGTATGCAAAGGATCTTAGTAGGCAAAGGATCTTAGTAGGCAAATGGATCTTAGTAGGCAAAAGGAACTTAGTAGGCAAAGGATCTTCGTAGGCCAAGGCCTTCTGTGTTGAAGCTTCCAGCATGCTGCAATACGCGCGCGGCGTTTCTTGTTTGGGCAAAGGATCTTAGTAGGCAAAGGATCTTCTTGTAGGCAAAGGATCTTCTTGCAGGCAAAGGATCTTAGTAAGCAAAGGATCTTAGTAGGCAAAAGGATCTTAGTAGGTAAAAGGATCTTAGTAGGTAAAAGGATCTTAGTAGGCAAAGGATTTTCTTGTAGGCAAAGGATCTTCTTGCAGGCAAATGATCTTAGTAGGCAAAGGATCTTAGTATGCAAAGGATCTTAGTTTGCAAAGGATCTTAGTAGGCAAAGGATCTTAGTAGGCAAAGGATCTTTTTTTGTAGGCAAAGGATCTCAGTAGACAAAGGATCTTAGTAGGCAAAGTATCTTCTTGTAGGCAAAGGATCTTAGTAGGCAAAGGATCTTAGTAGGCAAAGGATTATTAACTTATTACACTTAGTGTAATACACCAATGTATTATGTGTATGTATTATAATAAACCAGTTGAGGTGTGAAGTCACTCTTGGGTTCCTTTGAATCTTCTTTTTTCTCTTTCAATGATTCTTCTTTCCCTTCTTCAAGATCTCTTCTGAAAGCTACGGGCAACAAAAGTTTTCAGATGTAGTCAATATACCTTTTTTTAAATTTCGATGTAAATTTAGTTTACTTATATTTTTATCAAATGAATACTTGATAAATTCTAATTAAACTGAAGTTTTCAATTATGGATTTGTTGACTAGTAGAACAGTTGTTTGTTAACAAAGAGTCGGTTAAAATGTTAAAAGCAGCAGTAGTGACCTGAGACAAAAATGAACGTCCCCTGGACAAAAAATCTCTTTCATAAAACATGAGACCTCGAGTGCAACGGAAATCTGTCCAGGAAGATGTGATGCGCCGAAGAGCTGGAAGTATAATCCTTACTCGGGGGAGTGATGGAAATTTAAGTCCTGAATAAGAAAGAGAGGAAGAGGAATAAAGATGGAAATGGAGTTAAAGAAATTTGTGTTTTGAAAAGGCAAGGGCCAACCAGAGTGACAGGATGTTTAAATATTTATTTGTTTGTCGCACACCTGTTACGTGTTGTCCCTTCAGGTACTTTGAGATTTTATAGTCTGCCGGATTGGATTGTTCTGTTATTCATAAGATAGGTAACATTCATAAGTAGATTTAACTTGACAAATCTTTGCTCTGTAGCTGGATTCTGCCAAACAGGAGAACTCCCTCGTTAAGTCGCATCACACATCGAACCTTTTTCAGGTTGCAAAACAATGCAGGACCATCACTCCCACGAGATTGTGGTCATCTGGTAAAAAAGAAAACCTCGGAAAATCCTTGACTGACTCAAAAGTCGCGACAAACGCTTCCCAGGACTGTCCTTGCCCTTGGCGACGGCCCGTGTCATGTGACGTCATCTTGTCCCGTGTCAGTGTCAATCAACAGGCCGTGTAGATCACTTACGAGTAATATTAGAAACTTCAAAGTGAAAGAAAAAAATCCGAATCGAAGAGTCACAGTAGGAATGCGCAGGACGGGGTCTGTAATTTACATAAAGGTGGGTAAACAAAATGAATAAAAATTGTTCAGAAGGGCGAGGGGCAACCTGTTTCTTCAAAGGGAGATTCACCGGACGAAACGGACCTGCCCTGTTCTATGCACCCACTTACCTACATCTACATACCTACCTACCTACATCTACATATCACTCTCTCAGACGAGTTGGAACAGGATTTTTAAAAGGGCTCGCCGGGCTTATTGATGTCTTCTGTTAAGGTATTTAAATTAGTTTGAAAAGTAGGGGCGTATAGATGTGGAAACATCCATGGCAACCGAAAAATAACGGAATTTCTTGAGAATATCACGTCAATATTGGATTTCATTTTATACCAATTACCCCCATTGGATCGAGTCATCGTGTGCCATTATTTCGAAGGTTTTGCTGTATGTTACGAGTTGTTGAGAACAAAAGGCCTTCGGAATTTTCTGGTGTTCCTCACCGCAAAGATGGCAATCGATTACAACGAAGGAGACGAGCCGGGGACATTGACTGGGAAGGACAAGGCGAAGGCAGAGAATCTTTCCGGATTGGGACACCCAAACGGAATTGGCCAACAGTTTGGAAGGTTCGCGTTGAACGCATAGAGGCCATGTCCCGCAGGACCTGCGGTTAGAGGTTACGCAGGGAGAGGCTACGGGAAAAACGTCAGTCAAGGATCCCAAAACCAAACAATGCTGGTCTGTCCCAACTCGACGTTAACTTTTCGTGGATTGCCACGAAAAAAAAGTCACATCCCAGTTGGGAAGTGTTGAAACTGCTAGACAAACCTGCGCGTATGATAGGAAATTGTCACCGGGCGTCGTGTTTACAAGTTTATAAAATTTAGCGTAATATTAAAACCCCATCAAACCCGAATTATGAGATAGCCGGATCTTGTTTCGTCGAGCCTTATCTCCGTTAGTCGTTTGGCAGCTGAAAATGATTAGTTTGAGACCAGAGGGATCTTTCTTATGAGATGCCGATCCATCCTTTTCACCCTGTTCCCAGGTCCTTTCCTTCAAACCCCAGCGGTCAGTGGCAAACAACGAATTTGGAATTCGGTCTATTGACTTTGAGTGTCATAGTTGATATCTTTTGAACCTCTTGAAACGGATAATGTCAAATTTTGAGGCCGATCCAAGGCGTCGACCACCGTCGCGATTACATAGGTGTATTATTCCAAGAATAAGTAGCTCTCCACAAGGAGTAATTGGAGTCACGATTTTTTTTTTTTTTTTTTTTTTTAGTGATCTATATAATTATGAGACAATTTTATTTATTATTTACTTTTCCATAACAACAGAAACAACCTATCTATATAATTATTATACACTATGAAACGCTGTGAATCAACTTTTCGACCATCGACACAAAAAACACATTAGATTATTGATCAGTAATAAAAAGAAATTATGGGCAATGAATGTTGGCTGAAGTGATGGTTTTTGGGGTCGTCTAATAGTAGGTTGAAGCTGAGGGAATCCGATTCAAGCTAGAAAGGACGTTTGAGTGTGTACTATGTAGGTTGGGTTCAAGTTGAAAGGCGGGGATTGAAACGTTACCTAATTTTTGAAGAGCCTTGTCTAGACTCATTTATTGGGGGACGAATTTCTCTGAGAAAAGCGCCCAAGACAGGCCAGGCGCCTGTTTCAGAATTACGCGAGCGGCGGGTTATGTTCTGAAAGCTTTGGTCGGTGAGAGGGGAGAGAGCCGCAGAAAGTGGAGAAGGAAGAAAGTTACGTGCAATAAGGGGAGCAACCGCCCCCTCCAGGCCCCCAGGATCCTCGGGGGCACTACCGGGGTGAACGGCCGTCGTGGCTCTGGATCTGGGCCGTCGACCCGGCGGTGGCGTCCCCCGTAACACCGCATTGTACGGGGGTTGATGACGTGAGCTGAGAACCGGGTGACGGGAGGTGGTTGCTAAGGTGAAAGAGGGTGAGAACTGAGATCAGGAAAAGATGCTGGGGGGGTTGGAGTTGCTGTGGAGTAGGTGAACTCACCCGCTTTGCAACACTCGCAATAGGGTGAGTTACGTCTACATGCATCATAACCGATAAGTGTGTTGTGTTATATTTGAATCGAGGGTTTCGGCCTTACGAAAAGGCGCAGCGTGTGTCACAAAGGGCGCCATTTTTGAAGACGTCTAAAAAAACCTGCAAGATTTTTTTCATTAAAAAAAATTATATCTGCCTGAGTATTTGGATCCTATCCTATTTCAGTTCCATTAGTTCCAGACGTCTTAGCCATCAGGACTTATTTATAAAATAGGGCCTGTCTGGTTACACCATCACTTTGAAGGGATCTCAAAAATAATTCCATCTCTTCATAAATACCGCAAGTATTTCTGGAGTGGGCGGCCGTCAGAAGGGGGAGTCTGCAGGAGATCTCTTCCTCGTTCCAGAATTAGCCGTATCGACCCCTCAGCCCTCAGTGCACCAGAATAGACCCTTCGGAACCCTGTACTGGTCCCCGGGGATATTCTATCTTATTCCAGTCTTTGTCAACCCCTGGGCGTGGTTATCCTTTTGCTATATATGGTGATTTTTTACAATACCTGGTCTATACTAGAAAATACTATAGTACCTATTGGATACTATACTATGGAATGATAATTCCATAGTATAATTTCAAAAAACTGCAAATTTTACACAAGGGTTTATTATTCTTTGATATACGTCAATTGTGCAAAAACTCTGCGTCAATAAGAAAATATTTTAGAAAAAATTAAAAAACAAATTTTTCTTTTAAAATGTTTGGACAGATGTGGGACTTCAAAAAAATGGATTTTGCGTCCAAATTTACTCGGAAAAGACACTTTATTGGACCTCCTAGGATCCTTCAGAAATCCCATTTGTTGCACCAAGGAAAGCCACATAGATCCCCACAGTGAACTCGGATCCTTCTGGTACCCCCAAAAATGGATTCTACGTCCAAAAATAATTCGAAAACGACACCTAACTCGCCCCAATAGTCGAAACCATTAATTTTGGTTTATTATTCTTGGAATAATACACCTATGTTTTCGCGACGCGGGTCGACGACTCCGATCGGCCTCAAAATTTGACATTATCCGTTTCAAGAGGTCTACATTCAAAATCCGAAATGTCCGTCCGCCGTCCGCCGTCCGCCGTCCGGGCCGTTTTGGGCAGTAGGAATTTTTTTAAAAATCTGAAATTTTGGCAAAATACTTGGTTTGCCATCTAGTTGTGCCCGCAAGGTTTTCAGTCCGATCGCCCAAACCCGTGGGGCGCTATGGGGCTAAAATGGGGCTACAGGAGGGGTGTTTTGAAGGCTTTTAGCTATGGGATCGAGTTAGGTGTCGTTTTCGAAGTATTTTTGGACGTAGAATCCATTTTTGGGGGTCCCGGAACGATCCGATTTCACTGTGGCGTTCTATAGGGCTTTCATGGGGCTAAAAATTGGATTTTTGAAGGATCCCAAGAAGTTCAATATTTTTCGAGTAAAAATTAAAGAATTTTTGAAAAAACACATTTTTGAAAAAAAAATCCCCCCAAAAATTTTTTTTGAAATATAAAAATCCAAAAAAAAATTTTTTTAATTTTTTTTATTGACAGAATTAAATGTCTATACAAGTAACCTATATCACAGAATAATAAACCCTTGTGTAAAATTTGCAGCGTTTTTAATTCAAAAGCCTTTCCCGTAGCCCCATTTTAGCCCAATATACTGCCCAAAACGGCTCGGACGGCGGACGCACATGTTATTTTGTGAATCTAGACCTCTTAAAACGTATAATGTCAAATTTTGAGGCCGATCAGCATTGTCGACCTCCGTCGCGATTACATAGGTGTATTATTCCAAGAATAATAAACCAAAACTCATCAATTCTGATTTGTGCTGATTCACAAATAGCTCTTCGCTGCGAACCCCGTGATCATTACTTTGACGATTTACGTAGCCAATTAACTTTGTCTTCGCGACAAGGACAATAGTCGAAGCAAAAAAACAGCAATAACCGAAGCCGGTCTAACAAACGAACGTCAATGGCCGACAGTATTATCCAAAGCACGTGTCTTCCTGAATGACGAAGTTCTTTTTTTGACAATAATTGTTCTGTAATTGACTTCACGCCGGACAAACAAGTGACTGGTGTCCTCACTGGAATCGCCGTTTGAGTACCTATATAAATTACGTTCTTCCGAAAACCAGGAATCGCACAAAACGTATAAAAATATTTCATACAGTAAAATTTACTAATTTTGGAAATGTTACCCTTTTTTAGGGTGATTTGTACGAAGTTTCCGAGTGATGCAGACTGCCACGAATTAAGGCGTACTGAATATTTTCAACCAATTCGTAGGTTTTAAATTTAGATTACAGCTGGAGCTGGAAATTCTCCCATCGTGCTCCTTTCTCCTCGTTGTGGGGCGTTGGATCTTTCCCCGGCCTTCCGTTTAGAGTCCCCCATCCACTCCTCCATGAAGAGATGTACTAGAAGCAAATTGGAAACAGAAACGAATTGGAAATTGCGTATACAGGATATTCGATCAGGCTAACACGAAGTCGATGGGTGTTGAAAATGCCCGAAAATGATCCCCCAGATGACAATACATGTCAGGAGGGCTGAATGGTGTTTTTCAACTCTGAAGGATTGATAGAACCTTGAACGGGTGTAAAGTTATTTTGCAAGGAGTACAACCATTAATTCTTCACACGTCTACGAAAACGTAATTCATTTGGCGAGGATCAAACAACTGATCTTTATGGTATTTTGTCGGGTGTATCCGGATATTGCCATTTTTCTTCTATTCAAACTCTGGTATTGATGCAATACAATAAAATGTATAACATTTAAAATTTATAAAAATTGTACAACTAAGAATGGGTCGTGTCCATCTCTACTAGTTCTAAAACCCACAAACGAGAAAAGGGGGTCTACGAGGACTCGCGAGGACCCGCCAGAAAAGCCCGTTAGAGGAGCCGTTTCAAGTTGAGTAACCCATCAGGAAATAACACAAAAAGGATGGGGTGGTAAATAGAACGCCGATCTCAACCAATGTAGTCAACTGGGCGCCTACTTCTCTACTTCCTCGTGCGCATACCGCTATGTAGGTAAGCTGGTCAACCACACGGCGTGGAATCTACTTTGGTCAAATGAGTGTTGTCCAACTCCGACGATCGAAATCTCGTTGTAATTTCCTCCGAATTGACTTCTTCAAAATGATTCTTGTAGATGTAACCCAGAGGGTACAAATCGTCGGGCAACGCAACTGCATTAATCATTTGATGTACAATTTGCCGAAAAAAAAATCAACTTGGAATGTAAATTTGAAGCGATATTAAAGATCCATGGTCATTTCTTAGAAAATCTCTTGTTTTCTGCCAAGACAGTTCCCTGATTTTGTTTTTATTTCCCATGATTTTGACATTTGTCATTTTATACTTATTTAAAGCTGCGAATAAGTAAAAAAAAAAAAGACAAATTCAACGCAAAAGAGTTAGTTAATAGATCTAATTAAGATGAACTATCAATAGATTTTATAAGAACTGAAGTTCGGTTAAATAGTCCAGTCACCAGGTGATTTTTCGATGCAAAGCGTGGTGTAGAATTTTTCTCAACGCTTTTATAAAAGCTGTTATAAAATAAATATGTTTTTTGGGAATCCGAAGCTGCCCAACAAAATTTCTGGGGCGCTCACCGTCAAAATCGCAAAAAAACCTCAAAATTTCGGCACTTTTTTTGGTTTTTTACGGATAACATTAAACGGGTGCGTTATAGGTTAAAGTGTTCTGCATAATAAATTGAAGAGCACTAAATTCTGCGTCGAATGAGCTACCTTAAAGTTAAAATTGACCCAGCCGCAAGGGCACGACGGGCCGTCGAAAAATGTCGGATTTTTCCAACTTTGCGAAAAATTAAGATAACTTCAAGTTTGAATGACATTCAAACTTGAAGTTATCGCAGACATTGACATTCAAACTTGAAGTTATCGCAGGCATTGTCTGCTGCTCAAAAATGGTAACTCCCACGTAAAAACACATTAAATGGAAGTTGTGCCCTAATTGAGCATCTAATTCTGCGTCCAGAGAGCACAAATAAATTATTTTGATCGGAATGTGTTTACCCGTCAGGAAAACAAACATTCTGAAAATAATAAACCAAAAGCTATTTTCTCAAAATGACACTGGATAGTCTATAGGTATAAAGACTGTGCAACATGTACCTACTTCATAATATACTTTTGAACCTTGAAATAGTATTTCGCTATTATTCCAGACAGTTCCTTTGTCCGTTTAAAATTGTACCTACTGAAACTTTTTGCCAGCAAAAACTCTCTTCGATGGTTGGTACTTAGCCTTGCCGGATTATTCCATCGCCAAGGCTAGTGCACATCAAAGTTTCAAGTAGGTATCGCTTCTGTCGTCATTATAATCATAATCATCCCGCTTTCCTTGAATCCCATTGACAATGGCAATGTCCTTCGGTTCAGTCGCCCGTCAAAGAGGCCGGAGAAGGAGCTTATGAATACAAATCACCTCGACGACAGCCCAAATATGACAGATTCCCGACGTCTGGCCAAAACCGTCGCAAATCGGCGACAGCGCCTGCAAAATGATTATCTCCAACGATCTCCGGACGGTCTAATAAGGCGATCAGTACGTTACTGTCGACCGTTGACGTCTTTCTGGGGCCAAATAGGGCGAGAGGAAAAAAAACCTCGCCGACGACTCTAGAATGCCAATAGTTGAGGCCTTAGTCACACCTATTAATATTAGCTCAAGAGCGGATACGTAGTTAGCACGTTCTGTGCCGGAAGAGTGAAAATTAAGGATCGCCGGTTTCAAAATTGTTTTTCCCATTAATTTTATTTATTATTTAATCAAAAACAATTTTAACAATAAAGACAAGAAATATTGGAAGAACATCGTAATCTGTAGGTATACATAAATACAATTTTTTCTTGATTTGGCCTATAGGTCCTTCCTGATTGGGCCCTGTCTTTCCCATAGTAGCTATTGAATATTACATATTTAACAATGCATATTAAAATTACAATTTACAGCGTCTTAAAATATTATTTGTATTTTCTAAATTCTTATAAAATAATGAAGGGCTTCTTTTTTGAAAACCGCCGTTGACCTAGCGGTCAGTAACGAGAAAGACAGGGTTTCAAAATTTGAAACCTATTTAATAGCGAGGCGCAAGCCAGGAACTGCCGAGTGATGAAGTCAACTCTGACTAGTCCTCGTACTTTTAACCACCTCATGCTTCCTAAACGTGTCCCGAGATTTTAAAACGCAATTTACTAGTCTATGAACATAAGTTGCCATTGGTGGTAGGACATCAAGCTTGGTTGCTATCCGTAGCACAGTACCTATTACCTATTAATAGTTACTAGCACTCAGACATAAGTCCGACCACTTAATCGGGCATCACACACCAGAATATATCCGAAATTAGCGTAGAATGAGCCCCCCCCCCCCCCACAAGTTTCCCCGCCTCCTCCTCCTTTCTAAGGTCCCTGACAGCCTCCCGTTCCGAGGGCAACCGCGCGCCCAGATCTCTTCAAATCGTTCAAATTAAACTCGCCGTTTAAATTCGCTCATCTTCGGAACTCGTTGTTTCGGGATTTCGTATTAAAATTCGGATCTCTAGGTAGGATATGAATTAGTGGTATAGATTGAAGAAATGGTAACATTTTTTAATTCTCCCCTCCAAGTTCTGAATGCGTTCCTGCCACTTTAAATGTTGATCCAAGATATTTTAAGCTTTTAACTTTTTCCACAGGAGCATGCTGGTTTTTGCGCACTCAGATCTTTGTGAATTGCTAATTTCGAGAAGTCTGGCTGACCAGTCTTATTGATGGAGAACGTTATGTACTTTGTTTTAGTTATGTTCACAGTTAGACCATTCAAGTGAAACCATTACAGGACTTCCACCATAACTTGTTCAGCCTCTGAATGTACTCTTCCCATGAAATTAATATAATATAATATTATATTATAATTAACTTACTGAGTATAAGCTATTAACTTACTAAGTATAAGCTCTTCTATAAAGAGTGCTATAAAGCACTGGCCACGTTTATGAATATATAGTCTTACCGAAAAAAAAAAAAAAAATCCGCTAAGACGACGAAACGTTTGGAAATGCAACTTTTAACCTAACGTAATGGGTTCCGTTTAAGTGTTAGAATGGCGTATGTTACTTTGAAAGATATCAGATAATTTTCTCATGCTCGAATGCTCCTTGTAAGTCCTGACGGGGATCTTCCGCAATCACAACAGGCCTGTAGACGTATGCGAGGGCGGTTTTGTGACCGTCTTGTAACAACCTTTAGTCCTTGAGCAATTTCGGTCCTTTTGAAATGTCGAGATCGGTTCCGAAGGATTTGTAGCTTTTGCAACGACTGAACCCGCCGGGGTTGAGGGGCTGCATAGTAGGCCGGTGCTGTCGACGCTCGGTTGCTTATGCAAGTCGTTACCTGCACAGTTGCAGAGGTGCAATGGCCTTTTTTCCCCTCCATGTACACAATGATCTTATACAATAACCAACTGTGAAATAACAGTGGAATTATTCGATGAATTGGTAACCATTCAACGACACACAGGATCGTTTGGTCACTTTTTCCGGTTCAGCTTCAACTGGAACGCGATGGAACGCTCTAGCGATCTCACTGACCCAATGGTCAACCCCAATTTCTTTAAATTTTTCATTTTATACTGGACACAAAAACCATTACAAAACGCTGCAAATTTTACACAAGGATTTTATTTATTTATGTAGGTTAGGTGAAAAATTGTGAAAAAAAAAAAAAATCTAAAAATATTTTTGAAAAAAAAAAAAAAAATCCTTTTCTGTACACTGTTTGAACCTCGAAAAAAATGATTTGGCGTCCAAAATTACAAGTACAACTTCAAGTTATTTGACGTCCTGCGATTCTTCAAAAATCCTATTTGTAGCCCCATAAAAGCCCCATAGATCGCCACGGTGAAACTAGATCGTTCCGGGACCCCAAAAAATGGATTCTACGTCCAAGAATATTTCGAAAACGACACCTAACTCGATCCCATAGCCAAAAGCCTTTAAAAAAATCTCCCGTAGCCCCATTTTAGCCTCAGCGCCCCACGGGTTTGGGCGATCGGGCTGAAAAGCTTGCGGACACAACTAGATGGTAAACCGAGTATTTTTTCAAAATTTCAGATTAAACAAAAATTCCTCTTGCCCGAAACGACTCGGACGGCGGACGGACATTTCGTTTTTGGAATCTACTCATTTTGAAACGGATAATGTCAAATTTTTAGGCCGATCTGAATTTTCGACCTCCGTCGCGATTACATAGGTGTATTATTCCAAGTATAATAAACCAAAATCGCTCCGAAATTTGTCCTTTTGTGTTTGACGATAACGTAGTAGATTTGTGATAACGAAATGAAAAACTCTTTAAAGTTTTCAATATATAGAAAGTAGAGTAAGTAAGAGTACCTAACTCTAGTTACTCCAATCCCCAAAGAGAGTAAGATGACATAATATAATATATATAATATATTATATTATATATTATATTGAACAGTTTCTCATCAACTTTCCTCAAGTTCCTGTTCCAGCTGTATTCGTGAGTATTCGTGAACGATGGGGTAATACTATAATATTATTTTCAGTAGTTCGGGTTTCGGGTGGGTAAAGTGGGTAAAAGTGCTTATGAATTTGAAACCCTGTTTATGGATTTTTATGAAGCTCTCGAGAATAAGAATCTGACTGATTGAACCGAGGTATTCCTGTCACGCGCCACGGGTTCCTATTATTTATTTATTATGGGTTATTTATTTATTTTTTCCAATGAAGCTTCATCGACGTCTGCCTCAATTTCTTGAAGTGCCAAACAGGGTTAGATACGAATTTATTCCTGTTTCACGTCAATGATTACATTCAATTTCGGTAATTATTCGATGCCATATTTTATTTACGGTCTAGGGTGACTTTATGACGGCCCTTTCGTATAGACCGAGGCCGGTTGATATAGAACAGACTACCCTCCTAGAGCCGTCTTCTAGAGGAATGGTCTACGCTAAAAGGCTACAAAAAAAAAAGTAGGTCTTTCCTAAGACCCATGATCTAAAATTCTGCATGAATGGTAAAGTAGGAGGCTCCAAGACAGATGGCTCCAGAATGATGGTCGGTTGTCCCGGGCTCACCATACAGATTCTGCGTGCAGTAAGACCGCCTCTTTTCACTTTCCTTACGTCTGACGAAAACAATTTCCTTCCCTGTCCTGCGATCGGTTTACTTCACCCTTTTAATGAGAGGGACAACGTGCATTATTTTGCTGTTGGGATACTCGTGATTGATGGTGACCAAGCTCCAAAAGGCGGCAATATTATCAGCAACCTTGGATACTTAATACGAATTCGAGAGCTGCCACAGTAGTTTCAAGGAAATAAAATCTTTAACAATGTATGGTGCTTATGTGCACGTTTATCATAACGAGAGTGTGCTCGAGCGTGGTTCCGGCCGCTATAATTACAAAACGTAGCATCATAATCATTTTTATTTGCCCGCAGTATGCCTTACGTCCCCTTTAATCCTATTCAGATGAGGGGCATGCCTTTATAACATCTTGCCTAACTCGACAAAATTTGTCGTTTAATGCTCTTCCCTATATGATTGTTGAGCTTTATTAAATTATTAAATATTCAAATATTTTAAGAGCTAAAGACACAATTTTTGTTCCTGAGTTTTTTACATGAATTTCAAAATATGCCAGTAAAGTTTTTTTTTTTTCATTTTCTGTAAGATATACAAGAAGGCATGGCTTCATGTGCGTATTTTTAAACCATTAATAGATATTGAATATTTTCTGATATTACTCAACATATATGTTGAATCTCAGTGAGCTAACTCATAGGTACAATGTATGAGTCTCGCGATATCTTTTTCGTTTGTTTTACATTCTACACTGAATTCTACACTAAATGAATTTCGTTTGTTTTCACTTGTTCTCTCTAGTGGGAAGAAGGAAAGTTGAGCTCTCCTTTTCAAAATTGAAATCTTTGATAGCAAGTTTTTACTTTTTTGGCTATTGCTATATCATTCGTAGCTTGAATATGTTGATTGAAGTAAGAGAAGTACTCGAGGAAATTTTGCAGTTTCGTCCGTTTGTAGATGCGGACAAATGATAGGAAACTTCGTTATTTTCCCGGCGATATCAGAATGACCCACGATAGCTTTTTAATGTAATATTCAATACCCCCTCCCGTAGTTGTTCAGATATTCATAACTCCTATCGATTCCACCTGATGCAAACCTACCGCCCGATATGATCAGGGAAGTCACGGAATGTTCTCAGAGGAAATGCGTCGGAAGTGACTCACAGTTGAATTTTCTGGAAATAGCCTACACGCCTCCCTTTCTCACTCCTGTTATGGTACTCTTTAAGGGCTCTTATCCCACTTAAACCACCCCCACACGACCGTTCCCTTCATTGTCAATCAATACCAGTGACGTCAACAACACAACCTCTGTCACAGGTACACGCCTCATGGCCAAAGGGTTGAGTAAACGCTACGAGAAATATCGAAATTGGCTCAATTGGCTAACGGCGGTCTATTTTTTCTCGCCTCAGACCCCCCATTGCATTATGTTGTTCTATAAATTTCTTCCCTCCTTTCGACTTCAAGTCAAAACAATGTTTCGTGCCGAGCGAGAATAAACCCAGTGACGCTTTTGGCGTTACTCAACTTGTGTTAATCAGCTCCCAAGTTGCGAAATGACCGCATTTCACGGGGTTTTCGAGTTAATTTTATCCACCCAACTCGCCGCATGAGCTGTTGACGCTGGTTAGAACGTCAGTGCAAGATAGCTCAGGAAATTTAATGCGTCGGGAACATTTTATATCGATTTGACTTTCTGAATGTTTTCCTGACGGGGATCGAAAGTCGTATAAAAACCGTCCTTTAAGTATATTCTAATATTATTGGGTCGAAAATTTTGAATCTCGTCAAAATGTAGTCTTTCAAAGATGTTGGGTGTCAAAGAGTTTAGTTTCTCAATAACGAATTATCAGTCAGTTTCCGGTAGGTTGGTAGTAAGAATTTTTCAAAAAGTCAAATCTCTCAGCCCGATTTCTTCGCATCGTACGTATGGACCGAAAATCGTTAGGGCGTAAGTGTCGAGCGTTAAGTTGAAAAATTGCGCAAACAACAGTCCGACCATTTCGTACTTTGAGATGGGTCGACCCTGAGTTTGTTTCTTGCGGAGGCTAGAGAGTTATTTTTCAAGAACTAATCTTGAATTTGCGCCGAATGAGTCAGCCAGACCTCGGCTGGTTAGCAATCAGTCGGGCCGCCCTGATGGGCTTAAATGACCGAGGAAAAGGCCGAGTTTATTTCTGAGAGTTGGCCACCAGCCTACCCCCCTCATTCCAAACATAACGTACCACCTTGTTCTCACATTAATATTATCTATAGGTGAGACTAACAGGCCGTCTGATGGTAGCATACGTTCACTATTCTGCCAGGCATTTAGTAACCAAGTTCTACCATTTTCCATGTTAAACTCCATTACATAGTGTAAAAACCAGTTTTTAAAAATGTCCCTACTACCATCCTATTAGTTTTACCTTCCTCTAGTGTGTATGACTGAAATTAATTTAAAATGTTTCCCTTCCATATTGTCTTTGAGTGTTAGTTATTTCTTGAATACGAAGTCTTCATTCCTACTTCTGACCGTTTGAAATTTCACCACACACCACGTTTGCCGCCTTGCTTCACATTCATCTACACGAGTAGTTGTTTAGTATTGATTCAGTTAATTGATCGTTTACTGCCAGTGCAGGGACACCAAACGCACGCACTAATTCCATTTAGGTTCGACCCTGGCCGACCCCACTCGCTAACGAGATAACGCGCGTCTTTCGCAACTCGACCCTGTTTGATATTATTCTTGGCGAGCAATTATAAAACATCTTGAGGGCCGAAATGGTGTAACTCCGCGTGGGGGTTATCGTTTATAATTAGGCAAGAGTAGTTTAAACTAAGAAGCTAGGTCTGCTGATTCACAGTTTTGTGGAGTCAACTGGTGGAAAGCGCTCTTCTTGAAAGAAGATGAAAGATAAAACACAAAGCACATTTTACATGAGGGTTTTATTCTGTGGCAGAAATCTTGAAGAAAATTGGTTCTGTCAGAACTCAGAGAAAAATCAAGAAATTAAACAAAGAAACTCGGCCCTTTTTGCTGCATAGGTACGACTGGTGAGGGCGCCGAACTAGTGGCCTAACGTATATATATATGTATTAAGACTTAATTTATTACTTAGTAATATATAAACGTGACACTCCCGCGTCTCCCTCCCCGACTTACGTTTTTGGGCACTTAGGCTAACATGTTCCATGCTAAAATTATATCCGATTTTGTTAGGACACAAGGAGACGCCCAAAACTACAACAACTTTGTAACATGCAACAATTCTGAAGATTCTGAATAACACGTGAGATTCTCGCCCACTCTCATCTTGTAATATTGTTCCCACTCAGCGCGTTCCCGGCGCATTTTTATAATTGTTTACGACCTTGAGGTCGACAGTTGGAGTCTTATCGATGTTCTTCTGCGATTTCGGTTATTAGGCATGGTGCAGTTTTCATTTTTGACTTGAAATACACACATTTTGTGTACCGTGCATGTGTTTGTTTAAAATCATTTCTACTTTCTGGTTGAATCGCCATAGCGGACGATTTTCAATTAAAGATTGAGAATGATTCTAGTGTTGCTTCCGAGTCTACCAAAAGTACCAGAAGCATCTTGTTTTTTTCTTTTCTAAATTTGTGAACGCCACTTCGCAGTCTTACGAACGTTATTACTTTACTTCAATACTAATGAATCTTGAATTTTAAAAATCTACCAAACTTCACCACGATCTCTCACTTCATTCGTCAACCTAAAACGAGTTTGGTAATCTTTATTCTAGCGTCCTTCTACATGTTGGGAAAATCAGAAATCGTTCTTAAAAAATACCTCGGCGAGCATAGTACGAGAAAAGTCTGAAACCGTCAAAAAGTTTCTCCATGAGGCGTATCAAAAGTGGTCAAAAATAGGGGCTGGAGCAGTTGACAGGATATTGGGAAGGCAGTGGGCCGAGGGGTGTGCGACGCGGCTGCCTCCTCCTAACCACAGCCCCCCCCCCCCCCCCCCCGCCAATTATTATTATTACATTAGTTACACTAAACCATAAGTTACATAAAGCTACATCAGTTACACTAAATCTTGCATGAGGCCCATGGTCAGTGGAACCACTGGTTTGAGGTGTGCCAAAATTCAAAAGAGGTAGGTATTCAGAAACTATTTTGTTTGAAACCATTTGTATACCGCGTATTACTCATACCCACTGGAGCCCTACCTAAATTTTAGAGTCCCTTAAGGGATTCACTAGCCCCACACTTATCAGCTATTATCACACTGGTGCTACACGCCCAACACGTCTCCTTTTTTGAAGTTCCCAATAAACAGAAACCATGTTATTGATAAGACATTTTGTCGTAACGAACCGACTGTCTGATAGGGCGATGAAATGATTTGATCGTATCGTTGGGCTGTGCCACTCCTTCAAACAGGCAGGGTTTTCTTCTTCTTCTTCTCTATCTCTCATTCTTCTCCCTACTGCGTTTAATTCTTGCGAAGGAAGTTTGATCTATGTGGGTGTGAGTTGTGTGGAAGTGGAGATGTTGATGTTCGGAGACGTCTGATTGTGAAACCGACCGCTGCGGCGGGGCTTCTATGGGATTGTGAAACCAATTTAAGAGCTAAACTCGTCTCTAATTTAAAACGGGAGCTCTTGGAGGAGAAGACCCCCCAACACTCAACGTTTCATGAGGGAGCATTGTACTGGTTTCGATAATATCTGTGCCATCTCCTTATATCCATTGATATATCAACAATGACCAAATTCTATGATTTCTTGAGCTCAAAGAGGTAGAATACAATTAAGCAAAACGGTCGACACTGTTAAACAGAGACTGAATTGAGCGATTGTGTGATATAATTTTCTCTGTGTAAAAGCAGGATCTGGAATAAAATAAGCCCTACCGATGGTCTGCAGATTTTATATATTTGTTTATTAGGACTATCATTGGTCATTGCTTGCTAGCTAAAATATGGACATCAAGACACAGTACAGGCACTTACATACCAATCAACATGTTACGTAATCTATACCTCGACAAGTGTTATTTCGTTATTACGAGAACAGTATGGCGTTTTCTCTTGGGAGGCAATGCCCTCGGCTGAGTTCAAATGACGAAATCCCCCAACTGAGTTTCTGGTTCCAGAAGGGAGAAATGGCCCTCTTATGAAATCCTCGAGGAAGTTGGAGGGTTGAAGGAAAGGGGTGGGTTTGAGCTTATGCTGAGCTCAGGTTATGCAAAAGGACGTTCACCCAGTGCACTGCGAACCAGTGGCGTCACTCGAGAGTCCTTTCTTCCTAGTCGTAACTTCTATAAGGCTCCCAGCCAGGTCTGAAGCCGGGAGTCAATGAGTTTCACGCTGGAGAAACATTGTGGGGGTGGTCTTGCCGAGAAGAACTTCTTCTTCTTCTCTCCTCGTTCGGGTAGAAGACGGAGTTGTAGGAATCTTTAGGGAAGTGGGAAAGAGTCTTCCGGGGAAATGTTTGTTACTATAACGTCTCCTAGTGGGTGCAAGAAGGAGTGCAAGCAGAGCACTCCCCTTTTTGGATTGGGCCTAAGTGCGCCCAAAAGAATGTAGTTTCGCCCAACTGTCGCATTTCAAATGGTAACTCCCAATTTTCTTACCCGAGTCTAAGGTCCCTGTGGATGATCAAAAACCTCATCTTTGCTGCGGTGAATGCCCCAGTTTTCAGGACAATTTTAGAAGTAATTTACTGGTTAAGTATTCGTTATGTGTCAGCAGTAACAATGCTCTTCGATTGATCCTGGATTCAAAACCCCACAACAATAAGGAAAATTGTCATTATTGTTTCCTACCTAATACCGCTCTACTTCTTTGCGCATTATGAAACTACAACACATACAAAATACATAAATTGTATCTATTTTCAAAATAGATGTATCATCAAAGCAGGCCCCATCGAACGTAAACCTCGCCTGTCTCCGTTCTGAGAGAAAGTCGGGGGTTGAGTGAACTCCTCGAGCACCAAGAGAGCTATCCAACTATCCCCTTTTGAGCCGGGGGTGCCGTGCTCCAGTTGCCCGGCCACGTAATAATGTGACTTCCGCGGTTTTCCAAAGGCTTTGGCGATCCGGCGACTAAAAAGAGTCAACCCCACTGCTGAGGCAGAGCCGCGTTGCGTGGCACTCCGAAAGGGGATTGATTCCGAGAAGCAAAGATGAGTTTCGCTTGTCACTGGCTTATAGACGATGACGTCACTTGAATTAGATGGATTAGGATTTGTAGACAAGGCACCAAATAGGTAGTCGAGCAAGGGCTTCTTGGGCACCAAATGAAACGAGAGTAGCAGACGGAAGCACTATGTGTAGCATGTCATGGTAATATTCAAGAGACTTTATCGATATGGATCCCAAAAGATCACTGTCACCTTGCACTCCAGTCGACCCGCCATTCTGGTGAACCTAATGAGATATGAACGCCCCAGTTTCCGACGTCCTCGCTCCACTATCGGAAGTGGCCATCCCCTCTTCAGCCCGTTTCTCGTCAGTTTCCGAACACTATCCAGCCTCCAACCCCTCACCATCAACGCCCACCACTTGGACTTCGGAATATCGAGGTCCCTAGGAACGAAAGCGGAATTGGAAGCCATGAGCCGATATCTTGAACTCATATATGAGTGGCCTATAGGGAAGGCCGTAAACACCTTGGGCAGTTTTTCTTAATCGCAAATTTCAAAAAAGTCCGCCTCATTTTTTCTATTTGTTTCAAAGTGAATTCATGAATGTTCTAAGTAGTTGGATGGCTTTCAAAATATCACAGACAATTTAAATAAGACATTTAAAATTTATGGGATATTTTGTAGTGCCTACTTAGTACTCTTGGAAGGTTAATTTTGACATTTTATGTCTTTGCTTTGGCACATAAACTCAAAAATCGTCACGAAAACTGTTGAGGAAAATTGTCCCAAGCCGTTTCTAGGGAAATGGAACTTGTTCAGTTTTTCCTTAGCTGTAAGTGTTGATGATTGTTGTAGTGTTGAACTACTGATACGCGTATGGTGGTGGGGACTAAAGACATAATATGTTATATTATAATGTCCCAATGTGTTGCAGACTCGTATGCAAGCGTTTTGACAACGCGAGTAAATTTTTTTTAATGATTTGTTGCTAGGAGATTTTTTTTCTTTCGGTGCCCTTCTTCTATATTTAAAGTGACAAGCAAAATAGTTGATAAAAAAGTAAGAAAAATAAGATGCAAGACCATCTATGAAAACAAACAAAATAGTCTACTGAATCAGACATAGAAATAAATATGGAGAGAAAATTTGTTTGATTGTACCTTGGGCAACCCATTGCCATTATTTGCTTTTATTCAGCTGCACAAGGTAAACGCTAATGACTAGGAGAATATTTTCACCTCTCGAAACGAAAAATGCTGCAAATTTTACACAAAATATTCTTAGGCTTATTATTCTTAGGTATAAAATTATAAAATTTAAAAAATGTATTCCTACAATGTTTAAAGATGATGTGAGGCGGTCTCACTGAGACCCCCAAAAAAGGAATTTTACATTCAAAAAATTTCGGAAACCGACACCTACCTCGACCTCAAAGTCGAAACCCGTATCCCCTTTTTAGTCTCGTAGTGCTCCTGGGGTTTGAGCAACCGGGCTGAAAAGCTTGCGGACATACTGGATGGTATTGACACAAAACAAGTATTTGGTCAAAATTTCAGATTTAAACAAAAATCCAGTTGCCCGAACGGCCCGGACGGCGGGCGGACATTTCATTTTTTGATTCTACACCCACGTAGCGAATACATTAGTCCAAGAATAATAATCCAAAAGAGGTGGCACATGATTAAGCCCATATTTCACTGTTTTGAAATCATCCAATAGTAGGTAGGAATTTAAAAAATTAAAAATAAAAAAAAAAATATAAAAAAAGCAGGGTCGCTGGGAAATTACGAAGTACGGAGTCCAGACCACCGAAACGTGAGGTCGCAACCAATTTGGCGCTTCACAGCCAGAACAACGTGATCGACGCGAGTCAAAATTTATAGGGAATGTGACCAACATAGAAGAAATAGTTTCCCGCCGTTCAACAAATTTTCTCTCAACGAAGATCCCCTACAGCGGTTTCTGTCTTACTCGTACAACTACATACCCTGGACAGCCCCGTAGAGAGGGGGGGGGGGGGGGGGGGGGGGCACTGGACCCGTTGCCCCCGGGCCCGGCTTTCGTAGGGGGGCCCGGATTTTCTTGAGAACGTTTTTATTTTAGGAGGCAAAATGGGAAAAGGGACAGATCAATATAGGAAAAATTTTCATACCTTTTTTTTTTTTAGGGGGCCCGAAGAATTTTGCCCCCGGGCCCGGATTTTCTCTCCACGGCCCTGACCCTGGAAACATAAATTTCCAACTGAGTGGTTTTTTAGGAGAACTGTTTTGGAAATGCTGGGAACCTTGATATACTCGCAGTTTCAAAGACGCTTTTCATGAGGCCGAGTTTTTTGGTCCGATAAATATTTACGCTGGAAAGACCAGAGAGGAACAAGGCCGTTGACTCATACCAAACACAAAACACCGACTTACAATAACAAACCGAACTTGACGCCTTTGTGATACCGTTAACATCCTCTCGCAGGGTCTTTTTTGTTTACAATGGGAACAGAGCGTAAGGTATGTAGAAAGAGGGAAGAATGGAGGGGGATGTTAAGGGCTGTAAACGTTCTAAATAAAAACTTGGCCCAGGATATGGCCAGAGTTTGTTAGGGAATCGAAAAATTAGCTTATTTCGACATCGTTGTTTCTAAAATAGCCCTGTTACCTACCACCGTTCTGGAACGGTAACAGGTCAATTTTAGGAATAACCTAATGTCGAAATCATCATAGCACAGAACGGGATATTCTTTGGCCACCATTCTGAGCTTCTTTCCAGCTTATTTATACATATTACATTACAATTTCAATTTTAAGCAGCAGTAATTTCTTTATACGAAAAACTTCGTCGGCGAACGAAAACGTGAAATTCAACCAGATAATGACGCATTGTGGGTTGGACCGGTAAACTCCTCCCAACCCCTTTCCCTTCGGCTCTTCGCAACTTCCTCGTGCATTTCGTAAGAGGACCATTTCACCCTTTCTGGGACTCAACTGGAAGACTCTCCTGGAAGACATTTCGTAATTTGAACTCCAGGCGGAGGGCATTGCCTCTAAGTGAAAAGCACCGGGTTCCGACGCAACAATAATAACAAAAATAACAGTTACACGGGCCGAGCGACTGTTCACACCGCAGTTTTCGAGAAAAAAATGACCATAACGCCGGAGGATTAGCTAACCAGACTGCTAATCTTCGAACTTTACGACCCAACTAATGGAGTTTTTCTTCTCAATAACTTGGCCGATTCCGATTGGATAACGAAAGGGGTTCCCACACTTTCGATACTACCGACCCACAGACCCTCGTGCATTGTTAACGCGTGATCATGTAGAAGTAGCGCCTATTATGCAGGTTTGCGAATGATCTTACGTGTGCGATTGCGTTCGGGAATTCTCTCATAAAAAAAGTGACGCGTAACTAAACGGTCGCTTGCATTCAATCAGCAAGTCAGACGCGTTATGACTGCAACACAAGAGTGACGATAGTTGAACAAGGAAGAATAATTTTTTTTTTTTTATTATTATATAGGTAATACGATATAATATTATTATAATTACAATAACTGTAAAATGATAATGGTACCTAATAATTATTATTGACTGATTGTCTAGATTTTAGGATAAATAAAAAATTATTAAGTAGGAACAAAATAAGATAGGTACCTAATAAGACAGGGATTCCCAACCTGGGGTGCACGCCCCCCTAGGGGGGGCATGAAGGGTCTCCAGGGGAGGCGCGATCAAGGCCCAAAAACTGACAAAAAGTCTTTCACGTAGTTTATAATCATTTAACGTGACGTCACCTATAGTTGTTCCGGTTTCCAATCAAAAAACACCAGAGTGCAGGTCGATTTTTTCTTCTATTTTCGATTTTTCTTGGCATTTGGCTCTGATGACACTGGAGTTACGCGAAAATGGCTGTGTTCGCTTTGGTGTGAATGTGATCATGCTTATTGACTCAACTTATTTGTGATATAAATTAACTTAATCTTAATCTAGTTTTTAGTTTTGTAATGGTGGCCAACTCTTTGACCAATAGGAGCTGACCTCGGGTTTCCGCCAAAATTCAAATAGAAATTTTTCCATAAATGTTATAAATTCATACGAGCTTGCAGTTTGTGTTTTAACCCCATTTGTAGTATTATTTGGACGTCTTCTATCGATAAATATAAATAATCCAGAAACGCTTCCATTCCTAATTATTTAGGTAGGCTGGAGCGTGAGTGTTTGTCAACATGAATACAACAACAAATAAAAAGTTCCGTTTGAATTTGAATTTACTCATTAAAATTATACCATGATTATACTTATACTTAGCATTTTTGAGGAGGGGGAGAGTATAATTACATAGAACAAAGGGGGGGGGGAGGTAAAAAATGGTTGGGAACCCCTGAATGGTTGGGAATTTCTTATTAAATTAAATAGGTAGGTATAATGGTATACCTAATGGTATATTAATTAAGTAGATAAAAAGCAGGTAAGGATTTTGTTTTCCTTCAAAATAATTTTGAAATTTTGGCCCTGGCTTTAGCCGTTTCAATTAACAGGTTTACAAAAAAAAGGACACTTTAAGGCGCCTCGGAAAAACCATGGATCTCTATGTTTTTTAGGGTGCAGAATCCGAATCTGACCTCCGTTTTTCCGGACATGTCCATGTTTCGAAATATTGGCGATTTTTTCGTTTTTTTCGACCTTTTTCAGTTTTGAAAATCGCAGATAATCGTATAGATAGATGCCCAAAGAATCCACAAAAACTCTCTTCTTACTGGAAATGTATCGCTGATTCCAAATATATAAATGACTTGGGGTCTATAACCAGAGGAATATATAATTTTTCCTAAAATACCTTAGAAACGCAGTTTTTTTTTTTTTTTCAAAAGCAAAGTAATGTTTTTTTTTTTTTTGTACTCTACCTTCTGTCGTAAAAACTATGGCCAGTAAAAATTCTAACGGCAAGTATTCCAACGAAGTCTTGTATGTAGATTGTTTTTGCGTCGAATGAGACCATCCGCGATTTTGTACCTTCCATAATAAGGGAGCTATGGTTTTTCAAAGTTTTACCCCTTTTTTTAGGGGCTGAATGTAACCACAACTCTCATCTTGAAAAAAAAAAAAAATAAATAATAAAAAATAGGTAATAATAATATCCTTGAGAAGGTTTTTTTTTAGAAAGCTGATTTAATATACTTTCACAAAATGTACCAGATCATCAGATTCTCATAATCGTAAAATTTTCAAATTTTGGGAAGATTTTGAGAATCCGGCCTATCCCGTGGAATGCCTCTTCATTGTTAAGCCCTCGGTCCCTCTTCGGCGATGAAATCGTTGCGTTGAACCGATGAAAATCCACTCTCATCTCGTTAGAATCCATCTTCATCATGTCATAGACTTACATGGCCACGTCCTCAGTCTCACCTAATCTGTAAGAGGTTGGGTCGTATACTTGTCATCTAATAAAGACCCCGAGCGAAGGTGGGTTTCTTGAATAGAAAACCTGAAGGCGAATGAGAAAAAAATGGAGAGGAAGAACTTGAACTTAAAAGGCGATCTGTAACAATTACCTTGGTGATGGTGAGGCTGACTGGTACTGGTTGCTGGGTTACCTGACATTGCGACATTGGGAGTGAGGGGGGGCCTTGACACGGTGATGCCTGGCCCTCTTACCCGAGCCATAGTCCTTTACGGATTACATTATGAAAAAAAAAAAAAAAAAACATTTGGGATTGAGATGTGATGACGTGAATCAACCTCATATTCCAACACGAACTATCTTTGCTTAAAGAGGCTGCTGACATTTCCGGGGAGCTTGAAAAAATGACTCATTTATTTGGGTAAAAGGCAAAACGTATCTGACATCAACGTCGCGCTTGAAACGGGTGTCGAAATTGGCACATCCTTCCTAATTAGGCTGAGTACTTAAGGGGAGTGTACGAATCGTGTTGCGCAACGGGATGACGATCGGCTCATCCTCTGGCGGTGACGTCTTCATGAATCCCACCCATCGGCCCCCTCGCCATCGTCGACAACCGTCAAATACCCCTACGGCATCCGATCAGACGTTTCCTCCATTGGACGGTGCCATACTATGAGATGATAAACGTTAACGAGGAAGTTATCAGGGTTTTCCTGTTGCGCAGAATGTGGCCTGAATATGATGCTAATGGTCATTGTGACCTCCTCGTCACGGTGACGGTTAGACGTCGGCAGTTCATACTTAGGTATCCTTAAGTTTTGCGCTTGGTACGGTATGTTCAGTTCTACTCCAACAAAACAACAAAAATCAGCAATTGACGTTACACCAATTTTTATTTTTACTTCTGAATCCCTTGTTTTTCGATGAACAATCGATTTTTCGAAGCCTTGTTAACTGTGAGGATTATGACTGAAATAGCTGTCCAAATCAGACGCACTGGCCTGCTCAATCTGTGGAACGCTTATCCTGGTTTTACTGGGGCAAGTACAAAAAAGGAAATCTCTCAACGATCCCTTAGCGAATTGGACCAAACTCACAGAGTTATCAACGTTTAACATGTCATCAAGACCTGGACGACGGGGGCAGAAATTGAAAACATCATTAAGAACCAAAAAACTTTGATTAATTTGTTCTAAACATTAGTTAGTTGAATTCAGTCTTTACATAAGGTATCGATCTCAAAGTTGATAATCACCGTGCACATGCCCCTTCTTGAAAACCCAATTGGGGGCCCAATTGAAAACCCAGTTCATGGTAGGGCCTAATAATTAGGCTGTCTTTGAAATTCAGTGTTATTTTTTGAAAATCTCACTTTTGCTTCCTCAGGACTCAGAATGAAGCTATCGTGTACACGACGTCAGTTATGAAAAGTAAGAGCTAGGACACCAATCATCCGATAAGTGTCGAACTATTGGTACTATTGTATTAAAAGGATTTAAATTTAACGTCATTGATGCTGGAGCAGAAGAACTTGTGATAACTATAAAAGTGATAAGAATTTCGAAAGCTTGGCAAAAGAGTGAGATTTTTCGTTGGATCCTAATCCCGACACTACCTTCCCCTCACGTTACCATTTGCGTTGAATCGTTGATAAGTGATGTCAGGTATAATATGCTTGACATCACTATAATATTATTATTATTATGCATAGTTTAAAACGGAGCCACTTGATGGCATCCAGTGGAAATAGCTCTAAGTAGCAATTTTACCCCACTTACGCACTTTCCCCGTTTTTGCACTTCCCCAACCTTACCTTAATAGTGGTCCATTAATGAGTGGTGGTATTCGCTTGGCTCTTCAACGGTTGAACGGGTTTCGCTGTAGCTGTTTTGCCAAATGACTGGATTGTCCTAAGAACGTTTTTCCTTTTATAGGGTAATATCTCTTCCATACTACATGCCTATTTCTTCAAAGAAATACAATTGTAAGGGGGCCATCCCTAGCTACGTTGGAGGAGTGGGAATGTGATGGGATTTACCCTCGACATGTTGAAGGTTCCCCTTGGGTCTGCTGAGCAGGCACTTGAAGAGGAGGCAGACTGGGTGAGTGGCGTGTTTTCTCCATGGAGATGTCCAGATAAGACACACCTTCTACCGCTCCCTCGATGCCGCCCCAGGGAGGTGCGATCACCAGAGGGTCCTGGAGACGGGTCGCTAGAAGGTTGTAGACTCCCTAGGTCCAAGCCCGCTCTCGCGATATCAGCTCTCCGCTCCAGTCCAGGGTTTCCGTCTTTCCAGCCAAAAGTGAGTGAATGGACATAATAAAGGTTCCGATCGTAATAATGAGTATACTCTCGTATACTAGAGCTAGGATAGGCGTAAGTGAGAAAGACCGTGTGGTTGGTCATGATGTACGTGTGGAGAGGTCCTCCACTTCCGAGAAGTGAGTGTGGTAGGATACCTACACTCTGAAAACCAAGAAATGTTGTAGACTCCACGTTTTTCAGGCTCACGCCTCTAAACTGCAATTAGCTCCTCGAATGATTCATTTTTATTTTTTTCCTGGAAAAGTTATGAAAAAGGATCAACGTCGCAGAAAACCCGCCTTCATTATTCAGGGGCCTCAGGAAAAACAAAATACTTCAATTCCAGGGTTCTAATATTCAATCGTTTTTTGATCGTTTCGAGAGATACAAGTTAGCCAACCTTGCCACACATCACGCGTAAATTCACTTGTCAACAAGCTGTCTTCCTTCGCCAGTCTACAAAAGGCATTCACTTCTGTATTCTGTAATGCGTGGAGACACGAAGTGATAAAGTAAAAATCACTGTACACTCTGGTACTACTGGCTGCCAACGTTCGATTCATGGCCTCGATTAACGAGACCCCCTTGAATATTGTTTTAATATTCAAGCTGTTAAAGGACTATTTTCTTTAGTTAACTTGTTATGATGAATGAAGACTACTTTAGGAAGACACTTTGATGTCTGAAAAATTGTACCTTTTTTTTTAATCCTACGCCGGACGTAGGCCCTAAGGGGGTTTCCAAAATCTGAATCCATAGGGTAAAATTACCTGACTTTGTGCCCCATTATCTCGGGAACTTCTGGACCGATTTTGATGAAATTTTGAGCACATGAACTTCACACTGTTTACTGTCGATAGCACCGATGAAATTTTGATAACCGTAATGGTTATCAGCCGAGCCATTATCAAAGTTCCGCCATTTTGACCCCCACTTTCTGACAGCTTTGGAAAATTCCTCAGTGTTACCTAGTTTTTTGATTTGACTTTCATCGGTGCAAAAGCTTCAAAACAGTGACAGAAATATGTCATAAAAATTTGAGAACCATTCGTTCATTCGTTTTCATGCAAATGGGTCTTATGTGCCGAAAAAGTCAACTTTTCAGGAGAAGCGTTTTACTGAAAAGGATACACTCTCGTACTATCTCGATCCAGAAATGACTCCAATATGTTTTCTGTCCCTCATAAATGTGTTCCTACCTTGAAAAAGGATGCAACCCGATGTATTTATCTTGTTTGGGTTGAATCAACCCGGTTGATTAGATTGTTTCCATAGTGATTTGTGAGTGAGTTGTGTAAATTTGTTGTAAGTTGAAAATCAGGTAGTAGGTAACTTTGATCATGACAAAATCCAAGCGAATTTTCATAAAGTCCCGTGGAATTCCTCCAAACCGTTGGAGGTTGCGTGAAAGTGTTGATCAGGCCCACAGAGTAACAGAGAAGGGATCAGGCCCCATCCTCCAGGAACCTGGTTCCTCCAGCTCCGGCGCGTTGGCTCTTGAAGATGTGAAACAACCTTCAGGTATTCAAACACCTGGTGACAGGTCCGACAATTCTCGATCGAGCTCTGTATCTTCGTCACAGAAAAAAACTGAACAAAGTTTTGGAGTTGTACGACGGATTCGAGAAGATTTTGAGAAAGATGAGGGCGGCCCACCCTACGCGCAGGGAGCATTTTGAAGCGGAGGACCCTAACTTCGGTATTTATTTACACCCACTTGGAATTTTTTTTTTTTTTTGACCTGAGATTTTGGATTTTGATGCATAATATGATGTAGATTTACATTATACCTTTTCCGAAAATTCGATTTTTTGGTCGAAAATATTTTGGGAATATTTCTCCTTCGCCATCTCCTTCCTAGCAGCCCAATACGCATCATAATCATCGTCTTGTTGTCTTTTCCTTCTCCAAACGGAGTCCTCGTCGTCGTGTTGGGGTCGTAAGATTCTTGTAATCTTTTGCATTTTCTTTGATGTTGACGGTCCTGACTACCACGGGCAGTAGCCCATATTGGGGAATAATTTCCGTCTTTTTCATGGACCATTGTATCCATCAAACTATGATTTTTGGGGGAAATAAATAATTTAAAAAAAAAACCAAATGACATTAAATGTCTTAATAAACAAGTAGATAACAAATTTTGTTATCGTTTTTGTACGACATTGTGTACAACCCCCTCCCTGACAGCACAAAATTAATATTTAATATCCTCACCTCTCAACGAAATCCCCGCAAATGAAAAGCCCTCGTTCAAGGGCTCTCGTCGCTATTACATTTTGGAATTTTAAGGCTAAGGTCTGGCAGTGTTTGTCGCGTCAAAAGGTAACAATTAACAAGTAGTTCTTGACCCTTGGCCCCCAGTTCGAGGATGACGCATCTCTGGGTCGTTTAGACTTGGTGTAAAAAAGCGACGTTTCGTGTCCGTTATGGGCAGACCGAGCGTAGGTCGTAGGAGCCGAGGACGGCCTAGTTTCCTCGTTATAATACACCAACTAACCGAGCACATTTCGCAAGCTGCGGCCTGGCTAGGCCAAGGACTCTTCGAGACTCCTCGCTCGTTTCAGACGATACCGATTCGATAAAATTCAGACAATGGTGAATGCACCATTTGCCTGGCAGGTTTCTCACGTAAAATGATGAGTCTTGTTGCGCAAACCGCAATACGGAACTGACCTTCGGATATGGAGGCTTAACGACGCATGTTATTCAACTACGCTAAAGTGATGGCAATTTTCGATCACGTGACATCGACCAAACGTGACTACTACAGTGAAAAACAGCTATTTAGCGCGATACCTGTTAATATCCTATTTCCACCATCCATGTCTTTTAATTGAAAAAAAATTTTTTTGGTTCAAAAGAGTTTTAGGACCTCATTGAAGAAATGTGCAACTGCCGGTACTCCCAGTTATGTTGGTCTGGGGGTCGTGTTGTGGGTGGATAGCAGTACACCAGATACAAGAACAGTTAGCTAACTGTACAACTCGCGGGTGGAAACGCAGAGGACCCCCGTTCACTTGGCTGGGATTCGCTCTGAGTCGTGAGCCTGAAAGCCTTGACAAGAGAACCCCCGTTGAAACGACTTTTGTACCAGATTACCTGCAACACGTAAATGAGTGCCTACCTGTTGACTAACACCCCCCAGTCAATTGCAACTATTGAACGGCCCGGGAATAGCGCAACTTGTCGACCCTTCAAGGAATTCCGTCACATATTTCTTCCCGAGTGCCGCCCGAGTCGAAGAGACTGATCGCAAATTCTCGTCCACCTTTTACCCCCTTCAGTGGTCTGTCCCAGGGTGAACCCTCGAGCAATGCAAACTTTGCTCGAGGGTCCCTAGAAGGTTGTGGACTCCCTAGGTCCAAGCCCACTCTACTTCAGCCTTCTGCTACAGTCCTGGGTTTCCCTCTTTCCAGCCAAAAGTGAGTTATTGGACATAATAAAGGCGCCCATCGCAACAATGAGTATGGGGTAATATACTACTCTAGTTTGTATACTCTAGCGAATAGCGAGGGCGGGCGGAATGCAGTTTGGGTTGTAGGTGGGACCGTTTTCCTCAAACCTTCAGTAGGTTTGAGGAAAAGAACTATTTCGTTTGAGGAAAAGAACCAAGTAAACAGTGTAAGAAAAGCGCTTCCGGCATAGTTCATGACTCGTAGAGGTCTGTTTTCCGAAACGGCGCATCGCACAGACTTGTTGGTCTCATTCGATTCAGCGCAAAAGGTATTCCATGCGCCCAAAAGACTACTAACCCAGACGACTTGGAGTCAAAATTAGGAAAATGCAAGTTAACTTTCGATTCTTGTTCAGAACACCTCTAAATACCGATGACATCCTCTCAATCTTCCGAGCAACAGATGCCCTTTTTTCGATCGCCTCTGCAATCCACTCACCGATGTTAGTCAGCCAAGTATCGCGTGGAACTGAACAGTTAAATGTTACGTAATGCCTCTTATCAGCAAATGTCTTTTATGTACCAAGTTGATTGTTGCTACAGTACATAACTGCCCACTATTTATTGCGAGAAGGCCGCCTTTCATCGCTATGAATATTCCAGCGCATTCGCCAAGGCCGTTTGGGTAGCGAAGGGCGAATTCTTGGAGAATTGATCCGAAGTGATCATTAGAAGTCGGCTGGTAGGTAAGGGAATTTCTGGAGTACTTATGCCGGAGAAACCTGGATGTTTCTCGTGAATAATTGAACGGGTTAATGGGGTGACGGACGCAGAATCCATTTTTGGAGGTCCCAAACCCATCGGATTTCACCGAGAGGATCTATGGGGCTTTCATGGGGCTTTTGGAGGATGCCATTAAGACGAATGAGGTGTCGTTCTCCGGGTAATTTTGAATGGATAATCCATTTATTGGGGTTCCACATTCGCCCACAATATGTAAAAGAAAGTTTGTTTAAACAACGTTTTTAAATACCTAATTAAAGTAAACCATTTTTTATTGATAATATCTTATCAATAGGTAATATTATTCTATTATTAATTTTTGAAACATTTTTATCACAGAATAAAAACCCCTTGTGTAAAATTTGCTGGGGGTTTTTTTTTTTTACTCTAAACTTTTCTTTTTACGCTAAAGGCAGAATAGGTAAATTATCGCCGGAATTTTTCGGGGTGAAAACCTCTATTGCCCATACGAGAGAGAATCAAGTTTTGAAATAAAGTAAACGATTATAAAATTATAGTAATAGTATAGTAGTAGGTATATAGTAGGTAGGTCATAAAAGTATCAATGAATGGTGTATGATTCCTTCCAAAGAATTCTAATAGCTTAAGCTATTAGGGTATCGCAATACTCGTAATGGGAATCATCGTATCTTCCTTTTTAATCACCATTCTGGGCCGTACAATCCGGTTACACCACGTTGTACCACATTTTCGAGAGGTTTTCACCACAACGCGAAACGCGCCTGCGGTTGGTTGCCCGGAAAGCAGAATTCACATTTTGAGTCACACTTCAGCCTCGGAACGTCAGCAACGGGGTTTGATGGTGAGTTGAATCGTGACATTGTGTATCTTCAAAACTACCAAAATCTCGACAAAAATTTGTCTTATTTGTTTAAGGATAATTTTCAAATTTAAGGTTGATAATCTTCTGACATCAGTATTTTTACATTTGAGCAAAATGTGAAATACATAAATAAGTAATCAAAATGAAAATAATAGATAATAATAATGGCAGTTAAAAAGGTTATTGACGGCCACTGCTTTCAAATTGAATAATCACTACTGATCACATCTCTTACCTCACTCTTAGAGACCTTGAAAATTTTATTTTTTACAAAACTCGGCGCTTCGTGCAGTCCCGACCCCTTGTGCCGTCTTTGCTACTGCTAGAGAAAGACTAGGTATTAAATACCTAGTCTTTCTAAAGCAAATTTTGGTTTTTTTCCTCTAGGAAAAAACTACCTACAGTAAAACATTGAAAGAAGCCTTTTGGTCGTATTTTCACAACTCTGGGACCAACAGGATGTACCTTTATCGATCATATAAATCGCGGTCTTCAGAATAAACGTATATACATTTTTATGTAGTTTTGGAGTACCTATTTTAGTGTTTTTCATCACATTTCACTCGAACTCGGGCCCTGACGAAGGTTCGAAAAGCACTTTATGTTCCAAACCAGGCCAAAAAGCTTGTACCTGGACTTGGGTACAAAGAAAGACCGATTGTGGATTTGAGTTATTTTTGTGCTCATTTTTACAGGATCGAAAAATAAAAAAATTACAAAAAATAACGAAAAAATAAAATAAATGAATCAATGAAAAATATAGTTAAAAAAATGGAAATAACGAATAACGAAAAAATAATGTTAACAAAAATGTAAAGTAGGTCGAAGAATTTTGTCGACCCACAATGATATGATGAAAAGGGGGAAAGGGGGAATTTAAAGTTTGAAAAATCCGCGACTTCTTCGGAAGAGTCGTCGTCATCGTCTGAAAGTCTGTGAATGATAACACTTTTTTTTTAAATTAGAAATTAATAAAAACATTTGCCAATGTTTGGTCAGATGAATTCAAAGCCCAAAATTACTCTGACACTGCTCTTCATTCGACCTCCTGACATCCGTCAAACGCAACGTAGGTTTCCCCATAGAAGCCCCAACATATCCACGGTGAGGTCCGATACATCGGTATATATATATATATATACATGTGTATATTATACCGACTCAAAACTTCGAAAACGGTGACCCACTCGACCCCGTGGCCTTAAAAAACCCCGCCCCTTTGAGCCCCACGGTGTAGTCAGATGAGTTTGAGACTCCTCATACGTCGATTCTACGTCCAAAATTACTTCCTACACATCTCACACGATTCCCAGGCCACACCCCCTCATAAACCCCGACCTCACGATGCGATTGAACAGGTCTGAACCCCCGTAAATTGAATTCACGCTGAAAATCACGTCAAAAACGACACTTCATTTGAATCCGACGCCCAAGTCCTTCAAAAAAACCATTTATATTCGAGCACATTACACATTAACATTTTAAATTTTAAATAGCCCATTCGAAGCTAGAGGTGACAATACAAACTTTTGACCTCGAAATTTTAAAACCACAATAACATTAAGGGGTTTTCGAACATATTTATCAAGATCATATCGAGCACTTCAATCCGAGCCCTAGTGTTGAAAATTGTCCCAATAATTATTATTATACGTCCAACAGTTGATTGCCGTTTCCGACGGATGACAAAAATAAAATCAGTTGAGCATATGTTTTCACGGGATCGAACGTGTTTTCGGTGTTCGGTTCTCTTCGGTTGCCTTCGGTGGTCAGGTCGACCAAATTCCCAAGTGAGTGGGTAGTTTTTTCTGCTCTAGGCCTTGCTATCGCTGAGTGTGTAGAACGCTTCGCTAAAACGTAGTTAAAATTGTTATTGTGCCTTCGCTATTTTCGTAAAACATTTCAGTTTTTGGTAGGAAGGGCTTAGAGATGATCCACTTAAGTATAGTATGCTTAGTAACTAGTCCTACTTAGACCTACTTAGTCCTGTGATATCACCGAAGATTCCTGGAACGACTTTTATGACCGCGTCACTCATTCGACGAGACGTTGCCGACAGCTCATGAGTACAAGCAGCGCTTCATCTGCGGAGCGTAGAGGAACTTATGTTATCACTCTTGTCAGCTGTGTCTCACTCTTATCTTCAATTTCAGTAACTGTTATAGGAACTGTTCCTATTTCGTCAATAATGTGATCATCTAGTTGATATAATATAATATATTATATCATATATTATTATATCATATATTATCATATATAATATAATATTATTATAGATATTATAATTAAGATTGTATATTATATAATATTAATTATTATTATATAATATATAATCTTAATTATAATTAAGATTATATATTATATAATCTTAATTATAATTTCGCGACGGAGGTCGACGACTCCGATCGGCCTCGAAATTTGACATTATCCGTTTCAACTGGTCTAGATTCTAAATCCGAAATGTCCGTCCGCCGTACGCCGTCCGGGCCGTTTTGAGGGTAATAGGAATTTTTTTTTAAATCTGAAATTTTGACAAAATAGGTACTTGGTTTACCATCTAGTTGTGCCCGCGAGGTTTTCAGCCCGATCGGCCAAACCCGTGGGGCGCTATGGTGATAAAATGGGGCTACGAGATTGGTTTTTTGAAGGCTTTTAGCTATGCGATCGAGTTAGGTGTCGTTTTCGAAGTATTTTTGGACGTACCCAGAATCCATTTTTGGGGGTCCCGGAACGATCCGATATCACTGTGGCGATCTACAGGGCTTTCTTGGAGCTAAAAATGGGATTTTTGAAGGATCCCAGGAGGTTAAATATTTTTCGAGTAAAAAATAAAGAATTTTCGAAACAAAAAAATCAAAAAAAAATTTTTTTTTTTTGAGATATAACAATCCCAAAATTTTTTAAAATTTTTCCATTGACAGAGTTAAATTTCTGCACAAGTAATGTATATCAAAGAATAAGAGTCTTAAAATTGAAACCACGACATGAAATGTGACGACCACGACATCACATTGTGATCTCCAAGACTGCATACTCTTGACTGCATGATATTTTTGTACTTTTCTGTACATAGCTTCTGTTCATAGCTTCTGTAGGATAGCTTTTTTGAGCAATAAATATACTCATAATTAAATAATGGTAAAATAGGTACAGCAATGAAATACCTATCACACGTTTTTTCTCCCTAACCTGAAAAGTAATCACCGGGATACACTTAATTCAGAGGTTAATGATTAACCTCTGAATTAAGTGGAACCCGGTGATTATACGCCCTAGGAATATATTGACCGCCCGTTCAGCTAAAACTAAAGGAGACAAAAAATATTTTTCCGAAAAAACTGTAGACTATAGCTATCTATACGGAAAAACCTGTAGACGATGCGAATCTGGCGTCTGTAACTAGTTCCTCTACGCTCCGCAGATGAAGCGCTGCTTGTGCTCATGGGCTGTCGGCAACGTCTCGTACTCATTCGCCGTCACGTTCGTTGCCCCACTCGGTGTAACTGCTCCTCTTGATACCCGCTACAGGGCCTCCCTCGTAACAGTTTTTTCGCCGGGTCTCTCGTGGAGGGGATGGCGTCGCTCTCCCGCCGACATCAGTCGTTGTGAACATGGCCAACAGTTCGTGTCCCGTGACCGTCGCCTGTCTTTGAAGGGGGACCGATCTCCTTCAAAAACTTCGCACCCCCCCTTTTTCCCCCGTTTTTTAGATAGGTTTATTTTTTTAATTTTTAACGAAATCGGCGGGTTTAGTGGTGCGGACAAAAAATTTCCCTCATTAAATTCTTCAACTATTAAAAAAAATTGTGAAACTTCTCTCAAAGGAAATTGGCCACCAACGTACTTCAGTTACTCGAGTAAGTTTGCCGGTTTTAATTTTAACTGTGTTTGAATTTGGGGACGTGAGAAAGTGATATGACCTTCTCCATATCGTTCCTTGTCCAGTTCTGTGCTGTTTTGGAGAGGATCAATATGTCGGCGCAGCCGCAATATAATGTCCTTTGTTCCAGGTGCTACCGGCTACCTTCGCTCAAATGCCGATGCAGAACTCTGGCCTTTTGGATTCTAAAGTGATTTCCGGAAATTGACGCGGAAATTAAAAAAAAAGTGGTGTTAGGAGGAAAAGTGAATTGAAGTGACAAATTTGTGGTTTCATTTTTTTTCTGACGTAAAAGTTTTTTGGTGAAAACCCAGTGCCGCGATGCAAGTCGAACGCGAGTCGGTGTCGCCGGACGTCGATGTGCCTTTCAAGAAAGACCGGGAAGAATGTTTGGCGGCGGACGTGCCGTTGGCGCCGCAATTGGCCCCCCAAACGGGAGCGCCGTCGAGCGCCGTCCGGCCGGAGGTACGGAGCTCGCCGCCGTCGGCGGCTTCCCTCCTGGCGAACAAATACGTCCTCATCAATCCCACCGAAGGCTGCCCGCTCCATAAGTGCATCGACGTCGTCAACGACCGGGAATACGTGTGTAGGGTGAGTAGACTTTTTTTTTTGTTCCACACTACTAGATGAACCAGGGTCAGCTGACCGGCTGAACAAACAACCGGTGCCTTCCCCAAAAACCAATACCAAACTTGGGCTGCTTTTGAATCAGACCATTAAAAATGCCTTCACTTTATGTGACTTGTTTCAAACCGTTTAATGGTACACATCCAGGAATGACATCATTTAAAATGACTTACAATGGATGTAAAACAAACTCGACCTTGATTCCAGGCACTCTAAAAGCCCGATGAAGACATAATCGTTAAAATTCGCCCTCACGTATCAGTCAATTTCAAGTGCTACATAAATTTCAGGTTGGCTAACAGAACGGTCCTTAAAACTCGCCTGACGTGAAATGTAAAAAATTGGTGAAAAACGCCCATATGAAGGATTTTTTTAACCATGCTACGCATTTAGTATCAAAAGACGATTCCCGTATGAGTTTTTTTTTTTTTTTTACTCACATCGATGCTCCCCGTTGACGTGGTCTCCATTGTTCTGTTCGACAAAAACGTGGTAGCCACTCGACGTGGTTCAACCTTGAAAGGGGTTGACTTTTTCAAATGAGCTCCACGAGTCGAGAAAAAAAAATCGCCGGAGAATATTTGACGATGAATGAGCAAAAAAAAAATTCGCCGTATCGCGTGATTCTTTGCAACGCCATTTCCATAAATTACTCCTTTGGTGTTTAATAATTCAACCTCAGTTGCGTCAATTCTGCAATTGATGGATTTCTCTTACGAAAATTGCAATTCTGGGTTGCCATGGCAACGTTTGACGAGGTGCCTCGTAAGATTTCCCATAGCGTGGAATAAACTTGCCAAATGTCCCGCACGTTTCCCAACGCGTCCGCAGGCTAGCAAACATCGCTTTGCCAGGTGTAACAAGGGGAGCCCTCTTAATACGAAATCGTCGAAAAAGGGGGCCTTCGGGGTGGTGAAACTATTTTCAAAACTCCTGACAGGTCGATGACGTCAAATGCTCAAATAGGGGTTTTCCCCCTATAGTGTTCATCGACTTTTATCAGTTCTGTGCGGAATTAACAGCAGATTTGGGACCGCGTCTCCTCGTTCCACTCATAACACTTCCACTTAAGACAAATCTCCAACAAACGCAAATTCACGTACGTTGCGCAATTTTTCATCTTGTTAGCCCAACTATTGACGAACATGTTTACTTCGCGGAACCAACCTTGAAGAATTTAAAATAGCAGTTTCATCACGGTTGACCTTCTGAATGCAATTAGTTTGCTTTAAACCGCAAGACTCAAGAAAAACATCAAATTTAATACGCTTGTTATAACCAAATTATGAGAAATTCAACTTCCCAAATTTTTGTTTAATTTCACGATTACGATACGCTGTGATTGTAAAAAGCTATAAAGAGGGTTTAGAAAAATATGTCTAGCCTCGATTACGATTGTAGTTTCTTTTTCTCTCCGAGTTGAGCCAACATGCCAGATTATTTGTACAAACACGCGATTCCTGTACGTGCGTCGTGCGATTGTGTGATTCCCTGACGCACAAATCGGATTTTTCCTTATCTACCGTCGAAGGTCTGCAGTCAAAATTATTTCGACTCTGAGCGTTGATCACTTTTTAGTACCTGGTGAAATGAAGACGGTTTTCTACGTAGTTTTTTTCCTTCTCCCATTGAATTCGAAATAAATTTATTGAGCAAGTGACAGGTCGGAAGTGCCTTGCTGACGAAAACGTTGCAGGAAAAAAAAAAAAAAAAAAAAAATTAAGGTCTTTTGAAATTGAAAAAATAAATTGAGCAACGCCATTTTGAGCTCATCTTTATTGCTTCACGTCTGTTAAATTTCACAACTCACGTTTCAAAAATTTAAATGGATTTTTTTAACGCTTCAGTGATCAAAGACAACGGAGGTAATAAATATTTGAATATTGCTTAATCGATTTACGGTCAATTGATCGCAATTTGCTTCACTATGCTTTTTATTAGTGTCGTTCAAACGTGTTTAACTCGCTAAAATTTAGAAGATAACTTCAAGTATTAGAATTTGCGAATTTCGTTTTGTTAAGCTCAGGACGGTGTCAATGACTTCGGCTAATGATATTTGATGGGGTTTCACCTCGCGGGATTGTCAATTTGCGTTGTGACTTTAAATCGACAAAGTTGGTTTTTTTTTGTCGACCGTTGCAAATCATTAGCAAATTGTAAGGATAATTCATCTTCGTGATTAGGTGAACTTTTAGATGTTTCATGAAGGTCAAATGAGTTGATCGGGATTCACTCAAGAAATTTGTCTTACAGCCGCTAACGTAATTTCGAAAAGTTCTTTTGAAATATGTGTATTGTACTGATGTCCCCTTAAAAGTTACCTTCGTGGGAAAATTCAGGCCACAACTGTTGGAGAATGAGTTTTTTTTTTTTTTTTTTTTTTTTTCAATTCAATCGTCGGAGTTTGATGAGCCCACATCCATCACTGTTGGGCATCTCAGCGGGACCATTATTTCCCTATTTCTTATTTCGTCATCGAAATCGGCGGGTAGCGTCTTTTTGACCCCTGAGACGAGAAAGGGGGGGGGGGGGTTTAAAGGGCCGATCAGCTGAGGGGGTCCCATCCCATTCACAAGTTCCTCCCCTCTCCCTAACACCCCTATTGGCTACACACGACAAAGCCAGAAAGCCGTTGGGCCCCTCCCAGGGGGCACAGCCCCCCTCTTCCTTTCGCCTTATAAACGCATAATCATATGGACGTATCGCCCATTCAGATGAAAGGGGAAGATTCCTTTCTCATGATGGCTTTCAAGGTTTGGAGTCTTTATTCTGACATCAACACTCACGCTGTCGTGTGTGGCCTCATTTTCAACGCTTCTCGAAGGCAAAAAAAAAAAAAAAAAAAACTAGGAGCAACTCTAGTAAATTTTAAGTTCTCCTCGCCGCTGTAATCCAATTCTCATGTTATGGGGCCACTTCGTTGCATTAGGTGTTTGGCGCTATTACAATTACGGCGAGACTTTTACGCTACTTTTATCGCCGTGTACACTGACCCAATGAGCCATCACCGCAACCTCACTTAACGATTGAGACACGACGATTTTTTGGCTCCTAATCCCGGCGAAGAGTTTTGAGTTACGCTAAATATGAAGGCGTACCTAAAAATACTCGAAATGAAACTTGTCACAATATCAGAGGCGCCGCGAAGGTGGCGCAAACCGTTTGGCAAACCGGCCTTCATTCCGGCCCGTCTGCCGCACGCTAAGCCGATCTAGTAGCGCGGTTTTTTTAATTCCCCGTCTATTTTTAACGGCTTATTGCCATTTCGTTTAAAATTAAACGGCCCGAGCTCAGCGCCGCGTGTCCATTTATAGATAAACCCGTTCTCGTGACCCGACTTCCTCTGCCGCACTACGACTGGGTGTCTGCTGACGATTTTTTCCCTCGTTTAATGTCTCCCTCAACGTGACGTCATTTTAATGCAAGTAAAGGGGGCTAACCGTTGAATTTTTGACTTGAATTGCTTGTGACATGACTGTGTGAATTCCACCAGACTGGGTTTGAATTGGTAGTTGCAATCCGTGCTGGGGGATTCTTTGTTTGCGGTACGAAGGGGGTGAGCGTGACCTTGAACTTGCGTCACACGTCAAGTATGCGGCCCCTCCCCCTCCTGGAAGGGTTTCCGCGGACAAAGGCTCTTCAAGACAACCCCTCTTGCCGCGTGCATCCCCCACCCTTAGCTCGTCCGCCTCCGAAGACACCGGCGACGTGGGAGGACAAAGAGAATCCCCCGTTCAAGGGATTGAAAGAGCGAAATCCCTCTTTGTTCTTCGGGGATGAATGTTGCAAATTGTTCGCACGTTTCGAACGCAAGCGAATCAGGTACTGGGCGTGGGTCAGGGGGGTCTTCTTTCTTCAGTTTTCTTAATAATATATATTTCTTAATATATATTATTATATATATTATTCTTAATATTTCTTAAAAGGCCCTTTTCCTTTAATTTGAAACGAGATGTCCTTAACAGTGGGGGAGGGGAGGGGGGGTTTCTATTCCATCTAGGCTTTCTATTCCACCTACTCCTTTTATTCCTTTTGATTATTATTTCAATTTAAAAAAAAAAATTAAAAAATCCTCAAGTCAATAAGTGACAAAAATATTTTTTCAATGAAGTAGGTAGGTCTACCTAAATGTTAGAAGAGTCCACTCCAAGAAAGATGAGGGTTAACTTTTTTTCGAAAATGAGTAGGTTGGCAATACCAAGACCAAGTAGTTTCTGTTGGTAAACTCAAATTCACAAAAAAGATTATGGTTTCAGCCGAAATCGAACGTGGAAGTTTCGTACTACAATGCAAAAAAGATGCGAGTCAGTTCTCGATAATGCAAGAAAGATGAATGTCGTATACAATGCAGTACAATGTTTGAGTAAACTTACGTACTTGTGCTTTTTGCTTCAATAAAATATTATTCTTCTTTTTTCACTTCAGTTTCTGGTTCTCAATCAAAACGTAACTCAAAACCCTATTTTACCAATTTTTGGTTGTGATTTGATTGATATTTGCTTTTTTTCGCAGATTTTTTTATTGACATTCATCTTTTTTGCACACTTCTGAAGTTTTTTTTTTTTTTTATTCATCTATCGTCAGAAATAGCCCGAAAATTTAATTTTTGCCAAAATAACAAAGCTGTACAGCATCTTTGGGGGCTAACGAAAATTTAGCGGGCCCTACTATTTTAAAAATAATTTTCTAAGCAACAAGTGCGAGTCTTGAAACTTTCAAAAACGATTTTCTCATTTTAGAAAAAAAAGTGACCCTCTTCTTTCTTGGAGTGGACTTGGAAGAAATAAAATTTCATTCTTTCAGTTGTTGATGACATTGAGTTGACGCACTGTTTAGATGCCAACTCGGTAAAAATAATCGAATTTTATTCAGTTCCACAAACGTTGGCACAAGAAAAATTGTTCATAAAGAATCGATTTCAAGAAAAATCGTTAAAATATAGTCGAACGTTAAAGAACTAGTTTAATCCTTAAAATACTTGCTTCACCTTTGTGTTTTAAATTTTAAAAAGATGAAGCGGAATTAATTGTTTTGAAATTTCGTTACTTTTGGTTTATTATTCTTAGAATAACCCCCACATCTTTTTTTTCCCATAATTTATTTATTTATTGACAAAACGAAAAGAATAATTAATTCTTGTGTAAAATTCGCAGCGTTTTTTCTTGTGCTTGCGGGCCATTTTTTTTTTTTTTTTTTTTTTTTTTTTACATCTGGAACTATAACAAAACATGATTTACTTAACCAGTAAAATAACTCACCTCAAAACCAAAAATGTATAAAGCAACTGTTGAAAATAAAATAAAAAGTAGAAATATGTTCCTGTCCCGTAATTCAAGATAAGCAATCCCTATGAAATGTTTAGATTATTTGTGTAAAAGTAACTGTTGTTGATTATTAAATAATTATTTAATAATAATAAACACATTTTAAATTATTATTTCCACTCCCGATGTGCAATGTTATTTAGGGCAGGGCATTATATGCCAAGCCTCAATTTGCCTTTGGTAAATTATTCTTATGACAAACATTTGTTCATCTGTTCATTTAGGTATACGTTGTTCCAATTGTAAATAAAAGGCTTTTACTACTACTGTCACTGTATCAAAGTGTCCCACTTTCCCCTATTTCTTTTTCGCTTTCATTTTATGACTTCTTTTTTAGTCATTATTTTGCTCAAGTCCCATTCCTGTTTTCCTCTTTTTTGGGGGTTATGCTCCCCGCCCTGCAGTGGAAATTTATAAAAATCAAAATAATACTTTTGAATTCAAATTTTGACATTTTTGGTTTTTTTTTGCTTTGGCACTTCAACTCGAAAATCGTCACGAAAAGACCATTACGATACCGATAAACGAAGCCAGGCGAAGTTTTTTTGGTCGTAATTAAGTTAAGCTAAGCTCACTGAGTTGCGGACGCGGAAGAGTACAGCAGCTAAAGAAGTTTCAATGAACACTTTCAAACTTTTAATTTTGGCGTATTTTTATGTAGCGAGAGTATAATTCACTCCTTTCATTGAGATAATAAGATCCAAAAAAAAACGGGAATAAAAAAGAGCGATTCCGATGGAGTAGACAAGTGGGTACAAAAGGAAATTACTTTTCAGGAGACCTTGCCAAGATCAGTTGAGGCCTTTGGCCTGAGATCATCAGATGGAGATCTGAAAAGATGAGGTAGTAGAGCGGTTAGGAACTAAAGAGGTAGGTTTGCCTACTGGTTTTAACGTAAAAACGCTGCAAAATTTACTCAACGGTTTATTATTATTTGGTACACACTATCCAAAATATATTGCATTCAATGATTATTATTATTTTATGAAAAATAAAAAGTGTGTGGACATTTGGGGCCCTGAAAAATGGATTCTGCGTCCAAAAATACCTTGAAAACGACACATCACTCGATAGGTATCATCGGTGAAAACCTTCAAAAACGGCAGACTGCGGTCTGAAAAGTGAAGGCTTTCTAGGAGAGTGTCAGAAGGGCCCACCAGAAATCCTGGATCCACGGTGATCAGTGCTTCTTCCAAGGTATCTCTGGATTAGCTATTGCCAAATCTGCCATTCAGCAGTATTTGAGACTGTTACTGTTACTGTAGCTGTAACGTGATCCGTCACTGTGACAGTTCCTTGTGGGCCGCCCACACGTGCCGTCGCGGCCAGGAGCAGTTTCATGTACAAACACTCGTCCCAAGTTGGGTAATCCGCACGAGGAAGTCTTCACTTGTTTGTGCGGACTGTGTGGGCGTCGGGAGGGGATGAGTCAGAAAATATCGCCAGGAGGGCCACGTGATTTGACCTGGGAGCTGGTCTACGTGATCGGTCGTCAGCCACACGTGTCGTTTCATAACGTCCGACACGTTGCCAACATCGGGTTTGGTTGTCTCCTTCGATTATCTGATATGAGGACGTCTTCTCCGAGCCCGATCAAGCGGATAAGACAAGTTGAGTGTGTCCATGTGGCGCCAGGATGAACCTCGCCCATCTCAAGATACGAACCTCCAAACGTCAAAAGTTTTTTTATTAACTCCTCTTGCTTCTATGAGCTGTTCGGATGTTGTGGCTGTATGTTTGTTAGGGATATGAACCGTACTTTAATTCATACGAGTGTGACTTTCGAAATTGACGTTTATTTATTTATTTATTGTTTTGTTTTTTTCAGGTGGTCGGTAGAGACTGCACGGGCCTCGTTTCAGCCCATTTCCGTTTGGACGGCCACCCTCGCATCAACTGCCTGCACGAAGTCGTACTCGGCAAGGAGTTGATGTACCTCGTTTTCCCCGAGTCTTTTGGCGACCTGCATACGTACGTGAGGCTGCGCAAACGGCTCCGCGAGGCCGAAGCCAAACGGTTGTTCCGTCAGGTCGCCGAAACCGTCAAAGAGTGCCACGAACAGGGCGTCGTCCTCAGAGATCTCAAACTCCGCAAGTTCGTCTTCTCAAATCCTCAAAGGTAAGTCCCATTTTCGCTGCCTGGTTGTCCTCCACGTGCCTTTTGTAAGGTTGCTGTTTTTCGTAGCTTCACGGCAGAGCCGGTGTTTTTTGTTTGTCCCGGTGTTAGTAACAGGTCGACCCTCGTGGAGGTTCAGGCCCGTCCAAGGTCGATGGCCCCCAACGCAAGGCCGGCCCGACCTCGCGGTTCCTGCAGAACTTCGCGATTCAAGCGGTGAAGGGGGGGGGGGGGCTCCTCGGAGGGGGGTGCGACCCCACATGTGTTCGACTTGAAGGAAGCGGTGTGGAGGGACGCCTTTCACCACGGAGTGCGCGCGTAGCGGCCTTTCTCCATTCCCGTTTTAAAGGCCCTCACAAGAGAAAGGTTCGGTGGCCCGAATTCTAAGTTCCTGATCGTGCTTGACCTCTGAGGATCATTGGCACCCGGTACTTGCACGCCCCATTTGTAAAGGCATTCCTGTATTCCTCCAAACGCTAACCCTCCAAGTTTGTGCAACACATACAAAACGCGAATTTTGTACATTTAAGACTTTTTTCGAGACGCTTGCGTCAGATTCTGGGCAGAATGATGAGCCCTATCGACTATATCTTCTTTGTACTGAAGTTCGACAAAACGACATCTTAATCGACACCCTGGCTCAAACCCTTCAAAATCTACCGCAGAAGCATTATTGAGCCTTTCCGGCTATAGACGTACGTATACTGGAAAAATCCATAAATCGATTCTGTGTACAGAATTTAGTCGAAAACGACATCTTACTCGACACCCTGGTCTAAACCCTACAAAATCGACGTCTGTAACCCCTCAGAAGCAACATTAAGCCCTATTGACCTGATGGATATTCTAAAAAAATCCATAAATCGATTCTGTGCCCAGAATTTCGTCAAACGACAAATAACTCGACACCCTTTAAAGACTATAGGAACAGTAGTAGGTAGGTTTGTCACAGCTCGAAAAAACTTACTCAAAAAATATTAAGAAAACTGTTCTTCTGAACCCAACAAGCTTGGCTGAACTTCAAGGAGCCCACTAACCAGCCTCTACCAAACGTAACCTTCATATGAAGTTGAAAAAGGTCGAGCCACGAACCAGCTATGTACCAAAACAGCCTGTAACCCAAAGTACCTCTACGGTTTGCACCTGGCTTACCACGAGCCGTTCACATAACTCTCATTTTGAAGTGAAAAGAAAAAAAAAAAAAATCGAGCTCGTCTTACACAACCTGACGGCCCTCCTCAGGCATTTCATTGTTTTGCCTCTTGAGCAACGCCTGGGCAAAAGAGCTGGATAAACGCCTCGTAAGGGCCTCCTCTCCCACCAAAGCCTCTCCCCTCTTTCCCAACGTCTTCCCTCGGGAGGGCCGGTTCCTGCAGGAAGGCTTTTTCGGCATGATGTGCACATCCGACCGTATTCTTGACGAGTTCAAGGCCTCGACAAGGATGGCCCAATAAGGCCCTTCTGGTGGGAGTTGCACCATTGCAGTGTGCCCACAACGTTCTTCCTACGGCCCTTGCACAAGCCCTTAAAGATGGTGTTGCGTCAACGTTGCCTTTGTTCCCTGTGAAAGCGTTTAAAGACAAAAAAAAAAAAAAACAACAAAAAAACCAACCGAACTGCTCATCTTTTCAAAATTTAACGTTGTAGGAATTTTCAATGCGTTTCATTCGTGCTTATTAGAAATCATGCGATGTGAAACACAAAGCCACGAGGGATTGCAAATCATGTAGCAACAGACAGTGGAAGTCGTTTTGTGAGTGAGCTCATGTCACAGGTACAAGTTGCCTCACCTGTTCCCGTCTGGGGACCGACCAAGATTTCAGGGGAGTCGCGGACGTCCTGACTGAAATTTTCGCCGTATTTCCTCACTCGCCTGCCCTTTTTTTTTCCTGTGCGTCGAAGGGGGGTTTTTCACAATCCGGTGAAATGTTGCGGAGCTCCCTTTCGCGTAATCGAATCGATCCCGTTTGGAGGTCGGGCCGTGTTGCGCTGTGTCAACAGATCGATCGGGGCCGATGTGTTGCGCACTCGGGATCGAACGAGTTCTCTCAATCTGGATCCATTCTGTGCAAAATTTGGTATTTCCGGTGTAGACAGAGTTGGCAGATTTATTTTAGACTAGCAGGACATCAGCATCCAGAAATCACATCAAACATACCTAATTTTTCCAAATACCTTTTTATTTAAAAAAACAAGCTCAAAACATACCTAAACTAGTCTTGATACTCCAAACGCTTGCATGACAAGCTTTTGCTCTGCACTCTGCTTCAGACCAGTCCTGTTGTCAATCTAGCTCTGCAGTTCTACAACACTTCAAACCAGCTTAAGGCCCTTCAGACACGTTCTGTAGCTCCTCAACCAGTCTGATGTCGCTTCCAACCATTTGTATAGCACTTCAAACCGGGTCTAGAGCTCTAAAACTGGTTCTACAGGACGTAAAACCAGTTGTAAAACCCCTCAGACCGGTTCTGTTGCTCCTTAAACTCTTGTATATCACTTTGAAGTGTTCAAGCTTGAACAAACCAATTTTACTGCCTTTCAGACCGGTCCTGTTGTCTTTGTAGCTCTGCTATCAGTTCTATAGAACTTGAAACCAGTTTCAAAACCCTTCAGACAGGTTTTGTACCCCTTCTTCCAGTTTCTGAAGGTTTCATAGCTCTTCAAACCGGCTTTATAGCTCTGCTGCCGTAGCTCTTCATCCTGCCCTCTTCATGCCAATTTTATAGCATTTCAACCAGTCTTGACGGCGTAAAACCGGGGGTTTCAACTTGTTTTAGACTATCTCCCATTCATGGATGGTTGAACATCTCAATTCGATGGGTACCTCAAAGCACAACTTGCTGACTGGTTTTTCGAGTGGATGCTGAAGTCGATTCTAAAAATCAGGACGTCCATATGGACGCTTAAATTTTTGATCAGGACTCTTTGAAAATCAGTTTGACAACCCTATGTACACACAGTCCTTATTTGTCGCCAGACCACAATAATGGGGGACTTCCATTCCACTCCCATCTGGTTGGGCTTTCTCTTTTCGCTCGTCGGTTGATAGCCACTGCACTCCTGGCACAGCCGAGGCACGTAATCTGTGCCCTAACTACATCTCCAACAGATACCTAGCCTAGAAGCGATGTGTTGCGCAGGAACCGTCGAAAAATCATGGTGGCCTATCCCCATTCACTTTTCCGTCTGATCCGTCCCAGTTAAGGCAATCCATCCCTGGACGAAATCTCTCTTATTCTTAATTCATCCCGAGCTTGGCCCCAACTTTGCAAGCCTTGGGCAGGTCTGATGCTTGGGCAGCATTGGCAAGCATTGGAAACCCTTATCCAACTTGGCACCAATATCGCAAGCCTTGGACAGGTCTGGAAACCTCGGGGCCATCTTGGAAAGCCTTGGAATCCCTTATCCGGCTTGGCGCCACATTGGCATACTTTGAAAATCCTTAGGTAGCTTGTGACGAGCAGAGAAGAGAAGTATTCACTGCAGGCAGGAATCGGGGATTGATGTGGTATCGGTTGGATTCCATTCGGGGAGTGTTGTGGTATCGATCCGTCCGTGAGTGCGTGCACTGCAGTGGTCCCTTTCTCTGGGCCTTTGCAACGGCTAAACCCGGAATAATGTCGGTTATGACGTCATTCCGTACCAGACGTCCATCTGGATTGACGTACTAAGACACATTTCCGCATGGCGCCGCCGAGGGATCACACACCTTTCTCGTCTATTAAATCACGGTTAACTCAGTTCATTTGCGTCACTGCCAACACATACCTAAGAAAATTACCATGCTGTTACTCACACTCGTAATCGGGTCATTATGGGTTTGAGGTCGAGAAAATCGTTAAACCAAACTTAGGAACCTGTTTGAGCCCCAGTCACTACTCCCATCCTTAATGCGCTTGAATGGCCTCTTACTTCAAAAATAGAATGCTAGTTAACAATTTGGTGTAACATTGAGTTTGGGTAATGTGTAAGTTTTGAATGGAATCGGCTCAAATTTTCTCTCGCTAGTAGGTATTTCGGGTGTATGTTTCGTAGTTAGTATGTTTCTATTTTTTTTCAAACCTTTGTCGTCTACGCATTTCACTTTTAAGGACGACTAAAATAGCAGGTCGTGAGTCAGTATGTGATTCACACCTATTGTGGCCCTTCTGGTCTGGACACGCAAGGGATTTTATTCTTAGGGTGGAGCTCAAAATGGCTCAAATGATGGGGAGGGTGAATCACTTCTAATCGAGCTCATTGGATCGTCTGGTGTTACTCACCGTGAGTAAGCAAAGGCCTTATTAATTCATATAAAAACCCCGTGACATCACGATGTGTCCAGTGGTTGATTCATGGGGGTGTCAGACTTGTACGACCACGCCGTGGATGAGCTCGTGGGGCTACAAATGGGGATTTCTGAAGGGTTCAGACTAAGTCAACCCAAAATACAAAAAACAACAAAACAAACATACTCAAAATCTGATATTGAGCTGCTCCGAATGATCCAATTCAATCCCTGCTTGCGACTGTTCACATCTGTCTGACCACCCTACAATGCTCCTTTATTAATAAATCCTATGTAAACCATTTTCAGCGTTTTCTCCTTCTTAACACTCCTACACCTAAACCACCTTTCCCAACTCTGAAACGTTGCTATCGTGTTGTTCCAAAAAAATGTCGAACGGCATTATGAGGCAACCGTTCTGAAACAACGGGTTTTCCTGCCTGTAACAACCTCATTAGGAATCGTCCTCCGCGCCGTTTAAATCGATTGCGAAATTGCGATAATTTCGCCATCCGACGGTCGTAGACTCTAATAAATCTAATCGTTCGACGAATCGGATGGACAGATTTTATTGATGTCAACGGGGTCAACGGCCTTAATCCTCTCCGAAGAAAATTTTCCTAAACGGCAGCGCCTTAATGAAACGCCTGGACTGTCTGCGGGTTAATTGACCTCAGTTGTGAAATCGTGTCGGAGAAAGGTCTTTGTCCTCTGGAAATGATAGTTGGGAAACGTCGGGCGCTTCAACTGTCTCGGGTTGAAGGGGAAAAGTTTTAGAAAGTGGTCAGCAGTGCATGTTAATTTCGAGGTATGATTCAGGATGTGCTGTGCGATAAGTGGATTTGTCTTGATATCGTGAATTTATCAATTAACGTTCGGCGGATGACGTTTCTTTTCATTTTTATTATCGTACAGAGTTGATGCTCTTCGATGTTTTTCGCCGGTATCACTCTTAGACGTTATACAACGGTAGTCTGTAAGGTCTATGATATCACGGGATAGCACAATCGGAGCCGGCGGGCTCTCAAGACTCGCCGGTTTTCTGTTTGCCTCGATGTTGCAACTCCTCAACCGTCAAGTCGAAGGTCCCCCCCACAGCTCTTGTTTCCTTTCCATGTGACCCTGATGAAACTCATCTTTGCCTAAAAATCTATTACCAATTCTCAAGGTCCGTCTGATGGCCTCGGGAACCTAACCGCCCTTCACCTCGCACACCTCGAATTATCGTTAGTAGCACTAATATCCTTCAGTTATCCGTATCCAGTACAAGAGCAACCGATCGCGAAAATAGCACTACATTTTGGGATAAGGTTTGACCATATTGTAAAATCTAGTCCGTTCTGAAAGAGAAACGCTGCAAATTTTACACAAGAGTATATTATTCATTGATATAGGTTACTTGTGCAAAAATTTAATTTGTCAATAAATAAAATTTTGGAAAAAAATTTTTTTTTGGATTTTTTCTTGCATTTTTTTTTTTTTTTTTTTTTTTTCAAAAATTCTTGATTTTTACTTGAAAAATATTTAACCTCCTGGGATGTTTCAAAAATCCCATTTTTAGCCCCATGAAAGCCCCATAGTGCCGATTGTGGATTGATAAAAAGCGGTGCGAAAATTAATTTTATCTCAATGAATTAGAAAAATTCATTTGAATATATTAGGAAATATTCCAGCACAGTGTTTGGACTGATTTGGCCCCTAAAAATTGATTATGCGATCAAAAATACTTCGAAAACGAGCCGATGGCCGAAAGCCTTCAAAAACCCCTCGTTCCGCCCCATAGGTTTGAGCGATCGAGTTGTAAAGCTTGTGGGCACAACCAGATAAAAAACCAAGTAGGTATATGGTCAACATTTCAAATTTGTAGACAAATTCCAGATCTGAGCAGTTTGACAGTAAAAACAGACTCAAATTGAAAAACGCGGAAAATTTTACACAAGGGTTTATTATTCTTTGATATATACAGGTTACTTGTGCATAAATTTAATTCTGAGTCAATGAAAAAAAAATTGGAAAAAATGTTTTTTTTTAATTTTTAATTTTTTCTATTTTTTCAAAAATTTTTTTTTTACTCGAAAAATATTTGACCTCCACGGATCCTTCAAAAATCCCATTTGTGGCCCCATGAAAGCCCTATAGATCGCCACAGTGAAATCGTATCGTTCCGGGACCCCCAAAAATGGATTCTACGTCCACAAATACTTCGAAAACGACACCTAACTCGATCCCATAGCTAAAAGCTTTCAAAAAAACTCCTCCCGTAGCCCCATAGCGCCCCATGCGCGATCGGGCTGAAAACCTTGAGGGCACAACTAGATGGTAAACCGAGTATTTTGTCAAAATTTCATATTAAAAAAAAAAAAATCCTACTGCCCAAAACGGCCCGGACGGCGGACGGACATTTCGGTCGACCTCCGTCGCGATTACATAGGCGTGTTATTCCAAGAATAATGAACCAAAATTGCCAAATTTGGAGATTGATTTCATCAATTTCAGGAGGTATAATTTTCAAGCCCGCTGCTATCTACCGGCACACTAGATTCGGTTCATCGATTTAATGAGAACTTAATCTCAGGAAAATGTCGTAGTGCGAGTCGTTAAATATTTCTAAGATCTCAGTTCGATCCAGTCTCCCAAATTTGAAACATTAGTACAAACATCAAACAATCCATCATTTATCATCCACGACGTTGCGTAATTTAGATGAATATTTCAGGGCTGTCGTCCGAATACCAAGATATTAATTTGGTTTTGAAATGCCGTAGGAGTTGCCACGCGCTGATATTGATACGTGGGCGAGCTGTTGAGGGCCAGTAAATCACGAGGAGTCCGTAAGGGCCACAGGGCTGCACATTCTTGATGGGGGGGGGGGGGGGGGGCTCACACACGTTCACACCCAACACGTTAGTAGATTGTGAATGTGTAACACTTCCCGTTGCCTCATCCGACGGGAGGGCCCTCTTGTTTGGGTCTGTCGCAACCGCCGCGGCCTCCGGGGCCCGACTCCTCCCAAACACGTGGAAAATCCCCCTAATAACGGCGCCTGCGGTAGACTAAACCGGCGTAACTCGTTGGTCTTGAAGGAGGCGCACCCGACTATTTTCAAATCCTCCCGTTCAACGAGATCACTCTCATTGAAACTTGACGATATGCAAGTAAAATCGGCTAAGAAGCCACAAATCAAATTTTTACTGCCCCTTTCAAGACCGTTGGAAGTTGCGACACATTTCTCCACAGCTCTTCTTTTATAGTTGCATTTTATGGGTTTTAACGGCTCACCCATTAACGCGCTCCAATAGGCAGCTGAAGCCGACGTAAAAATAAATGCGTAATAAAATAATGAAAACGGTGAGTCGTTACAACAGCACGATGACGGTTAGCTAGTCCTTGAGCTTTGTTCACATTTTACTTTCGAGATAAGTTCAACTCTGGTGTAAAACGTTCCGATAACGTCGCCAAGTTAATTATGGTTTTTTTTTTTTAGTTTGATACACGAGTTGAGCCTGTTGGTACATATTAGACAAAGTATCAATCATATACATTTTTTAATTGAATTTGTTCCTTCTTGCAGTGTTGGTTATGAGCCAATACAGGTTAGACTCAATCGTATTTTGCAAAACCGCTTTGTTGCCTTACCGATCGGTGTAAACACGGAGTTTCCTAAACCGGCAATCGAGGAAGAAGCGATGCAAGGGGGAGGAGGGGGCCCCAATAAACATGGAAACGGCCCTTGAAATCTTTGCGTAAAAGAGACAATGGTCTTTTAGAGGCCAAGTCCTTGTCCCAGTTGGGTGAGAGGCCGACCCGTTTGGCCTTTACTTGTGTCAAAACCTCCCCGTGGCGGGTCAGCGGAGGTCTGCTCTCCAACCTTCTCGTCCGTCGGATTTCGGGGGAATCGACCGGGTTTCCACAACACCCTGTTTCTCGCCTAGTTCGCCTTCTGGGTCGGATAACATCGCCTAGATAACCAGAGCCGGCAAGTCGACCAGGGCTAAGATTGTGGTCGATTTCGAAGTCAGCTTGGATTTTAACAGAAAGCGCAGGATCCCTAAAACCGAAAAAATAGATAAGTCCGATCTCAGTGTAGGCGCAAAAAATCACTGAAACGATCTTAATGTCACACACCTTTCCATATTAGTAGGTTTGCTTAAACGGTGCTTAAATCTATGACTGGGGAATGGAAAGGCCTACCGATTTTACGTAATTATCACTCTTTTGTATATGTATACATTTATTTGCGTAATTCGAAATTCAAAAGGTCCTAAATGAACATAGGTGCAGGTCTGAATCCACGTTTAATCGATTTTACGTCCAAATTTACATCGAAAACAACGCCACACTCGACTTCTATGTCCACACCCCCACTTGGAGCCCCTCGTTCAAAATCATTTCTGCAACGTTCCGACGCTAGCGTCTCAAAAAAGGTCTTTAATTGTTTTTAATTGAACTCCTCTAAATTATGAATTTGAATTAAAAAATTTAAACAAAAATAACAAACTTGAAGTAAAAAATATTAAAAAAAATGAAAATAATCATAATAATAAATAAATAAATTTTAAAAAGACGCTATATTTCATTTATTTTTTTGACAATGCCTACTGCCCAAGACGTCGTTTGTTAACGGACATTTTTTTGGCTTCTACACGTCAAAAAATGCCCAATTTGACTAAATTCGGAGTCTGAAACCCTCTCAGAAGGTATCTTCATCTTGAACTTGCATCATCTCAGATGTCTTTAAATATGTCAAGGGCTTCCAAGAAATAATATCAAATTATTTCGATCTGTAAACAGCATATAGATATTTCTATCATCGTCGCAATTTGACTCATCAGTTTACGTCACTTGGAAGTGAGGTCACTCAGGCACTGATGACATTTTACTATCGAACCGTTTCGTCACCAACCCTTCCCTCGCCGTTATTTACCTACCGATATCTCTCTCTCCCTTTGGTGTGCCGTCGTTATTAAAATATTTTCAATCTTTTTCTTTTTTGTATTTGTCTCGGGGTTGAAGAAAAGCCTGTTTTTCGTCTTCCGCTTATCAAACTCCTCACGACCGATAAGGCTTATTGTCGGAAATCGTTGGAGAGTTTATGGGCTTCTGTTGTGGCGCCGTGCAGGTCGTTAAAACGGATTGTGGGCATTGAAAGAAAAATCAGCATGCTGTCGTCGAATGCTAATCTTTGACTTTTCTTTGTTTTGCAGGTGAGTTCTGAACCGTACGGTGTGCCATTAAGGCGTCACCCACAACTTACACGTAAGTACCTACGGTTTTTGAATCTCGCATTACGAATACTTGATGACTTTTTACTGATTAAATTGCGAGATAAAATGGATGATTCTCGTGTGCCGATAAAATGGTTCAGTTTCTTCGGTCATGCTTGAGATTATGTCGCAAAGTTATTATTGACACGGAGAGATAAATCATATGTTGAGTATGTGGAACCAAAAATTTGTTTTCTATATGCAATTGTGAGCTTGTGTGTCAAGTGTTAGTTTTTGGTTCAAAGCGGTGTTGTGTCATATCTTGGTTTTATTGCTCTAAATTTATTTAAGACAACCAAGAGATCCAGAAATTATACTGCCCCTTGTTTAGCTCTGAAGAAGGGTACCGTAACAGCAACGCCCCTTTTGTTGTTGATCTCTTCAGGAGTACAAGGCAAGAACACTGCAACCTTTCGGGCTGCCCATCAGAAGCAAAATGACAACCGAAAGAATTCAGCCATCACGGAAACAGGCATCTCTTAATATTCTTAATAGGTCAGATGTTGCTAATTTGAGCTGGATTACCTTCACTACCAACACCAGACGCTGTCGATAACTGGAGAACTGGCTGCTGCGGAAGTGAACCATCCAATGAATCAGTACACTGGAGCACAGTCTAAAGACCCCGCCAAGCTAACACCCCTGCCACCCTCCTCAGACTCAGACATTGGGCCTTTGAATTTTGGGCCTATTCTTTGACTGATTCATTTCCCTTATTTTCTTTCATTTCTTATGTTTTCTTAAGTTTTAAATTCGCCATCTTTTTCTTCAGCCATACGCTTTCATGTTGTCCTTTTTTCCCCTCTTTCTTCTGCCTTCTACTTTGTACTTGTGAACTATTCTTTGACTGATTTCTTTCCCATATTTTCTCTTATTTCTTAAGTTTTCTTAAATTTGCCTTTTTCCCTCAGCATATTATGCTTTCATGTTGTCCTCTTTTTACTCTTTCTTCTCCTGCCTTCTACTTAGTATGTAGGTACTTGTGGCCTATTCTTTGACTGATTTCTTTCCCTTATTTTCTTTCATTCCTTCAGTTTTCTTAAGTTTTAAATTCGCCCTCTTTTTCCTCAGCCATACGCTTTCATGTTTCTGGAAAAAACCTGAGTGACGAAAAGAATCGAATGTTTTTCATTAATAGGGTGGTACTAGTAATCCTTAGTCCGTTTCCCAGTAAGGCGACTGATGGCAGGGGTGGGTGCAGTGGTCTTCGGAAGAAACCGAGAATGATGAATACACACCAGAAATGTTGGAGAATATTCCAAGTCCCAAATGGAGAAAACCTTCTTTGGCGGCTTCTGCGACGAAAGAAAAGAAGGGCAAGGAATCAGTCAAAGAAGAGCTCTCCAGTCCTGCCTAAGGTGGAAGGAAGAAGGAGAAGTAGGAACTGGAGGTTTGGAAATGATGGCACAAAGAGATGTTCCGACAGTTGCAAGTCTATTTTGAAACCAGGGAACCGTTTGCGTCTTAAGTCAGATTCTCATGAATTGCAGCACATACTTCCAGCAGATGTCCAAGGACTCAGAACCAAATCCCTCTCCCCCTCACCAACCCTTACGGTACATAACGAGATCGCGAATGATGTCAGCATTAGTCCAGCTGTTATTGGAGTGATTATTATAAAGGGAATAAACTCGTGGAAGCTGTCCTTCGTCTAGAAAATCCTCGCAATCGGCAAAGCACTCGGCAAAGCTTGTAAGGCAATGTCCAGTTTGCGTAAGTTGGAAGGGAGGTCGGTTTTAACAGGGATCTAAAAGTGAGGTAAGCGAAGTTGGTGCAAGTCGAAGGTTTTTTTTTTTTTCTGTCGATCCGGTTTCAATCGATTCCGCGATATCTCGAACTTGGGGTCGAAGTCGGGTTGGAAGTCCTCGCTCGTGAAGGGAAGGGGAGGAGGCTTCGGGATTTTCTTACTCAATCGACGTCGGGCCTCGGAAGGTTTGGCAATGGACTTGTGGGACTTGCTAGTGTGTGGTGGGGGGGGGGGGGGGGGGGCTGTGTTAGCCTCATAGAGGACGACATAACCAGTCCAAGGAGGTCTGTTAGGAAACGATGTCTAACGGGGTGACCCAAGGAGGTGCGGTTGATTTCGGAAGGAAGATTCCGCTTGGCGCTTCGTGGCGACCAGTCACCCCAGGGCCGCTGGGCCAACACCTGGTCGACATATATTAGGGCATTTTATTAGTAAAGTCTTGATAATGGTATTTCCTTTATCATCATTCTCTGAAAGTTTGAGAAGGGGGCTTATGCGAGTTAATGGTTTCTTCGAGAGGGTCATGCTAGATTCCTCGGACATCACTCTTCGCCCCTTGTGGGCGTCTAACTTTATTCTGTAGCTTCTTCGCAACTGGGGGTGCTATGGAGCTGTATCTGGTTCGTTATGGGGTCGACTGAGTGTCGTTGTGATATTCGATCAAAATCTTCAAGCCAACTTGCAGCAGTTAAAATAGATAAGTAATAATAAAACAACTTGTAGGGACTCGATTTACAGCGATAGAACCATTTGGCCACTGATTGCGGTAAATGTTTCCTCCGGTCTTCGACGCTTTCTCTGCGTGTCTTCGTGCAGATCACTGCAGTCGAGCAAGAATCTGACGTCAGCAATGGTGGAGGGGGAGATTTTTGCGGCAGAGTCTCAGTTCCGGACGGTTCACCGACCTCAGTTTCTTCCCGGAGAGTGAAAGTTCTTCGTGCCCCTCCCGCCGGCATTGTTTTCATGATTCTCATCAGTGGGCCCAGGAATTCTATTGAAACAATCGGTCGCTCTAAAAGATACACATTGTAATGGAGCGTAATTGTACCTAGGAAAGTCATAAAAGAATATTATGATCCATATGCAAGCACTGGCGTGGCCGTCCTGTGTTTCACAGCAGAGCACCAGCCCTGAACTTGAGAAAGCAGCCTTCCCACGCCATTTCATTCCGCACTTTTCGACCCGACTTTTCCTGTGAAGCGTATACGGTCCGCTGAACTCGAAGAGAAATTGGGACGAGAAAAAAGTCGGCCGGAAAAATCAGGGCGCTAGGAGGTGAAAGCAGCTCGGCCAAACTTTTACGCCAACAAAAGACTTTTTAATCTCTCCGCTTGAAACTCTCGAGATAGCAAAATGAAAATCTGTCACAGCCTCCGAGAAAGTTGGATGAATGACGACATCTTACTTGAAATGTCCAATCCTACGCCAGATAAGACAAACAATGGACCTGTGAAATGTGGATCATTGCAACACAAAAGGGCGGTGTCCCGGTGTCGCTACTAACTTTATCGCTGTCCTGAGACAACCGCTTGACCCACAGACATTAATTTGGGTCTACAGTCAAAATCCAAAAGAGCAATCAGCAAGAAGGGATGCAAATTTGAGCCGAATTCGGTTGTGAGGAAATCTTTAGGAAGGAATCGTGGTTACTTTTTAACCGATTTTCATGAAATTCGTCTCGTAATACGTGAACTAGGTACCTTCCTACTTACTTCGCAAAAAAAAAAATATATATATAGAAGCTAGATGAGACATAAAAAAAAAGCTGTTGACCTTTTGATTATAAGGTGTTTTTGAGAAATAATTCAATTACTTTTTACTTTTTTATTTAAATTACTCCAAACTGTCAAAACATCGTATCCGAAGGGCTCATCGACGGTAGTGGTGATAATTAAAAACGGCTGATTTAAAAAAAAAAAAATTTTATTAGCGTATCAACTGTTATATAACCTTCAAATGTTTATATAAATATATAATACAACCATTTGAAGTTTATACGTTATATTGCGCTTGCTTGATACGGAATATTGGGACAGGGCACTCCACGTTTTTACGGACCAATTCGGAAGACCCCCCCATGCCATCAAATGAAATGTCATCAAAATCGTAAAAATTCCGCGTCAGTGGCTGAAGCCGCCGAATGTTTTGCAAACCTCCCCGATATGAATCTGCCAACAAAGTGCCTTATCGGGTTCGACGTGATTTCAAGTTCACTTCGGGATTTTGTTGGCCGGTTAGCCTCCAACCGGGCGTCGAGTTGCTCACGTCCCGCCCAATTGTGAAATTGCCAAACAGGTGAACGCCCATATGTCGCCTGCCCTTGTCCCCCTGCGGGGCTCTGATGCAACCGACCAGATACACCGTTCAAGAGATTCTGAGAGGGATAGTATTTTTTTTTTTCAGGAGCGAAGGAATCCGCGGGAAATGTAGACTAGTGCTGCAAAAAACCCAATTTTTTCATCTTTTCGATTTTTCGATTATTTTCGGAAAAAACATCGATTAATCGATTAAAAATCGAAAAACAAACTACTTTTCAATATAGGTACGTAAGGTTTCGAAAAATAAGGATTTTCAGCTCGACTGTAAATAGGTACCATCCGACGTCGACGAAGCCGCCTCCTGCCATACAACTTGGACGTTTTTTGTTTTTTGTTTTTTTTTAATAGAAAATCTAACCTTTTTCCAACCAACCTAACAAATTTTGATATTGACGACTGAACTGATATTCGTAAAGTTGTTAACCGCTCTCAGTGCTGCCCAAAATCA